>CM068314.1:33120707-33168207 GCA_034766995.1 Acanthacorydalis orientalis | reverse complement strand
CGATAAGTAAAAATACATTTTAATATGCCAACTATGTGAAAACTGCGGCTTCCGAGACAATATTTGGTTTCATTGCTATTTTTCCTAAACTTTTACATTGATAATCTATAGTAGTACAGTATGTACCAATGTAAGAATATTTTATATATAAACGGGTAACTCACATTATCTTTTCAAACATCCATATGCATTGTGTGTCCAATCTGCTGTTTAACGCAGCTCTATGGTCATGGACAATCCTTAAAAAGATATGAAACTAGACAATTTTGTTAATCAGTTTTAACGGGTCAGTGTGAGGCTCTTGAAAATTTAAAATGGATTATATGTGGTTCTTGTTATCAAAAAAGTTACCCACCCCTGTAATATACATTTCTTTAAACGCAGAAACATAATAATTTAAAAAAATACATGAAGAATAATATATTACATATGAATTAAATTTCAATGTTTATTATTAAAAAGCTGATTTTTTTTTAGTTTATAAAACTGAAAGGATCTGTTTATATTTTAATGTTTCTCCAGATGATTTGAAATATTATATTTAAAAAATAAATTCTTTAGTACACATTTTTAAAAAAATAAAATAGAAATATAAAAAGAATATCTAGTAATACAGACTTAATTCAATCCATGTACATAGATACTTGTTCCAGTTCATTTGCTTAAATGTCAAACAATATTATAAATAGATATATCTATTTGAGTTCGTACATGTTTATATATATATATATATATATATATATATATATATATATATATATATATATGATTTAATTTATAAGAGGTTATAATCATAAATTATTTCTTATATGTTTGTTCGATATGTAATACTTTTTATATTTATACTCATCGTATGCATATGTTAATGTAAAATACTAAATAAAAAAAACTTGCTATCTAAAAAATACACTATTCTACTTCTAAACTCAGAGTACTTAATTTATGATTTCTAGCCTATTTATACTTATATCAAGTTAAATTTCATGATTATGCTTTTCTAAATATTTGTATTGCGTGTTTTCTGTATCTTTGAAAAGATCTCTTGTAAGATATATTGTATTTTGAGATCGTAAATGCCATAAAGTTTCGTTTACGACAGAGGAAACGTCGAGCTTACGAAGAAAAAAGAACGAAGCAAGAAAATTTCCCTTTATTATATTATGGTTATAAATGAATATGTGCTCTATGAAGTAAATCATAATGCATCACAAAAATGCCAAAATTTAATTAAAAAATCTATAAAAACAGTTACTATAATAAAATATGAATGTTTGAGTGATTTACTTTCGACTTTATTTCAATGTGGGCAAACAAGAAAATATGTCCGTTGAATAAAAAAAAAAATCGTTGAATAGATGTGAATTTTTATATGAAATTTGACCCTTGCCGGTAATTTAAATACGAAATACGATGAAGCATGCCTCTTTTATGACTGTTGTTTTGTTGGTTGATAATAATCTGAGAATCTTATTGCCACGTTGCGAGAATATTTTTCACACTTTTTTTTTATTGTTTTGCACGAGCATTTAATAATTGTTATATTTATTGGAATCTGCATTCAGTTATTTAAGTTTGCTTTTATTTTATAAAAACCTGCTTGGTGTTGAGTGTATATATATATATATATATATATATATATATTTGATACAAAAAATAAAATATACTTATGTAGCTATGAATGATATGAATAGAAAAAAAAACAATACCAGCGATTGACAAAATGAAAATAAAATCTAATTTATTTTAGAGTTAACTTTTATTTCAAATATATACTCTTCAATGAAATTTCTATTCGTGTTGTTTTTATAAAAAAAATCATTACGTGTTCATAAATATAAAATTCACTATTTTTATTCTGTTTTATGATTTCGTCGTATTCTGTTAAAATCTATTTGTGAGTGTTAAAAACATTTATGACACACTCCATTGACATTAAATTAGTTATAAATGCATTGAAAGGTCAAATATAAATAAGAACAAAATGATGTTTTACGGATCACGGGTCAAGAGAGAAGTCTAAGCTTATGTATTTTTAGAATACGTTAATGTTTTTATAGATCAATATAACTGCGATGTTGTGTTAGACAGTATTATATTACATTGCGGAATTGCCAATTGGCTACTGAAAACACACAGAACTCATTTAAGATTATCCAGTCTTCCTTTGCGATTAGCTAGAGGTAAACAGCGCAAGCGCCTGTAATATACATTGGTATTGTGTGAGTAGAGAGCTGCGTAGATTCAATGATGCAATTAATTGTCACTAAATGAATTCATTAAAGAGCGAAATGGTGGAATCTGAGAAACAGTTTTAAGTACGTAGAAGAAAAGCTCACTCAGGACCAAGTTTTTAATGCGCCATTACGCGGCTCAAAACGTTTAGTGACTAATTTTCAGTTGTTCTTTTTTCCGTAACAGCTTCGAATTAAAGTGTCACATATTTAACGCGACGTTGATATTTTATGACTCACCTGGTGTTGTTTTTCACACGTGTTACTTGAATTGCAAATTTTTCCCCCATTGTTTTTCCATTTCATACATGACTTTGGAAATCCGTGTTCAGCGTTCGACAGCATGTTGTTGATGTGTTCAAAACAGCTGTCGATTCCTTTGATGTAATTGTTCTGATTTATGAAATAAACTCATTTTTATTTTTTTTCGACTAAATGATCAATAATTTATGTTTCATTAGCGATCAAATTGTGTATATTTCAATCAATGATTGAATTTGTATTGAATGGTGATCCACATTGTTAGTCATTTATTTGTTCAATGAAATAATTTTTTGTTAAATGGTTTATATTTATATGCGTGCATATTTCATACATTTTCTTTACAAATACAAACGTACACCTTTGAACTTAGACACATACATACTATAATATATATATATATATATATATATATATATATATATATATATATATATATATATAGTATGTATCAATTCTTGTGTAAGAATATTTCAACATTATGTTTTAAGTATAATAGTGTGGATATGTTTATCTTCATTCAGTTAATGAGTCAGAACTTCCAATTGTGATTCTTCTATAATTAGAATGTAATATTTTAAGAAAATTTACAACTAAAATATATTTATTTCTAAATTATGATAATGAATAATAGTAAAATATACACGAGTAATTTGTAAAATCGAGAAAATTTTTTATGATCATTAAAAATCTCTATTAAATCCAGAGAGAAAAAATTACATAAAATATGCACTGAACAGATTAATCATTATATAAAAAAATATAGTAGTAACTTGAATCTGAGTAATATTAAGCTAGTTAGAATATTTTTTATTACTAATATTTTACTAATTTTACAAAAAGAAATATTTATGTAAGTACAGAGTATAATAAGAAAACAATATTGTTTGATTATGAACTATGCCTTGTATTTAATCAGATGGTCATTATTTATGAATTGGTACTTTTTAATTGGTAAAGCAAATAATTGTTAAGCAGCCTGTAAAAATGTTCAGTCCGTAAGTACAAAAATCGTTCAAATATATAATATTATGCAAGTAGATATTGAATAAATTATATTTTATGCAATACCTTATTTCAATAAAACTATCATAATTGAAAGAATATTTACTGTTTTATGTTTTGAAGGTAGTATAAAATAATCTGTTTATTAAATAGAAAAAAATACTATAAAAATTATAAAACAATTGATTTATTAAATAGGAAAAAAAATAATACTTAAAAATAGTATGGTGTAAAATGTATGCTGACAAACCCAGAATGTTCAATTAAAATGTATTTTTTTTAATCTTGATTTTACTGATAAAACTTCTTGATTAGAAAATAATATATTATTCATAAGTTTAGACATTAGTGTTGTTATTATACATTACTTACTACAATTAAAAGAGAATCTATAACACCATAGTAAAGAGCATCGTGACATACAGCAGTGAGATATGGCCGCTAAAGAAAAGATTAGAGAACATGCTATTGACAACGGAAATGGATTTCTGGAGAAGATCGGCAGGAAGATCAAGAAAAGAACGGATTAGGAATGAAAAAATTAGAGAAATCATGAACGTTGACATCACCATAGTGGAACACATTCGAACTAATCAGTTGAGATGGTACGGGCATGTTCGACGGATGCAAAAAGAGAGATTTCCAAAACAAGTACTCTTATGGAACCCCTAAGGTAGAAAAAGACAGGGAAGACCAAGAAGAAGTTGGGCAGAAGGAATTCGAGAAGAAATGAGAGAAAGGGATCTAAAAGAAGATCAATGTAATGACAGACGGCAATGGAGAATGGATATTGGAAGACGTCGTAGAACGTTATAAACCGAAATTATATATATTATACATTACTTTTCGAATAATTGTATGTAGCTATAGAATAATATAACGTATATGTTTTGAAAAATATTAACAAATACTAATTACAAATAGACTTCACACGAAAAAAATCTTAACTTCACTAAATTTATATATATATATATATATATATATATATATATATATATATATATATATATATATATATATGTATAGATTATCATATATTATCATATATTCATATACGTTTGCATTTGTAAACATTTAAATTCATTTTTTCAAAAACAATCATTTTAGATAAATGATGACATAATTAATATGATAGTAGTTTAATTTTCTTTCTAAATATAATTAATTACTTGAAAAAAGTATAATTATTCTCTGCAAATTAAAAATTTATTATTTGTTATTTATTTCAGAAACGATCCAAATTGTAATGTAATACATGGTATTTAAAATAAATTAGTTGCATCTCATAAATACACAACTTTATCCTTTATATGAAAAACTACATTTATACTTTATAGAAAATGAGGATTCTTTACTACTACATAAGTTCATATACGTCTATATATATATATACATAAATATATATATATATATATATATATATATATATATATATATATATATATATATTCAGAAAGCAAAGTGAAAATCTCCTGTGTTTAACGTCCGTATTTAATTTCTACTGTACCGTATTTTCGAAACTGTTTTCCTTTACTTGTAATTATCTTTAACACATTTGCGAATCTAAGCTTGCGAATAACAAGAATTGGATAATGTTTTGTAAATAGAAATTGTTTATATATATATATATATATATATATATATATATGTAATTGTTTCATTCAAATTTTACTGATTATAAGATAAACATAGTATAACGTTCAAGTATGCAAACTGAAATCATTATTATTAATATAAAAAAATGGTATAGTTACAAAGTTGACAGCACAGATACTTGCTTCACTACTTTTAATAAAACAATATTCTAAATGCATGGATCATTTTGAATTACAACTATGTTAGTGGGTTTAAAAACATCAAACTTGTATTTATCATACCTCCATTGTCTGAGTACAGCTTATTATGCTCTAAATATATATTCGCGTTGGAACAGAAATTCATTATGGAAACGAGCAAAATATTTCATTTGCTTGTAATTTAAGCGTTAAAAATATTTTTGCTCATGTTAATATGTCCATCAATGTCTTACTCGTCTTTATGCGGGCGGTGGGCGAGTTACGGGATGTAATACTAAATGTTCATCCGGTTTAATGGGATTAAAAATAAACCAAGGCTTAAATCATAAACGAATCACAGCTGGCCGGAAGAAATACAATCACTGCAGGCACGGTTTAAATTAAATTTATTTTGGCTTTGTCGTTCTTAATTTTACATGCTTATATAGCGTTCATATTTATCAACTGAATTCTAATTAAATATATTATTTTTATTTTCATTGCGTAACTGTTATAAGCAACTAATTGATTATTTAATGTAATATTTATTATTAT
The DNA here is from genome assembly GCA_034766995.1 of Acanthacorydalis orientalis. Classification (NCBI taxonomy): domain Eukaryota; kingdom Metazoa; phylum Arthropoda; class Insecta; order Megaloptera; family Corydalidae; genus Acanthacorydalis; species Acanthacorydalis orientalis. The sequence goes on along the minus strand of CM068314.1, from coordinate 33,162,380 downwards.
TTTTAATATGTGTATATATATATATATATATATACATATGACAAATCTCTTTTTATGTTTTTGTTTTTCTACATTTTTTATACTTTTTGTATTAATATTTATTTTAATATATATTGTATTATAGAAGTATGTTCTTAAATGTAACTTACTATATATATATATATATATATATAGAGAGAGAGAGAGAAAGAGAGAGAGAGAGAGACACAGACACAGAATTTTTCTTAATTTATGTGAGTTTCAAATTCATGCCTTCCTCAGGAACATAACACTCGGTCAAATCGAAATTGAACTCTCTCTCTCTCTCTCTCTCTCTCTCTATATATATATATATATATATATATATATATATAGTATTTGTGTAACAAATTCATTAAAAAAATACTTGTGACTTTTACTTTTAATTGAAAAATATCCCTTCACTGCAAGCTATAGTAAATATATATCGTGTTAATTATTTACATCCGATATTACTCATATCATCAACGTTCGTAACTTAATAAATTTATGTTGACCGTATTTAAAATTACTAGGATGTCCTGCTGTTGGCAATCCAATTAATTAAATATCCTCAATACTCTTCATATATGTTTATTGTATACAGGGTGGTCAATGAATTCTGCTACAGAGACAAATTCGAATAACCTTTTTCGTAATGCATGTATTTGATTAAATTAAGTCTTATGTTACAGATAATTTCATTTAATGTTTACCTTTTGATTAATTTTTGAAAATGAAAGATTTTAAATTGCCTCCGCGTTCGATAACTCATGCTCTACATCTTAGCAAAAGTTGTTCTTGACCGATTGAAGACTTGCACGTGGAATTCCCTTAATAACAGTGGTGATCGCTTGTTCCAGTTCATTAATATTGGTTGATTTGATCTTGTACACCACTTGCTTGCAATAGCCCCACAAAAAAATCTGGTGCACTAAGGTCAGGTGATCTTGGTAGCCAACGAAATCTGTGGTTGCGCAAGATTAATTTGTTGGAAATTTTTCGTTTGTGTGTTGACATTATGTCTTTAGTGATCTGAGCTGTTGCCTCGTCTTACTGAAACCAGACAGAGTCAAACCGTATTCGTTTTCTGCGCAACTCTATGAAGAAAAACTCTTCCATCATGTTTAAATACCACTCCTCATTGTTTGTTTTCTTCGAACAAATATAATCCGACAATACACTGCGTTGAAACCGCACATCATACAATGACTCACTCTGGATGCAGTTTTATTTCCATGAAGATCTTGTGGGTTGAGGGTATTATCACTTCATATTTGAAAATTTTGTTTTTGACATTTCCATTTAGATCGAAATGTGTCATCAGACATAAAAAGGCAGTTTATGAAGCTATTGACCTCTTCACACAATTTGAAGCATGTTGCAAAACACTAAGCGAATAGGCACGTCTGTTGGGTCTAGCTTTCTTATGACTTGAATTTTATAAGCGAACAAGCTTAAATCCTTATGCAATATTGTCATTATTTAACCTATGTTATACCCGTTTGAACCTATAAATTTCTTGTTAGGCAGAAGCTACAGCGGGTATTGTTTCCTGTGTCCGAACTGTTAAATTTCTGCGATACGACCTTCTTCGGACTGTCCCATAATCGTTAAAACTCTTAATAAGTCGATTTATCGTCCATCTCCAAGTAGATAGGTGCGATGGTGATAGATTAGGTGCGATGGAACTCGCACCTAAACACTCTTTGCTCAGCGATTATAGACTCCACGCGATGACATTGACACACTACCCAATTCCAATTATCCATTTTCTAAAATTTTGAAGATCAATCTGCAAAAAGAAAAAAAATTATTGAAAATATTAAATAAAAAAGTTATTTAATTTCTTTTTGGTAGCACGATTCATTGATCATTCTGTATATGCAGATTTATGTACTAAAAATATGATTGTATTTGATATATATACAAATTATACATAATAATTTCTATATTTATTACAATTAATTGTTATTAATTATACTTTTATGATAAGCAAAGGCTTTTAAATAAAGGTATATTGAAATTAATTGCACTATTCATGAATCATTTTGTAGTCACTGATTCTCTTATAAATAAATGTATTATTATAATTATTAACAATTTTTAAAGAATTTTCAATAAAATAAATCATAGAAAAGCATACAAGATGAATGGTATAAATAATTAAATATATATATATATATAATATATGGATGGATAGATAGATATAGACACATACATGCATACAATTTATAAAAACAGATCTAAGAAGACTATTGACTATGTGTCACTATTTCGACTTGATGTTCATGGCATATGTTATTTTAAGGAACGAATATTTTAAGCAAAAAAATGCTTAGTAAGGTTTGATGGTAGAGTGTGGTTGAGTGGTATTGTAAAATAACAGAAGTAAAACGAATAAAAATATATTTATAAATATTTGAGTGAATCATCAATTTTGCTTATATACTGATCAATTCGCACATCGCAGCTGTTTCACGTTTCTTTCTCATCTTTAACTCATACTTTTTTTAGCTGTCATTGCTCCAGTGACCCTTGAACCAACCCATTGCATTCGTTTGTGCATCAGTTGTTATTTTTCTACTTTTTTACAGTTTCTTTTTTTCTGTGAATATATATAATAGTTTTATCAGCACAGCATGGCTATGGAAGTAAAATAAATTTTAAGTAATAAAAATGATAAATGTTTGTTAAGTTGACAATTTAAGTCCTTTTAACAATATTCTGTTGTAAAATTCTAATTGTATTTATTTTAATAAATTCATTTTTATTACTTTTCAAATAAATAATAATTTCTTATATATATATATATATATATATATATATATATATATATATATATATATATATATATATATATATATATATATATATATATAATCCAAATGAAGAAAATGGTTCAACTAAAAATATAATATTTTTATTTATTTTACGAGTGGCGAAAATATTTTTTTTATCGAATTTGCTATGTGTGTATATATATATATATATATATAATAGAGAATATATGTATCTTCATGTGGGTGTGTGTTTATACGATTTGAGGTAAAAATCAATACTTGACAATTTCAATCTAAGTTCCCAAAAGTCGTCGAATCTAAAATAAGAACTTTGTTGCAATGAGTTGATACTAAGAAGTTTGGTATAAGAGTTAACCCTTCTGTGTCGTTAGGGATTTAGACGCCTTCACATGCTGAGGACGGTTTTATCGTCCCCTTGCGGCACGAACCACACATTGTTTTCTCCCTCGTAAGCACCCAACTCTAGATATAGGTACAGCATAAATTAGTCATTGTACGATATAGTTGTACATTCGATGATAGACGATAAACAGGCTCTCTGACCTACTAGAATATAACAGTCTCTCTCTCTCTCTCTTTATATATATATATATATATATATATATATATATATATATATATATATATATATGTATATATATTGTTATAGCTATATTATAATTTTATTAATTTAATATAGTATAAATATTTAAATAAACTTTATATTTCATTATATGATACTAGTTAAATGAAAAATGAAAATTTAAAAGTAATCTTACAATGTTTTTAATATTATGACTGGTTCCCATAATTTTTAATATGAAATAAGTATTTATTATGTAAATGTTTCTATTTATTTTACTTTTTCCTTAAATTTTAACATTTTTTTTTAAATTTTTTTAGCAAACAAAAAAATATGAAAAAATATCAACTAATATTCAATATGTTGCTATGTACCTGTTAATAAAACTAGTTTTAATAATATAAATTGGTTAATACACATTTTTCATACAGAATAACACAATTGAAAAATATATGAAGCATACTTAATCTAAATTATTATATTATAGCACTTCATACATCTGCACGAATGATGTGATTGCTAATTATAAAGCATTTCACATGCGTATCGAAAATAACCTGTAGCATTTTTAAACTTTTCGCACTTTAAATACATATGCTGTGAAATGTATATGAAGCTCTTTATATATATATATATATATATATATATATATATATATATATATACACATGCATACAATAATCTATTTGTGGAGTATTATTTCATACTTTAAATCAATATTTTACAACTATATATATAAATACATACACACTTGCACATATCAAACTATAGTTAATGTATCCTAATGTCACTCGCTTCATTATATAAATATTCTTTTTGATGTTTGGGCCTGAATTCATTACAATATTAATATAACTAAATCTGAGCAATCATGCAAAAATAGTGAGCTTAAATTGAAATTTAATTTCGTTTGATGTGCAGAATCATATTCACATGCAAATATTTATGCCTATATGCATGCATGCATGCATATATATATATATATATATATATATATATATATATATATACATATGCATGAAATTTATTTTGTACGGGTATATATATATATATATACATACATACATACATGTACACATATATAAAGCTATACCTTATTAGATGCTTTAAATTCTATTAAAGAATATTCATGAAATATGGTTGATAATAGATTTAAATACATATAAATGTAATAATATTTCTTTTTTGTATAAGAAAATATATTTATTCATCTCTCATCTATGCATAATTATAAATTATTTGCACTAATATAACTGTGAAACATTGATGTGATTTAAAAAAATAATCTGTTTTATATTTGCTTTGTTTTTAAATGATTTTATTAAATCATTTCGATATCTTAACACGAAATTTGTGTCCACTTTATTCAAGAAGCAATAAAAAATATAATTAAGAGCACTGTAATTAAATAGACATCTATAAATGATTTAAAATATGTGTGACATCGTTATGAAATGTACAAAATTGAGAGAATAAAAAAAATAGTATTCAATTTTTTATTTTTAATTCTGAGGTTATGTAACTTTAAAATCGATTTACTACATGGTTTAAGAGAAATTACAATTTGAATATTCAGTCATTGCACATATGCTCTAAGGGGTACCGTTATGTTTTCGAATAATAAAAAAATTGAAAAAATATTAATAATGGCCGAAGAAAGTTTTTGTAAAATCTATTCAAGTATATCAAGTATGTAAAATAAATTAAATATAATTGATCGAAATTCAATATGTTGACATATCACGACTAGCTGTAGCTTTGCATATACGGCGTTAGGGCAGCTCGTGAATAATATCAAAAAAATTTTATATTTAAAAGTATACATATTTCTGAAATACCTTTACTACATTACTCTCTTTTTTTAGTATTTTTTTATGTTATATTCTAACTAATTTTTCATACAAACTGTACAAGAACTACGACTGTGTATCTTACAATGTCACCTCGTTTAACATTTCGAAAAAAATGAATTTAAATAGATTTAATTTTTATAATATACATTTATAATATATGCCTTTCAGTATTTATATACAATTTTTATTATATAATTATCTTTTAATTTTTCTCATATTGAAATATCATTTATTAATTAATTGTAATCGATAAAAAAATATCATTTCTATTTTTTAAAAAGGTATCGTTAAATTGAATTCAAGATCTGTTCGTGTTCAAATTTATTATATTTTTTTAAAAAATATCAAAATAATTATCCAAAATTAAATTTAGGGCACTGGTTACCATTTATGTTGCTTGTAACTTTTTTTTACTATTTACAAATTGTGGGTATTCATGAATTTGAATTTTTTATTATTTTTTATCTGATATTGTATATTCAACATATTAGTATATGATCCCATGAACGCGTATTGTATATATCATATACTTTTTGTTGTAAAATGGATTTCTTTCGTAGTCTCTAAACATTTTCAATAAGGAATGTCGTAGCTGTTATAGAAATTGGAATTAAATGCACAATTTAGAAATCGAAGAATTATATTAACAAAATACAAAAAAGTTTTATTAGACATTTTGATAAAAGAAAATGTGTTGTTATATATATATATATCATTATTAATTACTCTACTTGTTCTGAATTTGATTGGAATGAACGTCTTTAAACGTTAATATTACTTAAGTTTACGTTATTTAATTAGCAAAATATAAAATGTAGCTACGATATTAATTAGGATTGTTTACGATTAATCCTAATTATTTAACTCGTTTGAATAAACGTCATAGTATTTTAGGCAACCAAAAGTTCACACCTGTATTGTAATATACAACATAAAAATTAATTCATGAATATCAATTTCTTATATCTTGTATATACTCTCTGTATACATTTACATATTTATAAATTTATATACAGTGGCGCATTTTGCCTAGTACAAAACACTAAATGAAAAAGACTTGAATAAAAAATGATTAACATAGTGTTGACTGTTATTGAGAATACATAAGTCTAAAATTATCGAGACGTACTACTTACAAAAAAACTAGACGCGAATTCTTAATTTAAATAATCAATTCAGATGTTAACGAAGTAAAAAAAAATTATTCCATATTGTGTACTTGTTTCTAATGTTTATAAATATTTCAATTAATAAAGCAAATTACAAATATTTATTTTTCGATTATTGTAAATTTAAAAATACACACACAGATATATATATATATATATATATATATATATATATATATATATATATATATATATATATATATATACATATGAGTGAATGTGTGTGTGTAATTTATGGAAATACACATACGTATATTTGAACAAATGATTAACACGAAAACATTTTCAGCCCTTCCTAAAAGAAATTAAAAAACATTGCGCGATAAAGCTTTTAATCTGTATGCTTTTTTTTGTACAAAAAGTCATCCTTCTGATATTAATTTTTTCGCCCTATTTGATAATTTTAAATCGAATTTAATTAACGCATATTAATGCACCGAAACATCGATATTACGTTTAATGGATGTATCATAAATATGGAACGTCGATGAGGTTAAAATTAAGCAAGCTACTCAACTAATACCCATTTAAATAATTTGTACCATTGACAAACACTTGTAATCAGAAAATCCAATCACGTCAAATCCAAATAATCCAAATGACTTAATGCTCGCAATTAACATAGTTAAATTCGACGAAATCACTGATATGTGTACCGAATCTATACTACATTTAGAGTGCATCACCGCGCTCTATATTTTATGGCAAATATTACACAGAGAACTGAACTCATACCTATATGTGTATGTTTATATCTATATAGTGTATAAGTGATGGATTTTGGAAATACACGACATTATCGATTTCATGAAATGAATGGACACAATGCTTATAAATAAGTAGAAATGTAAATATCTGAAAGGTTTTTGAGGCCTGTCAGTATATATATATATATATATATATATATATATACACATATATATATATATACACATATATATATACACACACATATATATATACTCACACTGGTGTTTGTTTGAATTTAGTTACACATACACGTATTATGTAGCTTTATTGTACATAAAAATAAAACCTCATTGCGTGATAGATTATATAAAATTGTGGTATAATTACATCATTTTGTATCATTGTATACAAGAAAATAAATTAGTTTGAATTTATATATTTAGTTAATATTTGAATTTATATATATAGTTATATATATATATATATATATATATATATATATGATTTGTTTAAAGATAAAATGTAAGTGGAGTAGAACAAATATATGCGTGAAAAAATTTGTATAGTAAAAGCTTAAAAGCTTACAAATTTGTTCTATTTTTTCTCTTTTTGCAATATTGTTTTACAGTTATTTACCATTCATTTTCTTCCTCATACTCACTGTCTTAATTATTCTTGCTTGTATACACATTTGTATGTATGTATATGTTATATATATATATATGTAAATAATATTTTAGAATTATTTTATATTAGTATCAAAATAATGAAAATTATAAATTGTAGATAATTTTCTGAAAAAAGACTGTGCACTTCTATTAACTTTTGAACCTCTGTTAATTAAAAAATAAATTATGTGTAGTTGATTTCTGTTTTGCAAGACATCTTGCAGTTCCTTGATTTCGACAAAAGTACACTTTCATGTTTTCGATTCAATAGCTGTAACAGTTTGAATGACAATATATACAATTTTATATTCTGTTTTATATATATATATATTCTTTATAATGATATAAACTATATGTTCATTAAAAATTCCGCTAATTATTATTTTAAACTTTTATCCATGACCATTATGTCTCGATCTGGACTGTATGTTGATTTGGCCATGAATAAATTAACACAAATTTATTTTAACTATCTAAGTAATTATTTGATCTTAATTGTGTTTGGCTTAGTAAAAGCAATGTTTCTGTTGTTACAATAAGTCACAATAATGTGAAATCGTATTATTTACAATGTCTATATAATGAGAGATTGTTTTAAAATATAAAAACGCATTAAAGTTCAAAAATAAATAAAATACATTTTTTTATTAACTTAAAGATTTCACAAAGAGAATTTATCTCGTTTAAAATCTAATATTCTGGTCAAATTGATAATTATGTTTTGAGAATGACCCCCGTTAAATTTACTCGTCGAAAAGTTTATTTACAAAAAATATAAAAACTTGCCTAGAATTACCTCTACAAGCCTAAGACTAAAGCGAGTCGGGAAAACGACAATCAGGTATTTCGAATTCATATATACCTGAAATATTGTTATAATTTATAAATATGTTACATTATGTGCACAGTTGAATTTGTAAAAAAATATCTCTATAAGCATTTTAAATTCAAAAATGTAATTATTTTTAAAGTAAAAAACATACGTAAATTTTTATTCTATTCTGAATTAAAAATACCCTAATTGCTAATATGTATTTGCAAGCATTTTATTTTGCTGTAAAGTAAGTCTTCAATACTAAAAACAGATTTGTACCATTTTGAATAAAAAGAATGGAATAAAACTTAGGACAAATTTGATTGGAATATGACAGTTTAGTCATTTTTATAGTATGATATTAATTCGTTATATTTCGTGGAAATATTTCCGTTCCTAAAAACAATACAGATTATTTGTATTATGTATTATTAAATCGAATAAATAAAACAATGTGATTGAATACTGGAGATATATTTTAAGAGCAGACTGAGATTGTTTTCCATTATTAAAAATATTTTAAATGTGATGTGTCCTAAACGGACATCGGTGGTCGTCCGCACAGCACTGCCCTTTTTATTTATATATCATATATAACAATGTTCATGAAAACTTCGACAATTCAATTGGTACGAAATGATATTTAAAAAATTCACAATATGATCGACCATGTTTTTGAATAACATAAAGCTGGTCTGAAAATCGAAGTATGTCAAGAATTTATTTGCATGAACTTTTATTGGTTTTTTATTGAATATAGTCGTTGTGTACGTAATTCAATATCAGTACCTGTGGATATATGGAAATATTTACTTTTTCTCTTGTTTGTCTTTCCCTTTACGAACCAATGAATGATAAAAATTCGTTTTTATTTGTCGACTCTCGTCTAATCTAATATATTTATAAATATTTGTTTCCTTCAGTTTTTGACAAACATTGTAATTGCACAAACGTTTTTATTTGCAGACGAACGTTGATTTCAAATAAAAACTTTAAACTGTTTTTTTTTTATTTTATTAAATTTGTAAATAAACTATATTATTGTTTATAAAATATTCTTGGAACACTGTCAACAACGATACTCGTTAAACGTTTTGATTAAATCATTTTTGACATGAAAGGTGAAAGATTTTACAGAGTAGCTTTCGATTTAATCAGCAATAACAATTGTTTGCAAAAAATCTTTGACTATTTTATATACATATATATATATATATATATATATGTGTGTGTGTGTGTATGTATGTATATGTGTATATACATATGTATATATATATATATATGTATATATATATGTATATATGTATATATGTATATATGTATATATATATGTATATATATATATGTATATATATATATATATATATACACAATAACTACAGAATATAAAAGATTAAATAATAAAGTGAACATTTTAAACCAATTTGATTGAGCTGTGACCTATTAATTTATTTTTTCATTCATCCACATGATCAAAAAATTGCCAAGTATGTTATATATATGATGCCTTTATTATGATATGCAAGTTTTTATATTGTCAGAATTGATGAATATATATTATATTGAAATTAATGGTTTAGGTATCAATTTATATACACGAAGACAGATGCAAAATATAAAATCAAACATCAAGTAACTTTAGGTGATTTTATTGAAGTGTGCATAGGTAAATCCGCACACGTAGATCTGTGTATATATATTTCTCTCTCTCTCTCTCTCTCTCTATATATATATATATATATATATATATATATATATATATATATATATATATATATACACTCAATTACACCGAGAAATAACAGTATTAACTTATACATCACGGCATTAAAAAAGTTACATGCTATCCGATGTGGGTCTTCAGCGACTGCAGACGTTATAGTACGAGGACAATTTGAAAAGTTCGCTGTCTAACTATGAAAGAGTATAACTTTTATTTAAAATTACTTTTATTTTTCAATATGATCCCTGAACTTCAACACACTTCATCCAGTGCTGCACCAGTTCTTTTATACCGTTCCAGAAATCCTTTTCTTGTAGGACCCCAAAATAGTAATTCACTGCTGCTATCAGTTCTTCATCTAACGAAAATCATCTACTACTAACAATTTTTTTAAGTTTTGGGAACAGATTGAAATCTGGCTAGGTCAAATCTGGAGAACAGGCTGGATGAGGCAGCAAGTCGTACCTCAATTCAGCAAGTTCTGGCATAGATACAACACTTATATGGGGACGTACATTGTCCTGATGGAAAGTGATTTTTTTCTTTGGCAAACCTGGTCTTTTCTCACGAATTATTTAATTAAGTCGATCCAAATGTTTAGCAAAATAATCTCACCCCTTATCGTTTGACCCTTTGGAAGATAGTTAATTAGCAGTATCCCCTTAGCATCCCAAAAAATTGAAGCTTTGCTTTTTTTTGGTGATTGAGAATCACTCTATGCTACTATTTCTTTAATTATTTTGACTCTGGAGTGTAATGGTGAATCCAAGTCTCATCTGTAGTCACAAATCATCGGATAAAGCCAGTCGTATCCCTCTTAAATCGATCCAAACAGTCTTGGGAACAGTCTGATGGATACATTGGAGTAACAATAATTACCTCTATATAAAAATGTGAAAGATTAAAATATAAAATTGAGCCTTAATTTATTTCTAGTAATGTAAAAATATTCTTAAAAATATTTGTTAATATTTTCTTGATATTTTTTATGTATTCACGAAGAGGAGAGAATGAATGAGAAATCTACTTATGTTTATATTTTTTTCTTTATTCTCTATTGTGCCTTAGCTTGGAAATGCATTTATCTTGAAATAACCTTGTCGCCACGGAGAGATTAACCCATATAGTGTAGCCATATGGCTTAATCTAAAGCCACAGTAACTTCTTTAAACAATTTTTATCTTAAGAAATAAATATCATACGAGTTCAATGGTCATTTATCGATAATATTTATCTTTTTACTTGACATTCTATTAACAATATTATTTTTTATTACTTATATCATAATTATATGTTATACTCGTATGAGAGAAAAGACATATTTTAAAGAAATATTTCATTTATATTTTAAAACAGTATTTTAATTTAAAAAAATAAAGATGAATTTAAAAGTTAACCAGATTAAAAAACTCAAACACTGTTGTATATTTTTGTATTCATAATCAATCACAATATTTAATTAATATTTATAATCTTTTTTCAGGTAGACTTATTACTTAGATTATTCGCATATATTTAACGTAGGAAACTATTAATATTCCTCTACCGAATGTATTATTCAAATTTTAAAGACGTTAATTTATATGTAAACAATGCACTAGAAATGTTAATTCGGTAATAAAGTACAAGTCCAATTCTAAATATAATTAATAGTATCTATCTATTTATCTACACACACACATACACGCACACGTACACACACACACACACACACACACACACATATATATATACATATATATATATATATATATATATATATATATATATATATATAATTTTTGTATGTAATCAACTACATGTTTTGAAGATAATTTATTAATGAATTCATTTATGAATCAATCGTATTTTTTCCATCTAGATAAGTGTAATTTATCGTTTAGGTGACATTAACAGCACAGTATGAATCAAGTTGAAATAAAAAATGTATCAATACTTCACTCTATAGATCATTTATTTATTTTAATTTATTTGAAGATGAATGATAATAGTAATTAATTTTAAACAAATATTATTAATTTTGATAAAATGTATTTAGTACTACTGAGTGCTTCTAAATTCAATCGTTCGCAAATAGAAAATTTGTAGCCCACGAATTTTATAACGATTAACAAAAGTCAATAATAAATCAAATATAAATTAGAGTTCATTATAAAATATATATATATAAGTAAAAGTGATTCTTATAGTCTTACTAAAATATTTTCATAATAAAATGTCAATCAAAGTGTCGTTGACTTAATAGAATTAAATATGCGATAAGAATACAATTATTTTAAAAATAATTCAAAGAAAAAGCGTTTTATAATGGAACGTAATATTTTTTAATTATCTGTAGTTCATTAAAAGTAAGATTAAAAATGAACTTTCCGAACATTTTTAATTGTCTGCTTTATTCAATAAAAAAAATATTAATTGTTATTTTATATAAAAGAAATAATTTTATATATTTGTGATAATATTTCAATAAATTGCATTGTTAATTCTGCAATTTTTTGCAGTGTTTTTTATACAAATATGTAAAATATTTTCGTACATATATACAGAACTATTCTTATTCAACTAACTGAAAATAAATAAATGTTCAAAATAATCGACGGTTCAAAATAAAAAAAAGTGTACCTGAAAATAAATATACAATACCCTCTTATTATTCGATAACCCCATCATAAAATAATTCTACCTGTATATAAATAAAGAGAATAATTTTAGACCAATTAGTTCATGACAATGTAAATAAGATATCAACTATTTGCAGCAATGAAATTTACTATATGTTTTAAAGTCAAAACATATAGTAAATGAAACGGATTTGTGTGTAAATCTTTATTTACACACAAATCCGTTTCATTTTTCTTCGATATAAGTGAAACAAAGTAAAATTTTATACATTTCGTAATGAATATTAGGTGTTAAGAATATAAATTTACTTTAATATTTTTTTCTTCAATTAATTGTAGTATAAAAGTGAAAAGAGATATAATTCTATCTTTCTATTGAATGTTCGACATTTAATTGTACATACGTATTAAATGAGTTTAATAATATAAATAAAATTATACAGTTTTAATACTGAAGTATTAGGAAAATAATTATAGAAAAGCACACATATTTAAAAGAATTTTTTTTATTTCATATAGACCATTCATTTCATTTCGTATAGACACGTAATATAATTTTTTTATTTTATACTGAAATCGTATTTTTTTTTCATTTATTATTAATAGAAATGAAATAATTAATTAACAGATACAGCGAATTATAGAGTAATTATTCCAAATATGATTTGAAATTGATATAATATAATTTTCTATTGCAAAACCAACTCATTATAAAATTTAATTTCAAATATATATATATATTAAATAGCATACATTTATAACAAAGATAATTAAAACTAGCTGGTATTGAATTTCTGAACGAACTCGTATTTTGAAATAATTATGAACTAAATTTTATGCTGAAATAGTTATTTAAATTCATAATTTGTTAGTGTATATATATATATATATATATATATATATATATATATATATATAATATAAAATTGCAGTAGTTTGATTACTTCATAATTTGAAGTATCCAGTTCTTTAACATAGCATTAACTTGATTTTTCCTTTTGTAATAACTATTTTAATTATCAAACTATGCCATATATTTAATAAAAACATATTCTTCATTAAATATAAATGTTTTATATATATATATATATGTATATATAAATTAATAGACTGATTAATAGATTGATTTTTCATTTGTTGGTATATAGTTTTATTGTTACCCATTTCCATGAAATGGATCTATATGCGAAAAGGCAATATTTCTTTTTAATCAGTTTTCTAATAAAACTGAACAATTTTTTGTACCTCTTTTATCTAACAACATCGATAAAATTAAGAGGCCAAGTATCATTACCATGTATATATTAGGCTGATGCAAAAATAATTGCGGTTTTTATCATTTTAAGTTTGGTGCCGATTTTTCTACTGACCGTTATCTTTTGTTGTACTCATGTGATACATCATTGTAAACAATGAAATTAACACTTTTGATTTCAGTTATGTTTATTGTTTCTATTTTTTAGTATTGTTAAAAATAACCTCTTAAATTAGTCATGGAAAAAACAAATTTTCGCGATTTTGTTGTATGAGTTTAAATAGGGACGTAAAGCAACAGAAACTGTTCGAATTATCAAATTTGTTTTTAGCGAAGAGTCGATTAGTGAACGTACAGCTTAACACGGGTTCCAAAAATTTTGTAATAGAAATGAAAGCCTTGATGATAAGGAGGGCCGTGGACGGTCTTCAGCTATAGACAGTAATGATTTAAGAACCATTATTGAAGCGAACCTATGTGAAAAGCAACTCTAGAGGTGGAAAAAGAACTCAATGTTGATTATTGAACAGTTGTTCGAGTTGTTCAACAGTTGAGCTTAATTATAAAAATAAAAAAGCTGACTAAATGGATGGCGTATGAATTAAATGAACACCAAGCAATTTGGCGTTACGATGTCTGCTCTGTAGTTCTTTTGCTTAACAAAAATGATACCTTTCTTGATCGCATTGTCATATGTGATGAGAAATTAATTCTCTGAAACAATCGGAAACGTTCATCACGGTGGCTAGATCGAGGAGAAGAACCAAACAAATTCCTAAACCGAAGCTTCATGAAGAAAAAGATTATGGTAACTGTTTGGTGGTCGACAAGTGGTATCATTAACTGCAACTTCTTAAATCCTGGCGAAACAATAATTGCAGAAAAATATTATCAAGAAATTGAAAAAATGCCTGAGAAGTTCCATCGTTTACGACCAGCATTAGTCAAACGAAGAGGACCAAATCTTCATGATAACGCCCGACCATACGTTTCACAAATGCCTTTTAAAAAATTAAATGAACTGTATTATGAAACCTTACATCATCCATCTTATTCTCCGGACCTGTCTCCGACAGATTATCATTTTTTTAAACATTTGAGTAATTTCCTACGAGAAAAGGTTTTCAAAGATAAAGTATCAACTCAAAGCACTTTCGATTAATTCGTTAATTCCAGGACTTCAAAATTCTATCTTGTAGGAGTAAAACACTTTTTTTCGGTTGGGAGAAATCTATGAAGGCCGAAGATATTTATTAAATATAATTTTTAATAAATAATAAATATAACTTTCAACTGATATATGCATCTCTATACTCGATACGTAAAAACCGCAATTATTTTTGCACCAACCTAATATATATATATATATATATATATATATATATATATATATATATATATATATATAATTTTGTGTATATGTGTGTTGTATATGTATTTATGTATTTGAATCAATAAAACCTTCAAAAATGAAATTTAAATTATAATTAAAATGTTAGTTGTGACATTTACAAATTTCCCCAATAAAAATATCAGCTTGTTGTTAATCTTAAAATCGATGTCTGTATTCTAAATCCATGAAAATAATCATGTGAATGAACAGAAATAAATGTACGCTGGAAAAACACACGAAAAAAATCCATTGTTCTTATCCGGTCTACCTTTATGATTAATTATAATACCCTGACTTACTAATATTAGCCGTATAGTCCGTATAGAACAGCGAAACATCTAGCCATTTGTTACGGGGCCGTGTCGCGCGTATTGTCCCCAGAAACGTCACGCCCAGGGCCGCCCGTACACAATAAGCGAACTGGCATGCATGTTCAGAGGTCACATTGTGTCATCAGAGTGCATTATTTATTATGAGCACAGTGCCGGATTATAACGCAGACGACGATTAGAACGTGAATATATCTTGCTACACTCTAGTCTGAACGACAAATAACTAATGTAATGCATTTTAGTCTTTCGTTTTAGTGTCGGCGCAAACATTTTTAAAACAATACCTTGTCATTTATTTAAATTAAAAAAGCTAGAGTAAATTATTTTTATAACCATGCTGTTTCTTTTTGTTACAGGTACCTTTATTATGTAGTATAATATCGAATATTAACGAATGTTTTTATTGAAATCAATACAATTAATGAAAACACGGGCATATTTTTGAGGATACATAAAATATTTAATACATAAATTTATATTTAAAATATTTTTTGATATTGAAAACATAGCAGAACTAAAAAGAAAACAAAAATTAATAAATATATAAAAAACACATAAATGAATAAAATGAATTTATTTTTAAATATGTGTTCAAACATTTACCTGTGATTTGTCATTTTATTAAAAAATATAGAATAACATGAATCTGTATAGTGATACTATATGAAAAATATTTTTTTTTTGTTTCTCCATGTTTAAATAAAAAATTCGGGCATTCGAAAAAAATTTTTGAATAAAAAATACTTATACTACTTAATTCAGGTAAAAGATTTTAAGTAAAATAATTTTCTTTAGAGGAATTTAAGTGAAATATTTTTCTTGAGAAGAAATTCTTTTTTTCTAATCGCGCTACAGCTCGGGATGAGCTTTGGCCTTCTTTAAGATAGGCCGATTATTAAGATAGGAAGATTTGGCCTTCTTACGCCGTCTAACCATCTAGTTCTGGGTCTACCTCTGGCTCCGGTACGAGCTGGGATGGCGCGAAAGATTTTACATTGAGCTCGGCTGTCCACTATTCTTATCAGGTGTCCAAATTATCTTGAACACTGCGCCTTGACAAAACGGACAATATCTTCGCTTCTTAGTAGATCATTCAATTCGCAGTTATTTATTCTGATTTACTCTCCGTTTTCCAATTGTTTCGCACCAAAGATTTTGCATAATTTTTTATTCAAAAACCCGTAGACAGCTTTTGTCCGCCTCAGTCTTTGTCCAGATTTCGCATCCATATGTAACAACTGGACGAATAATTGCTTCATATTTTTGTTATCAAAATTTTTTTATTTTTGTTATCAAAATAGTATCTATTACGATCTTGAATACTTGTATACATAAGTACATACTATAAATATTATCATTTGTGGTTAGTGTTCCGTGGTAAGTAAAACTGCTCACTTCTTCAAAATTAAACTCATCAATTGTGATATTTTGCGTACATCTTCTACGGTCATTTCTTGATAGTTTCGTATATTTTGTCTTTTCCCCATTTACCTTTAGACCCACGTTCGCAGTTTTTCTCTCTAATAGAATCAATATCTCTAGCATGGTTCTGTAATTTCAAGCAGTTATAACGATGTCGCCTAATTAAGCTACTATCTGTAAGATTTGTTAAAAATATTGCTCTCATATTTTAGATTTCGATAGAATGTTTGCAGAACGAGGTTGAAAAGGAATCCCGACAGTGTATCTCCTTGCTTTACTTCTGTTTTATGATGAATTCATTCGATGTTTCTCCCTGAATTAAAACTTTTGCCTTGGAGTTGTACATTATCAGAATAGCTAAATTAGCAATTTTCTTTGGAATTTCTGGACCACAGGAGCTATATAGACTTCGTTACCGTTGACGCTATCGAATTCTTGTTTAAAGTAAATGAATAACATATGGAGGTGAATGTCATCTTCATAGGACTTTTCCATACTTCACTTCACGGTAAATAATGTAAAAAATTCACTAAACTTATATTAATTATGATAGATAATCGACTAACCTTTCAATACACTTCCTTCTTTTTCTTTTCTCGAATTAATTTTCTGGTATAAATAATTAGTTTTGTCACTCTTAGTCTATTTTCGTGTTTTTAAATATGTTAGAAGTGATTATATATATATATATATATATATATATATATATATATAGAGAGAGAGAGAGAGAGAGTAAACTGCAACAACAATGACTGTCATTCAGTATAATGATATTTTTTATTATTTTATTTTCCATATTTTAACTTAATTATTGAACTATTGTGGCATTACGATTTGGGCTTCTAAAAAGAAAAAAAATATTTTTATAAGCACATTGGATCTCCATAACTTGTTATAAAATTAGTGACGATAAAATATTATCTAAAATAGACATTGTCCAGTTTGTAATAAAATGTCATATATATATATATATATATATATATATATATATATATATATATATATATATATATATATATATATATAAATGATATATTGTCGTTCTTTTTTCATTTACTATATATCATATTAATAAATTCATTTTTAGGTCCAAAAATGTTAATTCGTTTTCAATGGAAAGACTAATTTTTTAAATATATTGTTTACGTTTAAAAACAGAATTTTTTATATATTATTGTATTGCAATGTTTTATTTAAAAGCGTATGTATATATATATATATATATATATATATGCGCAAATAAAAAATATAAGCATTATTTTTTGTAAATATTACCAAAGTCTAGCGTGCATAAAACAAGTCACGTTACAAGATAATGACTGCATTCTTGCATTGTGATTTACATATTTTCTGATATGCAGATACGCGCAGTGTTCGTCTTAACCTTAGTATTCGATATGACGCCGTTGATAGAATAGACGCCAAGTAAATAGGGCGTCGTTGGGGGAAAGGATGACGTCAACACTGTAGTATCGTTCTCAGAAGCATCTCATTAAGGTATTAATTATGAATCAAGATGGATTCGAGTACAACACGGTACCAATAAGTTGTCTCTACTTGCTGCCAGCTAGCAGAATGTCTGGAGTCATTAACTATCGATCAATTAGTGTCCTTATTTTGTTGAAACATGAACGTTTCTTGGAAATTTACAATTTTCTATTTATTTATATTCAATAACTAAATTTTGATTATTGATTCAACGATCGATATCATTAGATAACATTAGATATGATTATATATGTATATATATATATATATATATATATATATATATATATATATATATATATATACAGTTTTATAGTACCCCATCTCTGTGTGCTGTTTTTAAATTTTATTTATAATTCTTATATTGTAAATACGGTTCATATTGAACTCAACATTAATTGCAGATATGGAAATTTAGAGATGGATACGTTAAAATAGAACGCTATTCTAATATATTGTGGTAATTAATCTCCGTAATTGCCAATAAATAATCTATATTATATAATATTAACGAGGACATTTCCAATAATTGTATAAGGTTCACCCTTAACAAAGGTTTAACGTTGCTGATACGTTTAAATAATTATTGAATATAACGCCAGATTATAGTTTTTTGTACAATAGTTTTATTTTTTTAAGCAAATGAATTTCATGCATTAAAACAGTTTTTTTTTGCTTGTTTATGGCGTTCAGTAGTTGATTATTTATAATATTGATAATAAGTTATAAGCATTTCGATTGTAATGCCATCATAAGAGCGCTAAAGTACAGAAAAAAATGATTTTTTAAAATTAAATCCATATTTAAATACATTTAAGTTATTATCTTTAATTCTTTTTGTTTGGTGTATTTCTAACTGAATAATATTTTTTTTTTGATTTTTTTTAAGATTACTATTTAGGTTGAAGAGGATTAATCTGTTTATAAAACACTACTGTTGCTCTTGTACTGTTAGAACTAATTATATATATGTATATATATATATATATATATATATATATATATAAATATTTAATTAAAAAAATCACTTGTTTTGCATTTGACAACTACAATCAAGACGGCAACACCATATTAAGTACGCATAAGCCATTTTCAAAATAATTAATTACTAAATATTTCGATCAGATTTCTTTTATGTTGTATGAAAGTAGAAATAAATTTATGAAATAAAACATAGTTGTATTTTTTTGCTATTTTTAATGATATGAATTTTATATTTATATGACTTTTATATTTATATTTGTATAGCTAAAAATGAAGAGGGAAAGAAATATATATTTACATATTGACCTGACATAATATCTTCTTAGTATACAGTATGTATAAAGCACTTTTTAACAAAATATTTAATGAATCTTAAATTGATATTAAATGTTCCCAAGTGATTTTTTCATACACTCTTAAATACAAATTTTTTAATCAAAATTTTTCAATAATTTATTATTGATAATTTTTAATCAGGAATATTTTCTGTTGTTTGCGGGAAATTGAAAAGTTCATTGATTGTAGTCACGATGCTAAAAACTATTTTGTTCAAATCAAATATTGAATTTTTACATTTAATAATTAGTAAGAAAAATAACATAAAAATCAATTTTTTTTATATACTTCCCGTTAACTTAATAACTTAAATATATAAAAAATTCTAACTGATAATTTTATAATTAAATCACTGTTCAAAATTACATATATAATACTTTTTTTATTAATAAATACACTTTTTTATATAAGGATTAAACATGACTAAAAATTGATTCAGAAATAATTACAATTTTTTATTAAAAATTGAATTGGCAATCTGTTGCAGAATAAATCCTTTGAAAGCGATCCAAAATAAAATATATGCGTATACTATGTGTATATATATATATATATACACATATATGTATATGTGTGTGTATACACATGAACACATACACACATTATTAATTTAAATGGTTAGTTGAAAAACAAATAATTAATATTAAATTATTACAAAACAACATGATATTATTTGTAATTGAAAAACAACTACCTAGTAAATTTAAAATAAAAAATAATTGCTTACTGACGATATATATCCATTCATGAGTGGCAGTTTGAATAAATAAACAGTCGTAATTTGATGATGTAACATGAAAACATTTTTTTTATGTGTTCACGTAAACAATACTTTTATTAAAATGAAAATCAATCCTATGTTTACTGTATATACATAAGTTATAATTATGTATATATATATATATATATATATATATATATATATATATATATATATATAATGTATGTATATGTGTGTTTGAACACTAAAGTTTTCTCATATAATATTCAATAGTTATAATACATATTTCTTATTGTAATAAATATTACGAATTGAACGACCGAAAATGTCTTCGACATATGTATTTTCTGTAAACACAAGGTGTTAACATTAATATGGTAAATATGTAAAAAGTAAAAATATTTAAATGAATTAATTTCTTCATTAACATGTTAACATTGTATTTTAAAAAAAAAAGTTTTTAGCAAGATAAGATTTTAAAAGAATATATTAGACTAACGATATTTAAACTTTAATAGTTTCCCCCTTTCTCTCTTGTAGTTAAAGCTTTATTGAACTATAAATATGTCCTACCACTGTATCTCAAAATAATGTCTTCCATCAGAAGTAGCCTATATTAAACGTACTATGATTAAAAGTACCTAATTATCCTATAATTAAACGTAGGTTTAGGGTAAAAACTAATATTGTTATCCTAACACAATTGTTAATATGTTTTTATTTACTGAAAAAATTGCAAGATATCTAAATGTTGTAGATCACTTCTTTTTTCAAAGAAGTAATTCTCTTCAGAATCACTTCATAGCATAAACGATATCATTTAGATCTGTAATTTTTAAGTAAATAAATATATGTTTATGACAATTAACCTATCAACAATATTACTGTTTATCCTATACTGTGTACACACATAAAATACATTTATATAACAAATATTTTACATTTCAGCAGCATTAAATTCATTCTTGCGCCCAAAGACACATACATTCCCAAAGGCTTTTTAAAGACCATTAAAATTAGCCATTATAAAATAATAAATAATCTTTAAATCAATACCTTTCTATATTTACAAATTAAATTTTACTCTGATTCATATTTAATATGGTATAATTAGTATATAGCCCGTCAAAATTGACGGGAAAATAAAAAGAAACATAGAAAGAAAAAAACTGCTTATTAGTTTTTATAAAATAATGTATTTAAGCATTAAAAATACCTAAGAACGAAACTTAAAGAATTAAACTTGAAACCTATCAGTTATGTAAATTCCCTTATTAAACATCACATTTGCTAGATAGTGGCAGACGGTCACGTTGCGGACAAAGTGACGAGAAATGTGGATTATTATTAAGATTTTAACATAACTTTCTTTTTCAGTATTATTTACTTATACTTGCATACTTGCATATAATTTTTTTCAAAAAAAATTATATGCTTTCAAAGTCTCATGGATAAAAATCCATGAGACTTTTTGATATATATATATATATATATATATATATATATATATATATATATATATATATATATATATAGTTATACAATGAAATTAGAGATAAATATTATAAAATGAAATTTGATCCTAAAGAACTAAAAATAAAAATAATTTCAACTTTTCCTCATCAATGAATATTTTTTTTAAAAAAAATAGATTGACATAAACTCCTTTATTGTCAACATAAAAGAAAAATAAAGTATAGAATGAGAAACAGTGATATGTTCTAAAATATATCGTGTGTATAAAGAAGTAAAATATTGTCTAAGATAATATTTAACTTTATACGATCAATCAAATTAAAGAGATTGGAGGAGAATTACATTTTGTAACTTTCATCGTAGAGTTAAAATTTGATATGGACTTACATGATGGTTTTTTTTTGTATCAACGAATATTGTTTAATGAAAAAACAACAGTTGTTAAATTTACCGAAGAAATACAAAAATCGATATAAAAAATTAAGTATTTTATATACATTATGCATTATACAACAGTATTATGACAACAAATGTGGTATTTTTATTTTTGTCGTTTTGAAAAAAATTGCGAATTTGTGTTTTGAAAGGGCGCGTTTTTAAATGAAAGGAAGTCGTAGTCACATAAAATATTTTTAATTTCTAATATTAAAGTAAAATTAATAACAGAAATACTTAGATGTATTTTAAGTTTTATGTACATATTAAAAAAAAATAAAAACAAAACGAGTGTTTTAGCGTTGTGTTTAGATTTTCTACTTGAAATGCATCATCTTTTAAAAATGCATACGTATTTCATGATTATAATTAACAATATGTAGTATTTGTTGTAGTACATACGAATGTGTATATAATGCTTCATGCGTTCCACTTGTGCACTATAATCGTAACGACAAAAACCACCTCTAATATCTCTCCATACGTAAATATGACAAGCTCATATCCTTCATTTCAACATTCATATCCTCATCACAACAGTGCCGTCTGCTTCGAGAGACCTAAATATTTTTTGCGGACATTACAGTACGGTGACGACGCGAGTGCATGTCTATTATGTGTACATGTTGAAATGTATATCTCTAGTTTTGTGAATAATTTCAGCAGTGATTCTTAGTAAGAATTTACAGCACAAAAAAGAAATGAAAAGAGAAGCGAATTACGTGGCTTTGTTTATATTTATAGAATTTTATATTAAAAAATATTTAACACTTGTCGACAATATATTCGGTTAAATTTAATAGCAAATCCTTTTCGGAGATTTTTGATGGATTAAAGCAACTTTTTTTACAAAAATATTAATAGATCGAATCTATTTATCTCTATTAAATTTTAGATTGCAGTGCCTTTGAAAAGTTTCCAAATTATTGTTTTTAATATGTAATTCAGATTTCACACTCACTTTTTCTTTCTCTCTCTTCCAGTCACACACGTGTGTGTATATATATATATATATAACTAAAAATGGTCTCGCTGCTATGCGTGCGTACAAAATATTGTATTTACTGAAGCTTTAGAATAAAAAAAATATTACACATTTTAACATTGTATTTTGTTATGTGTTAATTTTTATAACCATTTCTAATAAAAAAATTATGACTTATATTTTATATTTTAGGCGGATTATTTGTATGTATAGTTTGTTAATTTCTATTATTTGTTAGGAAAGGAGCGTGGATTAACTAGTGGGGGACGAAAGCCCTCCGAAGACTTCGTCCCCGAATTCAAATAATATTCGACAAGTCTTTAACCCCCAAATAACTAACCGACCATCAAATAATGTTTATTATATTGATATTACAAACCTCCCTTTCGTAAAATTATAACCAAAAACATGTATTTCTGTACTATTTTCCACTTTTTGCTTATTTTCTTGTCAGTTGTCGCATTTATTGATTAATTTCTTATGTTATTCATAATCATATTAAAAATTGTTTTTTTTTTTAAAAAAAATAGTTACGGTAGTTATATCAAATATAATAATTGTGTAAACGTTATCAACGATATTATTCGAAAGAAACAATAATTTAACTGTGGGCGTTAGTTGTTTTAATTTAGGGTTGTGAGGTCACGATGAAGTTATCGTGGTAAATGTCACGTAGACCGCTTTTCTAATCATTAAAAGGTTATACAAAATACGCAAGTGTTTTGTCTTTAGATATATAGGGTTATTCAACTTAGGCTTCTACACGAAAGTATTAAAAAAAATCGTAATAGTTAAAAAAAATATGTTATTTCCCAGATAGTATTTTAGTTCAATTGTATTTTGGTATTGAATTCAACTAAAATACGAAATAAAAAATAGCATGACTTTTCTGCACCTCCTTTTGATACTACCATGTGGAAGCTTAAATTGAATCATCCTGTACAATCAAAAAATGTAGCTACTGAACCTATTTTCACTCATTTTTCATATTAAAACATACTTTATGCACATTTCAAGTAGAAGTATGCAAAAAAAACTCTAATTATATAATATGTTTCTAATGAAAAGTGTATTTTAATTCAATGTTCGAACTAAAAACACATATAAATTTTATTTTGAAAAATAGTGAACATAACATTTGTTTACAAACGATTACAGACTTATCAGCATATAATTTTACTCGTATGTCAGAATATAACATAGAATAATACATTTTTGTTATTGTTATTAAAATTATTAATTTTACAATGTTGAAAATATATTTCATGCTTTATCTCTATCCAGGTAAATGTGCACTTGTTATAGGATTATTGCCAGAATTTGAACAGTAAAACCATCTCTCTAGTATTAATTATAACATGAACACATTACGTTTGTGATACGGTCGATAGGGGAATTACGCTGCTGTGACAATACTCTCAATATTATGACATTACACTTGATGGGTTTCACTCACATTCATATATAAACGCAGATACGTACATTTGTTGTAGGGTAGACTGGAGACTATGTGCACGAAAAAAATGTAAAGACATCAAATCAAAAAGTTTAAAAAATATACGATCAATGATACTCTGTATGAGGAAGCCATTAAAGGAAATACGATTATTTTATTTGCAATATTCTTGTTATTGATATGATAGATTAATTAAAAAATATATGTATTATAGAACAATACTGTTTAATTTAAATACAAATAAATTAAAATTACCCGTGTCAAATAACAAAATTGTCAATCAATTAAATAATGTATACATTATGTACTAACGAAGTAGATATTTAAGTCGAGTGTGCTCAAGTAGGTGGAAATAAATAAGGTAATCAATCTATTGTAAACTAACCTAGTTATCAAATCAATTTGAAATAGTTCAACACGTTCTCTTCGAAGTTAGTAATCGACGTCTTCGCTCTTTACATTATCAGTGAGGCTGATTAGCAAATTCTAAAAGTATTAATCACATTAACGTCTTATTGCATACAATGTTCATGTTGTTTACATTGAAGTTATTTTCAAGTATCTTAAAGCGGAACTTGAATTTTAAATTAGTAGGTCTGTATTTTAGATTGTTATCCGTCTTTTCTT
The DNA here is from genome assembly GCA_034766995.1 of Acanthacorydalis orientalis. Classification (NCBI taxonomy): domain Eukaryota; kingdom Metazoa; phylum Arthropoda; class Insecta; order Megaloptera; family Corydalidae; genus Acanthacorydalis; species Acanthacorydalis orientalis. The sequence continues at coordinate 33,136,569 of CM068314.1, read as the reverse complement.
CTGTTTAACTGCTGTACATAAAACTTGTATTTATTTAAATTACGTACATATTATTAGTTTCATTCTATCATAACAAGCACTGCTGTTTTTAAGAATTATGTTTTAAAGAACTAAATTAATAAAATATGAAATTATAATAAATTTCAATAAATCTATTGAAAGAAATTTAGAATTTTTAAAAATGTATTTTTATGGTTTTTGAATATTTTCTCAATGTAATAACTGAAATCAAAAAGAATTCCTTGTTGACATATCCGCGCACACACACACACTAAGACCTCGATTGCGTTGTTAATTGGTACCAAAGAACGCCGACGCAAATCGAAATAATCTGTCACATGGTATTTCTATACGACTTCTTCTAATTCCTTTCATCTAAATAAACAATACATATCATGACAACTGTGAAAATTGGACCAAATTGAAATGCATATTGATTGAAATGTCAAAAAAACAATCTTTAATTCATTGTAATAAATAAAATTAGTCGAACAAAAGTATTATGTACTTCATCTGTATATGATAAATATTTTTTATTCTGAACTGGAAGATGAATTGGTGTCCATTTCTGTCGACTGAGCTTGGTTAATAAAAACTTTATTTAAAGTTTGTTGAATTCTCACGGCCTTTGTTCTCTACAGATTTGTTTGTAGCAATTTATCGCTTCATCTACACTTCTTACCACTCTTGAACTTCTTTGTTCATCAGGATCATCAGCTGAAAAAATGTGCATTACCTATGATATTAATAGCATTGCTTTCGAAATGCGACTGGTTAATTTTCTTTCTTCTGGTATTACTTCAGCTGTATCAGTCTCATCCATGTTTTAAGTCCATTATAATCAAGTATTCGCTGTTCAGTTCTTCATCCCGGGATTCAAAATCACCTCGTGACCTTTATACCTTCAAAATTTGCTTTTTTTACCGCCTCGGCAAGTTTTTTTTACGAAAAATGGGCGCTGCATCTATAATCGCATTTTTGGACATGCATTCAGGCCATATTTTACGCCAAACACTATTCATGTTTGATGGTTTTACATTGGCCGATATTTTCTATGGCCATCATGTTATTGTATGTACATACATTACATATATATATATAGTGTAATAACTTTTTCTCCCCACATCTGGTGAGCAACTAACTTAACGGTATAACTTATTTTTTACATTTGTATATTTTATATACAATGACTATCATTCAGGTCTTCACAATTTTAATGACTATTATTCAGGTCTTAACAATTTTGATTTTATCTTGCATAATAAACATAAAAAAGACAAATTAAATGGGGAATTACCAAAAAAAAAAAGTAAATGCAACTTACGATCCAAATCGAAACGACACAATTCGAGCTCTTGGTGTATATAGAAAGAGAGAGATTCTTCATCATAAATATTTTATTGTTTGTTATTTATGACAAATAATTGTATAATTGTTCTCATAAGTGTTAAATATTGAACATTATGTGCTGAAGTAAGAACAGTTTAATATTAAAAAAAAACTACCAGGAGAAAATTATGAACAATAAACTGTTTTACAAGAAGTTTTATTTATGTTCTGTTATATATTCAATTATGACATATTTTTGTCGTCCAAAGGATTTTTTTAATGTAAAATAATAAGTATTTATATCAAATGAAATTTCCAATTTCCCTTATATATATACACACGTTTGCACAAACACAACCTCCGATTATAAGATTCATTATTGTTTGCGACCAGCGCCGCTTGTCACAGTTACATTATCCACCTCAAAGCAGGAACTGTCATATCGGATGTCACGTCGTGACGTCACGATGGCGTTCGAGTTATGAGAGAAGCGCCGCATCTGCCAAACTGACTTAATTTTGGAGGGTGTGTTTATGTTGTATACCGCATCGTCGGCTTCCGTCTGTCACCGATAACAATAAATTGGTTGATGATCGATCCTCATACATGTGTGTGTATCTAAAGTAGGTGCTTATGCCTTATTGAAGGTTGACACATTCGTCAAAAAAATTAAAATTTTATTCTTGTACGTAAAGTATCTGTGTGAAGGGGAGCTTTGTCAAGTAGTCGAATCGAATTACGAAATATAACATTATTATTTTCTCATCTTTTTAAGTGCTCTTTTTTCGTTTTCGTAAAATTGCTATCATTGTAGGTGTAATAGGCTATAAAAATATATAACATTATTAAAGTAAATTATTGGTAGTATGAGTTTATAACACCCAATAATTTATTTAACCGAAAATAGCAATAAAAACGTCCAGTTTTGACTAAGTATGATATTTACTGCCTCTTTTTCAGTCGTTTCGATCGTATCTGCACTAATGTCTTTCTTGAAAATATTTTAAACGATTACAAGATAATAAGAGAATGATTAATACTTTCAGTTAAACAAAAGAAATACCTGCCTAGTTAATATATATTTAATATATTCAGAATAAACTACAAAAAAAATACATACTTAATCAAATATTAACTTATACAGATGATAATAATAAAAACGATTACTTTCATATTTAATAATCCTTCTTAAAAATCTAAAAGTATCATTATGTATTTTCATTAATAACAAACCTTAAAATTATCTACTAAACAGTTTTAATTTTCTATTTGTGAAATTAAATCGCTTTGAAAACTAGTCAACTAATTTTATATTTAAATAAGTGTTTTAAAAATACGAAAATGTGAAGCACTTTCAACGAAATAAAAATTAATGAAAAACGAAGCGAAAAATACGGAGGCAGCAATGTGATTTAATTATTATTGAGAGTTTGGTCATTACTATAAAGTTGAATAGTCTGTTATATGTATGGAAATTAGCAAAGTGATAAAAAGTACTAAATCATTATAATTCGCCATGTCGTTAAAATTCCATTAAATGTCGTTTATCAAAAGCAGTTTTGCGTAATGGCGAAGAAATACCGCTATGTTTTTTTTTCATATACACAGATACACACACACACACAAACTATATATATATATATATATATATATATATATATATATATATATAAATGTGACAAAAATAAAAATTTCACGAACTAGTGCATTAAATTTAGTTATTTACCTTTTATCTTCAATCAATTTTTATTGATATTTTCACTATATGTTGCTTGAATAGTTTTGTTGTTATATGTATTTATAATTTTAAAATATTGTATGTATATATATATATATTATACATACATACATACACACACACACACGTTCATTTACCAATATTTTAACTAACTTTGTATAATTATAAGAATAAATAACATGCCACATGTTATGTATTCAAATGAAGTTATTAAAAATAAATTACTAGATTATGTAATAACTTTTTAGCTTTGATATAAATTCCAGTTAAAATACGATATAAATCAAATACAAAATGTAATAAATGTAATATCGTGGATATAAATTATAAACTATTTTTCTTTTTTAAATGTTACTCGAAGTGTAAATAGTTACGTACAAGGAGATAATTATTAAATGCACCATCTGTGACATTTAATAAATTTTTAGATCGGCTATTTCATGGCTCTGTAAGCACGACGCTTTTACGTGACGTGCTTCGATTTATTATTAATTAAGAGCATCTATATGTCAACGAGTTTTTTTTTATTCATTATAAATGATAATAAATATCCGTGAAAAAATGTTTAAGTATCGTTATATTCATTTCATACTTTTTTATATATTTGTAAATTGTTCATTTGTGTTTCTTTGTATAATAAACGTAAATTATTTTTAATGCTTTTTTTTAATATAATTAATTTCTGCAATAATATGATTTTTTTTGATTAGAAATGAAACCAAAATGAAAATATTTGTATACTTACTGTAAATGTTTTTTTTTCAATTTTAAAGAAGAAATGTAATGTTTCCATAATACTATTTATTTAAGTATCTACTAACGTGTAATAAAATTATTATTATGATACATCTATTCTAATAATCAATAAATAAAAATATTTTAATTAATTTTTGAATTCACGGTTTAACTTGTATATGTATATATATATATATATATATATATATATATATATATATATATATATATATATATAAACATACATACGTACAGGGGGCGGCAAAAATCTCACAGATTTTAAAAGTTAAGAAAAAAGGCATAGTAAATGCTATTCAAAATTTTATTACATAATCTAAAAGTGCTCGAAGTACAGTTTATTTTCCATTGCTTTTCAATATGATATGGTCTAGATGTTGGCTTTTATTCGCTATACACATTTGTAGTCGATTTCTGAAGTTTTGCATCACACGGCGGGTCATTTCCAGCGTTATCGATGTAATTTCTTGGCATATAGCAGTGCATTAATAGCTATTGGTTGATGTTTGTACAAATAGTTTTCAGATAGCCCCAAAGAAAAAAGTCACAAGGAGCGAGATCTGGTGAATGTGCAAGCCACACAATTTCATAACGAAATCAAGTGTTTTGGAGACAGTTCTCTCAAAACTTCCATTGATTTGCTCTCCGTGTGAGCGGTGGTCTCATTCTGTTGAAACCACACATTTGAATTTCCAAGTTCGATGAGTTTCGATTCCGGAAAGTTCCGTAGCATCTTCATATACAGCTAGGAAATTATTGTAACCGCTTGGCATTCCTTCTCAAAGAAATAAGGATCATAAACACCAAAATCTGTAACACCGCACCAAATAATAACATGTTGGTAGTATAGAGGCGTTTCATGAAGCTGATGAGGATTGTTTTCCGCCCAGTAACGAAAATTCTGCTTGTTAATGCAGTCAGCCAAATGAAAATCAATTTCGACACTTGTGAGCAGAACAGCATTTGCAGAAACATTTTGACGGATATCCTTACAACAAACCGTTCGGTTCTCCCGATCACATTCCTTAAAATTTCTGAATAACCATCATTTTGTACGAATAGAACATAAGATCGGAGCGTAAAATTCGACCAGACAACCGTAGAATGGGAGCTTATTTACGTGCTGAACGTTTGGGAGATTGTACAATGGACTGTCTTAGAGTGTTTACATTTTCTGGCTTCCGAACGCTCCGTAGTCTTCCAGGTGGTTTTCGTTTTAACGCCGTACCTATGACCCTGAAATTTGCAAGCCATAGCAATATGGGTTTTCGGTTTGGAACAGCAGCATTTCGACCGAGCGCGAAGTGGATTCGAAAAGCTCTCTGCGTGGCGATTACAGATTTGTTGTTTCGGATAAATAATTCAATAACGAACGCACGATGCACACCCGACCAAGCCATGACGGCAATTGAAAACGATAAGGCACATGCCATAGATAAAGACTCTCGCATGCTATCGGAAGACCTCACTACGCCCCGTTTCATTTTACTAGCGTCGAACCAATGGCTGAGTGAAATTCGGGAGGTTTTTTTATCATCCTATATATATATATATATATATATATATATATATATATATATATATATATATATATATATATATCTAACCATATTTTTTTACAGACAGTAATAATATTTTATTAAAATTTAATACATTCGATGTTCAGTATAGAGTTTTATAATCGAATTAACATTTATTTTTCACTATATAGAATATCAGATATAATATTGATAACATATCGGAAGTTACCTCTTAATTCCTGTTAGTTTGATGTCTATATTCCCGTCAGGTAACATTATAAATATAATATGAATAAACTGGCATTTTATCCATATTCGATAAGTAAATAAAAATGAAATATTATATTTAAGAGCATAAGGAAATCAATCTTTTCGTATTCAGTGTATAATAATGGTGACTAATTTTATGTAAAAGTTGATGTTTTCAATGAAACTGTAAATAGAATTATTATATACGCTCACTTTTAATAAATGCATGTATTTGTGTGTTGATGTTTCAACTTAAAAATAACAAATTAATGCATTCTAAAAGACCGAATTCAAATGTTAATTATTAGAAGATAATCATAAAATTATTTAAAATTCATTACGATAAAATTTTTATCCGTTTTAATAATTTATAAAGTTTGAATTAAGCTTAATTTAAAGTAGGTACAAAGTTGATATATATATATATATATATATATATATATATATATATATATATATATATATATATTATAGAAATTACTTGGTACTTTTTAACTAGTTTAATCTATCTTTTTAACATAATATTCCAAATATACATTATTTATTTTTGTTCCATTATTTTGATTAATATTTAATTATATATATATATATATATATGTATGTATATACAAACACAAACACACACACACACACACACATATATATATATATATTGACTAATTCTTTTGTTTATTTTGTTCAACAAATTAAATTGGATTTTTTAATTATTGATGTTTTGACATTTTATTTATATCACATTAAATTTTATTATTTTTAGTTGTTTGTAGTGTGTGTGTGGGTGTATATATATATATATATATATGAATGCTTAAGAATTAAATCGTATGATGATAAAATATACTGAATAAGTGCACTTTTAAATTCAATAAACCTATATGCCTTGTGCAATGAAGTAGTAGTTAGCTTAATCGCACACCAATTTCATTTGTAGAAATTACAGTGACAATTTCCGCCAATTTGTTGACCGTCACCCACCTTCCAATATCGATTTATTACTGATTCTACAGCATTAACAATCATTATTTTTAGATAACAAACATACTTACTTTTATGAGTATTACTATATATTATTATTTCATGGTTGGTTATATATATTTTGTATTTGTTTTATAATACAAAATATATTATAAATGTAAATATATTATTTTTTAACTATTACTATATTTTCTTTATTATATATATATATATATATATATATATATATATATATATATATTGTTTTTTAGCTATTTTGCACTCAAATTTAATAAATTAATTGTTGTTTACATATAAAATTATATGCAATATCTTGCACATATGTGAGTGTATATATGTATATGTGTGTATATATATATATATTGACTAATCCTTTTGTTTATTTTGTTTGAAGGCTATATTTTTAAGAAATATAAAACTGTAAGCTCTTATATTACTGTTTCTATTTTCTTTTTTTTTGTAACTAAAACGTAATGGCGGGCAAATTAATATTCATGTGTACACAACGGACTTGTTTCATTTTCAGAAATATTTTTTTTTATTTGCCACAGAAGAACATTTCACATGCATTCGAGATGAATAGTATATTATTTCATGTCCATACATTGTCCACTAAAAAATAAAGGGTACAGTTGAAGGTCACAAAGCCAATGACATTTTCACTACATTGTTCGTATCCCTTGGGATTTTATGACATGTTATTTGTTCTCCCTTCATATTTTATTATTTTCCATGTTGTTGTTAGAAGTTTTCCCATGTGAATAGATATTACTTAGACGTAGAGGACAGTGAAAATAGTAACCTGTAATAGTGATTTTTGATCCGACTACGCAATTTTTTTATTTTTCGTACTAGTATCATTGTACCAGAACTATTGAGATTATGATTTATCGTTTATGTGTAGGCACACTTCTTTTTTCATTTATTTTTTAACTCGTATTTACATCATATAAAGTGGCGTAAATTATAGAAAAATATACAATAGTATTTAACACTTTCCACTCGACTGTCCCCTCTGAGGGGACATCGTAAATCTAACAAATAACAATATTAGTATTTTTTTATAAAACACGAATTAAGAAATACATTTTTGAAGTTCCATTTGAATAAAAAAAAAAAATTACAATGTTATATCATTTTATTTGAAATTATTTGTTACTTACATATTTTTTAAAAAAATATGTTCTAGTTGCTGGTGGGTAAGGTGAAAAAAATCCGAGTGCAAAGGGTTAAAATACAAACAGTCAAACAAAACAATAAACATATAAATTATAAAAAAATTATATATATATATATATATATATATATATATAATCATATACATTTGCATATTAGGTAATGTATAATAACTATGGTTTGTAGAAATAACTCTTAAATCTCTATATATAATATTTCTGGACAATGATAAATAGTACATTATTATAAATAAATTAAATAAATAAATAAACTATGAAAATACATACAAATTAGAAACAAAATATTTTTCAAGTATTTATTTGTAATTTTCAGTTAATATTATAATAGCAGTAATAAAATGTTTATTATATGAATTGCAGAGATTTAAATCTGGATGTAAATTTATATATATATATATATATATATATATATATATATATATTAAATACGAGCAGTAAATATATTGGACAGCCTGCCACAAGACTATTTTAGCTACAAACCTGTTTTGGGTGCAGTTAAAACATTTTACTTGTAAATGGAATCATTTAGAACAAAATTAACAATTGTTTACATTAGTTATTCAGTAGATACTAAATTACTGTAGATAGTACTAAATTACTCTTTTCAAATGTAAATATCATTTATTATATTTAAACTTTAAAAATGATTTTTAACATGAATTGATAACTTCTATGCAAAGTTAATTTAAATTCGTTTTTATTCATCTATTAACATTATTTTATTTCATACACATACCCACATATCACACACACACCCACATATCACACACACACCCACACACATATATATATATATATATATATATATATATATATATAATACATATATTTATTATATATTGATTAGCATATATTGATTATCATATATTGATTATATAAGTATTAATTTTGATGAATTTATTTTAAAAACTATACATATATAAATGTTAAATTAAAAAGGTTTTAAATTATTTCACTCTTATTTCTATTTTTTAACCGAACGAGTGTCATTCGAATGACAAAGAGAATCGACTTTGTTATATAAACATTCCTTGCTAAACAATTTTTATGTTCCTGCCTTTTGACATTCCTTGTGGAATTTGTTCGTCAAGTACAACATTGTGTGTTCTACTTGTGTTGCTTTTTATCTCCTGGTAATTTTACCTCAGTGTTTGTACCGCCAGTGGGAAAACATTGGAACATATCTATAAACACATCCAATGAAATAAACTATATAGTTTGTGAAAAAATAAGAGAGTTTAGAAAATAGATAAAGAACTTGAAGATTATCGTCTTTACTTACTTATTAAATTTATCTATGTATATTTCTCTCTCTCTCTCTCTCTCTCTCTCTCTCTATATATATATATATATATATATATATATATATATATATATATATATATATATATATATGATGACACAAAAAGTAAAAGATGTATGTTTTTTTTAATTGAATTGTTTCATATTTTGATCCAGTACTAATAATCTAAAACTAAACTACATTTCATTATTAGTCTCAATATCCTGTTTTAGTAACTGTATTTTTTTCGTCGTTATCTTACAATTTTATACTTTATAATAAAGTCATCGTTATATTTTTCTTTTCGTTAAAAAATATACGATTAAAATTTATCATTATTTTGAATGAGCCTCTTGAATTATTCTTTGATCTTTTCAGTCGAATGCAATATCTTTTGCTGCGATTTTTTTCAAATTTTTAATGAAATCTTATTTCAATGTTTGAGAACTTTTTATAATACATTATATATATATATATATATATATTATATGTATGTATATATTATATGGAGTCATAATTATATTTATGTATATATAAAAATATACCATCTGATGCATCATTAAAGAAATATAGAATGTTTTATTTATTTTTCCATAATGAAAATATTTTTATCGTTAAATTTATTTCAAATATGTTTTTTTTTATTTTACTTAAAATCATGATGTTTCGATGCAGAAATGCAATCGATCAATAAATTTATTTTTAATTTGTATTTCACATTTTGTGCCTGTGTGTAAAATACAATAAAATGTATGATATGGTCCAAAGGAGTAAGAATATATTTCTTGTTTGTTTTACATTGCTGATTTTGTAGAAATATTTAAAGAATATCTCTATGTAAATATCCAATATGTATACATTTAATACGAGGGCGGTTTGAAAAGTAATTTGGTTCGTGTACTCGCTGAGTGAGAAGGGGACAGCTGTATACATTTTTATATATTTCTATCCTTTTTAGTAATGCATATGCAGTTGCAATTCATTCCACCATTAATTCTTCGTTTGGCAGTTGTTTCAACAAAAGGTTTTTCATGCGACAGTGCAAATGGATAAAATCGAAATTCGAGGTGTGATTCAATTTGTTTTTTGGAAGGAAAAACAGTGAAGGAAATTCATGAGAAGATATTTCCTGTATTAGTTGAATTTTTTCCTTCCCGCGAAAAAGTTCGACTTTGGGTGAATGAATTTCAACATGGCAGAACGAGCATCGAACATTCACCATGCTTAGAAAGGCCTAGAACAGCTGTCTCTCCAAAAATCATCCATAAAGTTCACGATATGATTTTGTCGAACTGATATGTGAAAAAGAGGGAGATAGATGTGATCATAGGCATCTCAACTGAGCAAATGCATTTAATTTTGCACATTGGAATGTGTATGAAAAAGTTTTTACAAGATGGATACCGCGTTTGCTCACTACAAAGCAAAAACGAGTTCGAAAAAATCAGACGAATTCTTGCAACTATTTAAGACTAATTGAATGGATTTCATGGGGCATTTTGTGGCCATAGATGAATTTTGGATTCACCAATACACATCAGAATCTAAAACGCAATCAAAACAACTAACTGAATGTGCTGAAACGTTCGGAAGAAATCAAAGATGGTTCACTCGCTTGAAAAGGTGATGGCGTCAGTTATCTGGCTTGCGAAAGAAATTCTCGCGATCGACTGTCTTCAGAAGGGAAAAACAGTTATTGGCCAATACCACGCAGCATTTTTGGAGAATTTGAAGGCAGTGATCGTGGAAAAATGTCCCGAAATAGCCAAGAAAAAAGTATTGTTTCACCATGACAATACATCAGATCATTCAAGAGTTGTCGCTCAGCAAAAATTCGGCGAATTGAAGTTTGAAATCGTTCCGCATCCACCATATTCACCTCATTTGGCTCCCTCAGACTTCTATCTATTCCTGCAACTCAAAATTTTCCTGACTAGAAAGTGGTTTGGATCGAATGAAGAGGCGATAGAGGCTGTAAACGGTTAATTTTGAGGCCTTGAAGAAACCTACTTTCGGGTGAGAATCGCGAAGCTAGAGAAAAGTTGGGAAAATGCGTTGAACTTTGAGAAGATTATATCGAAAAAATAAAGTACACTTTTAAACCGAAGTTGTCTAAGTTACTCTTGAAACCACCCACACCCATATATATATATATATATATATATATATATATATCATGTCCTTAGTTAAAATTTAATAAAATTTTAGATCTCTTTTTCATTTTCGAAAAGAAAAGTCGCCAACAAACCAATCACTAAAAATTAATATTAATGAACTAAATGACGTCAGTTTTAAAATAAAGACAATTATCATTGTTTCATTTTATATATTTAACGTTTATTCGTATTTATAAAATGTCTTCATTGTATATTCTTTGGTTATATTTTTTTTTAAAAAAAATAACTACAATAACACTCTTTTACTGGTACAAACCATATACCATACACGGTTATTTATTCAGTTACTTGGATATTAGGATAATATCTTTATGGAATCCAAACAAACTCTACATTTGTTCTCGATTCTATGCTGTTAAAGGATTTCGCTTAAATAAGTAATATGTTACGTACATTTTCAACAATATTCACAGATTATATTCAAATCTTTATTTATAATAGTTCTTGAATAAATTTTGCATTAAAATTGTATAAATTAAATTATCTTATAAATAAAACTAACCAACGAATATTTCTTCCCTTTCTTTGAATTCTGTATTGATAATTTATGGCTATTTTTTGTATAATAAATGAGATTTCTCTTTTAATAAAACTGTGTTTAAAACATTTTTAGTTTAATTCTGTGTACTTTCTTTTTTATCAATACTGTTAGTACTGTCATATTAAATACTTCTTATTCAGAGACATTGCATTTTTTGTTTTGAACACAAAAGTTAATTATTATTAGTAATTAAGATCTTTTTTCATTAAAACAAGAATAAAAGTATCAAAATTCAAATTAATATAAATATATATGTATATATATATAATGTGTGTGTGTATATATATATACACATATATTAAAAATTTAATTTCAATTAACAATTATATTTTTCAAGGCATCAATACTTAAATGTATTATATATATATATATATATATATATATAAAACACATTTAATTAATCTTGTTGAGTCAACAATATAACATATAAATCTTTAAACCACCAATGATTTTTATAACCATTTTTCTTGCACTTATTATAATATTATCGTTTTGCTCAATAAAAATAGAAGCTGAATGTTATTAATTTGGTGTATGATACATTTGGGAGAAGATCAATGAATTAACCTGTAACTCTGCGAAATGAAAATGGAATTTAACAGAAAATGTTTATGACACGAAAATTGTTTTTATATTTCCAATCAAAACACTAGTTATTTTTCACTTTTTTATCCACGAGCATATTTAAAAATTAATAATTTAAATATAGATAGTGCTTAAAAATCAAAAGTTAAGTTCGGCATTAAAATACGAGACTTGTATTTTTATAAATATATTTTAACATAGTTTTTAACATAATATTATTTATAGTTCGTTTATATATATATATATATATATATATATATATATATATATATATATATATATATGTGTGTTGTGTGTGTGTGTGTGTGTGTGTGTAAGTTATAGAAAGTGTATTTTCAAATGAATAGCATGAATTTTACTTCTTTACTTTCAGTTATATACTTAATGATCAATCATAGTTTTAAATACAAGACGTATAGCCTGCATGAAGGCAAAGATGTAATTAAAACTTACTTTTTTTAACTGGAACTTTTAGAGGCGTGTAAAACATTTTACGGTCAGGGAAGCTTTAATTAAAAACGCTTGTTAGTCCCTATTTAATATACATTTTAAATTTTTTCATGTTGCTTAAAACAAATGCGACATTAAAAACAGACTAAGATTTTTTTTATAATTTTATTCTTTTTTATCTTCGTTATTTTTTTGAAAAATTTATAAACTGTATAATTGTGTAAATATGTTTCTACGGTTGCACGGTTAATTAATTAGACGTATAATAGCTTAATAGAAAAAGTCGGATATGAAAAATATTAGTAAATATTTTAAAATAATATTGATGTTGCTGTCATTACTATGTTTTTCTATAATTAAGATAATAATTTGTTATCACAAGCACCACACACAACATATCTATTGGAATAATAAAACACGTTTTAAATTAGATTTATGTGTAAATTTAATCTCGAAAGCGTAAAACAGTTGTGTCATGCTGAATAGCCATAATTGCAAATTTGATTGAATTACACAAAAAATAATACATTCACAATGAACCCATTTTCATTTAGTACAAACCTATGAAAAGAGTTAACAAATTGTCATTGAAATATACGGATCTATCAGGCGTAGTGACACTTAAAAATCTAACAAATAAGCATACATTAAATAGGATCTATTTTGTGTACACGATTCGAATTTCTTTGACGAGACACCGTTCATCGTTTGAAATATATACGTAACAAGAGAGGAATTTCAGTATGGTGCTTAACATACCTTTTCTAAAACCACCCATCCATCCGTACAAGCACCCTATCACTACCTATTTTAACGACAAATTCCATCGAGGTCCGAGTAAAACCACCCACAGCAATCCAAGCTTCAATGATTGTGCGAGAACTTCAAATATGCTTTCGTCGAAATAACCAGGCCATAAAACGAACTGAACGAGAGTTACGTTGTTTATAATTTTTGTCTACTAATCAATAGCAATTAAAATACATTTTCATTCTTTTACGACGATTCTTTCAATTACGTTCTTTCATTTAAAGCAATACTATAAAGATGTTTAATAATAAAAAAATAATATTTATATTTATAAATTAATAATCCATTGTTAACATGTGAATGATAATATATAAGGTATTAAATCATATAAAAAAAATTAGTTTATAGATGAATAATTGTTGTATTATAAATGAATTAACTAGAAAGTATTTATAATTAGTGTTATTGATTCAGTTATATATATATATATATATATATATATATATGAATGGAAATACAAGGAATAAATATTTTTAATATTTCATTATTGACTTAATATAAAATATGATTTTCATATAAGTGTTATTTCATTCTTGACATTCTTAAATATTTTCTTAGAGACTTAAAAAATCGGATATTAATTTTATCTCATCATTTGTTCAAATCTCCACAACCTCCCATCCCTCCTGAGTCTGCTTGTTCGCATTCCTTGTACGCTGTCTAAGCTTACTCGATCGCTTCATCAAACGTTTTAATTAATCTTATGACCAACGTGACGCTATTGAACGTGCTTCTCTATATTATCCATCCAAGCAGAAGAAGCCAGTAAAAATTTTTCATCTTAACAGTAGAACTTCTATTGAAATACATAATGACTTTGTTTTCTTTTAACGGGAAATATGGTAGTTATAAATTGAAAAACAGTATTAATTTTTAATTAAAATATTTTTTGTTCATCTCCAATTATTCATACGAAGATATTCGATTTATGGAGATTTTTTTTATTTCAATATTCCAATTAGTAAAGCTGGCATCTAAAGTGTTTAATCATTTCTAATTATAAAAAATTCGTAAAAGAAAAATACGTAATTTTTCATCGAAAGCTGTATCGACAAGTTTGCTTACTTGCAAAATTAAGTGTAAACTTTAATATTTGATTGAATCACACATGAAACTTATAAGTATATATATGTATGTATATATATATATATACATACATACATATATATATATATATATATATATATATATATAATGAATGAATGAATATATTTACTTCTATTCGAAGTACATAATGATCTATTACAAAGGTGGTTGGTGTTGTTTTACATGTGCTTATTTTTATAATACTTACAGTTTTACAATTTAAATAGTAACGTTTAGTTTAAATAATAAAATAATAGTTAAAATAAGAAAATAGTACAGTAATATATAACAGTATTAGAGATTAATATGAAGTATAGTTTATTCATTTAGACAGAATGACCGAAGTTTCAACGCTGAAGTTCTATAATAAAATATATTCTTTGCTTCACTTTTGGTCTTTATAAGCATTATGTTTGGAAACTGGTTAACTTGTATGAAAGTGTTCCTATATGCCTCATATTGTGAACAGGCACTTAATAGGTGTTGAATTGTTCCATTCACATTTAAATTACACATTAAGCACTTGTCCGTTTCTCATATTTTATGAGTAATTCCTTTATTGCTATTGTAGTAAATTTCACGCCCCGCAAGACTTATTTGGGCAATGGTCCTGATATATTTTAATGGCATATTAAATTTTAAGTATGGCTCATAGTCTATGAAAGTAGGGTTCTTTATTGCTTTGTATAGAGTGCCATATGATGAATTTTCTACGCGTTCGATATCGTTTCTTAGGTTCTCTTCAGATATACTGTTCATTATTTTTTCTATTTAAGTCATTATTTCTGTAAAGTTTTCGTTGGTCCATAGTCGGAGGAATGCGTATTTATCTAGCGTATTCTGAATTTGGCCATACCAATTGTATTTAGGTAGATTGGTTGCCGAGTTGTTTAGTTTTAATAGTCTATCGTAGCATTTACGAGGAAAATAGTATTCATCCATTTTTACTAATTTGGCCAAATATTACAGTGCTCTCTTGAATGCATCTTGTTCAAGTCTCTTATTGTGCCTATAATATATATATATATATATATATATATATATATATATATATATATATGTATGTATATATATATATATATGTATATATATATATATGCATGTATATATGTATATATATATATGTATATATATATATATATATATATATGTATATATGACTGATTCAGTT
>CM068314.1:33053207-33115707 GCA_034766995.1 Acanthacorydalis orientalis | reverse complement strand
TCTCTCTCTATATATATATATATATATATATATATATATATATATACACACGACATATTTTCAAACATGAAAATTTGTGTATTTTATTTCTATTTTATTTCATAGTTCTTTTATTTTTCTAATGATACGGTATAGTATTTATATATAGAAAATAAATTTAAAATATTTAAATTTATATGAATTAATTATACATTATATATATATATATATATATATACACACATATAATCCCAATCGTTCCTCAAATCTTCTTTATTCGGAGTTTAAAAATCGACCTGGTGTTGTTAAATTAAATGTCATATGAAACTCCGCCTTTTTCGGATTGTTTCGTCAAGAGTGGAAAAAATTTACTTTGTTTTGTGTGACATATTGGATGTTATTTTTTCCCTATACAGTAGGTAAGTGACATTGATGTCCCACATTGATATACCACATGAACAATATTTGCTATTTTCGCATTATATTGAGCAATTTAAATTGAGAACAACAGTAATATTGGGATTTTTTTCTTATTAACTGATATTTCTCTTTTTGTTCTGCGTTTTGTACATTATTCGATATGTATATACTTATTTCTATCCACATACATACATTGTTTGTATAGATATATATATATATATATATATATATATATATATATATTCGAATATAATATTTATGTAATTATATCAATTTGACCGCTTAACTTTTATATGAAATTATAAAATTCTTCAAATAATCGGTATATTTTAACTACACAATATGCATACAATACTTTAGTGTTAATTATCAGTGAATTGAATACTGGTCATCATAAAAGTCATTATCTCAAAATTTTTGATGACCCATTGTTAAAAATTCGTTTCTTCCAATTTTTTAAACTTCAATACTTTAATAGCTTTATTATTTGCTAAATTCCAATACATGTTTTGATATTTTCGTTGCACTCGTTCTCTTTCTGAGATTTTTATAATTCTTGCTCCTCCGTAATAATTTCTACTGACTTCTAATTCTACAATAAACGCATTAATTTATATTTCATTCATTTTTATTCTTACATTTATTATTTTAATATAATAAAAAAATGTCCACCTGCTTAAAAAAGAATTGCATTCTATAAAACATTGTATATAGAAAATGCATGAAAAATAATAAGAATATGCATTGTCTTAAGAATATATAGTGCATTTATTTTTTTAATATAAAATTCTTTATATTATTAATATTTACTACATACATAAACTGTTAATGCTGTGGTATAATTATTATTTTCAAAACATTGTAAAAAAATAAAATACAAGTAAAAATGCGTTTCTAATTAATTCGGCAAAGTTATTTCCATAAAAAGTACTTAATCTATATCAAAACAAATTTTACACTCACATATACACACACACATATGTGTATATGTATATATATATATATATATATATATATATATATATATATTATATTAGGTTGGTCGTTGGCAATTATGTCCATGATATCGATAAATTGCAATTAAATATCTTTTCTTATAGAAATCCCAATAATATTAGGTTGATAGAAAAATAATTACGGTTTATGAGCTTCAAATTCATGTACATTTTTTAATTTAAGCGGTTTTAAGTAGTTCAGAACTGTTGGATGACTAACACCTAACTTTTGTGCATGGTTCTGATTCAACTAACGCCTTCAGTTAGTCATTATGAACGGAAGAAGGACGCCCTCGACCTTCTTCATCATCAATGTTCTCGTTCCCAACACGAAATTTTTGAAACCCCCATTGAACCTTAAGTTTCTTAACAGCACCCACAGCAAAAGCATCGTTTAGTTTATGAGCATTTTATGTTCATTTATCACCCGTTTTGAAGTCATACAAAAAATTGCTCTTATTTGCTTCTTTTCTATCTTTAATTCAATATCCCAATTTAAAGCAAAATTAATAATAAAACAAATGTCAATGTTACCAAAATACAGACCCAAAAATGTACTTTAAAATGATATTAACATAAACATGATGAAATAACGCTTTCATTAAAAAAAAATTAAGTGTAGGATTCAGATAAAAAAGTATGGTCTTATATGTAAAGCCTTATTATTTTCAGGGTAATGATTAATTGTTATTTAATCACAGCTTTTCAAATTTTTATTAAACAATCAAATTAATGTATATATATAATGATTTATTTATCAATAAGTCAGATTTGACTATTTTTAAAATGAATTCAGATTGTAAGTAACTGTTAAAGGCAGACAAATTGATATAAAAAATCAGTGTCATATATCGGTATTGTTTGCAAATAGTATAACTATATTAGATTCTTTATTATATCGATAATATATACATACATACATACATATATATATATATATATATTATTTATAATTAAAACAGTACAAATATTTGCAATGATATTATTTATAATCGTCTTGTGTTTGTGTAATATTGAAACATATACGCTAATCTTGTAGCTGTTATTCTTTTCATATAACCAACCAAATAATGATGTGAGCAAACCTTTTTCCCGTCAGTTAATCACGTTTCCACTTCCAAGTTTACTTCCATCTCAGTATATGAAATGCGTGTGCAAAAAAAGTAAATTGATTCTACTTTATCGCTAAAAATAATTTTCTTCTTTCAGGTATTCCGTAGAATGTACGCAGCTCGGCCTGTCAGAAAAACGTATTCGAGTCAAGTGAGTAATATTTCTTGTAGCCCCGTATTTTGTTTATCTCATAGATTTTCCAATTTTTCGTGTATAATAATAAATACAGTTGTGTTAATATAAGTAATGAAGGGGATTTTTCATATTCTTCTGCGTATTTTACGGAAGCACGCCATTTATTAATTGAACGCCATCAAATATTTTTGACACTGTTAAATATTACTCTATTAAAAGGGTCAATTAATTCACGTCCCAGAGTGAGTTCAATTTTTGCGGAATTTAGGCGTGTTACCGGCACCGTCGAACATTTAGAAATTTAGTACGGAATATGCTGGTATAACAATGGAGTACCGTTTCAAGATTTTCTCTTTTTCTATAGAATCACAAGAAATTTGGTACGAGTATTTTATTTTAATTAAATTCATATAACGATTAATCATTCATTTCCTTCATTGTTTTCGCTCTACTTTCAGCTTTGAATAATACATACAATATTTTCCTTTAATTTAAACGAATAAAAATATGAATTGTAAAATATATATTTATTCAAATACATTATTCACAACTCACTTCGGATAAAAATGTACATATTTAATATTAATAACGAACATTTTTCTATCGACTTATGTCAAAACATTTTTTTTACACTTAACTATTAACATTTATAAATTAAAAATATTACACTATTATATATATATATATATATATACATATATATATCAATAAATAAATATATATTTATGTATATATCAATATATATACATTCATATTATTTAATAAACGACAAATAATTACTATTAAAAAGTATTAAAAATTAAATGACATGTGAATTTTCATTGATTAATCACCAGTGAATTCGTTCAACACAGGAAAATTAATTGAAAATTTTAATAGAAATTAACATTAAGAAAATAAATAAAATATGATTGATTTAAAAAATGTGTTCTTGTTTGCAAGTCAATAATCGTACCTGTTTTTATATTTGTTATCATTTATTATTTTTTTATATTAGCTATTCTAGTTTCTTTACATTATCGGGTATTTAAAAAAAAACGCAATGAACCTTAATGCAATGTACATAGTAAATTTTCCGTATTTATCTTTAAAAAAGAGGATGGTAATATCAAAAAAAATTTAATTTTTTCAATTGAATATTCGGTTATATTTTTGTCAAAAAAAATAAATATTTGAACGCTTCTATTTTATAATAATATTTCTTATCTAATGAATTTACTTAACTCTAATTATAAAAGAATTTTTTTTTAATATTTTTGCGAACTATATGTTTTTTATTCACAAACAAAATATAATAATTTTGTACTAGTAGTAATAATATTAAAATTATAATTGTATATTTTTTATACTTACAATCCCATTGATATATTGTCCTGGTGTTTTTCATTCTCATCATCTAAGGGACGATTTTCTCCTATTATTTTCGGCGCGTATGATATCTTTAGGTAGACAAGAGAAGTCTTAGCATTCACCTGTGGATGTCAAACATACCGCAACTATTAGTGAAGAACAGACACTTAACTAATCCAAAAAGAAAACAAATACTACGAGGACAAAGTACTGATATTATTAATACAATTTATGTAGTGCGCCATTTTATAAACGTTATATATAGAATTAGGGGACAGTATCGATCACCAGAATGCGATTTAAAAATTTTAGGATACGTTAAATCTAGCATACCCTATAGGACAGGACTATTGTCATAAAATGCGAGCTACTTCCATCAAGCGAGCATTATTGGAATCTCGTAGGCATTTCTTTACTTGTAACGAATTTGACGCCAAATAGAACTAAATTAACCGAGATGCATGAAACAGAAAAATCTCTTAAATTTTTTGTAATAATTTTAATACACAGAAAAATTTACATTTATTTATAAAATCATTAATTACTTAATCGAATATTTAATCATTATCTATAGTTGTTTCCTTTATAACTAAGAAAAAGTACACTTTTTTCTAAATAGAGGCATAGATTAAAAACGATAAATTTCACCTATAAAGTTAACTTCGTATGAAACGGTGCTGATATATTTATTATAAAAAATGGTTGACTTGCTAGGGTTGATAATTACTGGTATAGAAAAAGACAATTCTACTGTGTAGGTTTCATATTTGTGTGTGTGTGTGTATATATATATATATATATATATATATATATATATATACATAAAACCAATGTATTTATGAAATAAGTAAAAATGTATTTGTTAGCAAATGATTAAAATGAATTTTAATATAAACATCAGCAGTTGAAACAATTTGATGAAAGTACTTCTGAGTTTGTACTAAATAATTGATGTTATATATTTATAATGTGGATGCAATTAATTTTATAAAACGTCTCTGCTGTATAGAAATAAAAATTATTGTTTTAGATTTTGTTCCGATTGTATGGTTGTTTCATTAGACGTAATTAATTATTTGGTATGTTTTTGTCTGATTCTCTGAATTTTTTTTATCTGATATTTTCTTAAATTATATATATATATATATATATATATATACACGATATAATTAATTTTAAAAATACTCTACATTAAATACATATAAAACAATGTACAACATTAAAAAAAAATAGCATAATTATTAAGCGGTTGCACATACAAAGTTATAATTCTCCAGTGACATATTTTTTGCAATCAATTTGAATATAAAATAATATAAATATCATATTTAAGCTATTCTTTTATTATTATTATAAAATATTAATAGTAGTTTTCAAAATATTAATATTAAATTCTAAAAGGAATTTGTATAGAATAATATTGGTTCAAGAATTTTTATCTAACTAGAAAAATATCTAAAATATACCATTGAGTAGATCTCAATAATTGTTTTTTGCTACATTGAATGAATCCAATTATTTATTTATCAAGATTATTTTTATTATACCAAAAAGTTGCATAGTCGATAATGATTTTTAAAATTTTAAATATTCTTTACTATAAACAGTCTAACAATCAGTACTGTCAGTATTAAAGATTTGTCAGTATTAAGATTATTTATATTTATCCATTATATTAATTTGACTTTTAATTTATACAATTAAGAATATAATATCCTTTAAAAATAATAAACTAATCATGTGATAATAAAAATATTTATATATTAAGAAAATATGAAATTATTTTCTTTATATAATAGTAATTTCTCAATATAACTATTAATTTAAAATTTCTATATTATTTGTAATTATTTGATATTATTTCATTATTAACGCTTCCAGCCCGGTGCCTTTTTAAGGCTCCCGTACCGGTGCAGTAAACTCAGTTTTTCACTAATATTTTTCATGAAAATTACTATTTATGAATGAATAGAAGGATTATTAATTAATTGAACATCAAGGTCAATCCTTACACTAGCTATTAGTATCAATATAATATGTGGATTACAAGAAAATAAAGAAATATAGTTAAAAATATCATGACAGATATTTGCAAATAAAAACACTCATATCAACTGAGTTTACTGCATCGGAATGGGAGAGTTAACATCCCGTCTACATAAATATAAAAACCAATGTATCACTAATAATTGTTTCATTATTCCTTATGAATTATCTAATATTTTCATCGTTACTATACATTACATTATGCTTTTTTACATCTGGACATGTGTACTTTTTTCATGATTTATTTTGTTCCATACTTAGTTCCTAACTAAAAAAGCTGACATTTTAATATCAAATAAATTACTGGATTTGATAAGTAAATTGGAAACATGTATCTCCATTTGTATATTATGTATTTGTACGTATGTGTATATATATATATATATATATATATATATAATCACCGACAAATCATTGGAGAGGCCTTTATCCAGCAGTGGATCAACAGGGGATGACGATGATGTCAATCATCTATAGAAGAAAATTTTATCTAATTTTTTTAATTTTTACTTATCAAAAAATGAATATAGTTGTGTATTTTTTTGAGCTACACATGTGTTCTTCAAAGATTTTTACAATGAGACAAAAATACACTGACGTTCAGGTATTAAGTCTGCAATAAGTTTTGTGAAAACTTGATCAGTTTTGTTTTTGTCGCATGAAAAATATATATTTTAAAGAATACTCCGTAAAAGTATCCTTTTTTTTATTTAAACCCCTTTTATTAACCCTATATATATATACACTCGAATACTATTCATTTAGTGTTGCATAAAAATTTAAACGTCGTCAAAACTTCATCGTATTAATGCCGCTACGATCTGACGAGATATTATTTTCGTCGAATAGAAATATTTTCCAGCGAATTGTTGACGCAAGCGGTATGCAAACGTACAGCAGAAGCGCCACCAGCGTGTCCGCGTCGCGTGCACGCACTTGGCGCGGCATGGCGCGTCGGGCGGGGCTCGGTCATGCTCGTCCCGACGGCCGGAGATGCCCGAAGCACGATCGATACACCACCCCATATGCGTTCGCCCACCACGCGAGACGCTAGTCGCCCGGGCGTTGCGGCCGACTGGCCATGATGTAGTGAAAGTCCAACAACCGAGTTTGATAATTTCATAATGCATCCATCCGCAACGAACTGCCGCTACTTACTACAGTACCTACTATTCTTCTGCCGCGATATACACTTACCTACAGTCACATACATTCGCCGTGATGAAGATAATAAAGCTTGCTTTATGGTATATAACTACTTAAATACACACATTATATATATATATATATATATATATATATATATATATATATATATATATATATATATGTATATGTACACAACTGAAAGAAAGTTAATGTATGTTTGGAATCCTAAAAAGAAAATAGAATGAATGTGAAGACAATTTGTAGACAAATAGAATCTTATACCAAGATTAAAAAGTTGGAAATTAAAATTGACGAGGCATGCACGTAGAGAATATAATAAATAATAGAAAGTATTTGACTGAAAATATAAAAGAAAAGCGGGGGGAGGGGAAGAAAACCACTAAAGATGTTAAATAAAAGAAATTCGAAAATATATAGAAAGTAGATGCTTTAAATCATTCAAACTGAAAGAAATTAAAAGTCTTTAACTAGCAATGAATCATTAAAGACTGGAATATATATATATATATATATATATATATATATATATATACCTTAAAATCATTTTTATTTCTATTATTATATCAGTCTTTTTTAAGTATAGGTTAATTAAATTCCTAGAAATTACTATAATTGTCTTAACATTGATAAATTGTAAAGTGTATATATTAAAAGAGGTCAATATATTTAGTTGAGCACCTACTAAGCAATAAAAGAATCATCAAAAAGACAAAGCATCAGATTTAGGTTTCGTATCAACTGTCAACAGCAAACCTTTACTAAAAGTTACTACCTGTGTTTTACTAGGTGCTTGGCAGATTTAGGTAACGTTTTTAGATCGAATTTAACAGGATATGAGAAGCAGCTACGGAATTATAGCGTTTACTGAGAAAAGTGGTTGTTAAATTTCGACGAAACTTATATATTTGCTACCCTAACGAACATATTTATGTTGAAAACAATAACTTTCGCATTTCGTTTTATTTAAAATAAATTAGATTGATGAATATGTAATTATAATCCGAAACTAGTTTTAATAAATGATATTAAATAATAACAATTAATATAATAATTTACTTTAAAAAAATCCTAAGAATTTCGAGATGGTAATTTAGTATTTCAAATCAAAAATAAATCATGCAGATATTTATTTGCAAAATTAATATTTCATACGTTTGTTTAATTATAAGTTAAAACCTTCCGTTGCCGTATAAAAATAGATTCAAAATTTCACAGTCAATCCGAGAGCTTGGTTATTGAGGTTTTCTATCTCCAGAGATATCTTTATTGCTCGATTTACAGACCTGCACCCTTCGAAGCCATAAATTGAAAACACGTGATCGAATTTTGTATATGATACTATTTTTTCAGGGGTTTTTAAAGAACATGTGCACATACTTTTATACAGATACACACACACACACACACACACACACACACATATATATATATATATATATATATAATTTTTATTTCATCCATCTTTTTACATTTATCATAATCAATTCCGGAGTTCTCTTGAACTTAGTTTTACTTACACTATGAACTCTATTTAAATCGATTTAGTTAAAATACATCATATGGTGATGTATGATATAAATAACAACATTAGAAAATAAAAGGTTTTATTATATTATATATTTTAAATAAACAATATATATATATATATATATATATTGTATAATGTCATTATTCATTATAAAATAAAATCATTTTTAATCAAAAATATTCAACGGCTCAAATATAAGAAATAAGGGGTTAAATATGAAAAAAATATGTTCATTTGCTAACTTAAAGATGAGAATTTTGAATAATTAAACATTACATTGTGTTTGTTCCATATTTGATTTAAATAAATAATAATATCGATTTGATATAATTTTGTTATTTAAGAAATATATATATATATATATATATATATATATATATGTGTGTGTGTGTGTGTGTGTATGTATGTATGTGTGCTTCAATATAAATATAAAAATGTACATTTTAATATGCAAATCACAATTGCAAAATTCATACTTTTCACATATTTCATACACATCTGTATTTACAATTTTGTGAATATCGAATGATTTTCCAATCATTCAGTTTTGCATGTTACATCAAGTCGACTGAACCATGAAATGAAGATTTAAAATTAGATTTCATAATGGTTTATTTTATACCTTGACACAAAAATGTCAAATAACGTTTTACACGACATCTACTGGCTGTTAAATTATTTTTTATTCATGCAGTAACATAAATGTATGGCCGACTTTAGCGGGTGTCATCGCCTACAGACATCAAAATGCAAAATAAACCTAACAATACAATGGCTGATTTTTATTATACAATGCACAGCATCGTAATTTATTAAATGTTTATTGCATGAAACAATATACTCGTTTTACAGTTTATTATATACATATATATATATAAACATATATTCCTTTTTATTTTCTAGGTATATTGTAAATACAATATTATTATTTTTCAATTTAACAAATATCATGAATACCATTTTCCTTAGACATACTAAAAATTATTATTATTATTTGAACATTCTTTTTATCTATAGAAATGCGATTTACTTAAAAAAATATATAAAAAATAATTTTAATTTTTACTGTCCTTTCCTCTATCTCTCTCTCTCTCTCTCTCTATATATATATATAAAATTTCATAGAGTTAAAATAATATTAGTATTCTAATTAAATTCATAAATTGCAATATACATTAGAATACTGTATAAATATTTTTGTTATATTTAACATATACATATTTGTTCCGCCTACCTTTAACATTATTATGATAAATACGCTATTAAAATAATAGATAATAAATATAAGTAACGCTAAGTTTGTTCCCCTTATTACACAACAAATATGTTACGATTAATATATATATATATATATATATATATATATATATATATATATATATATATATATATATATATGGTGTTTACTATTTTATATACTGCAATTTTAAGAGCTTACAGTTGCATTTATTATGTAACAAGTTTTCATCCAACAACGAGCAAAACTGTTTAATAACGGCGCAAAGCAAACAAGTGCTGTGTCCGGTTGTATGTCGCGCGCCTCGCAAGACCTCATTTCACATTACACGCACATGTCGCTACTCGAGCAAGCGTCGCTTTCACAAAAATATGATTTCATTTTGTCACAGACAGGGCAACAGTAAGCTCACACTAGGCACCCCTGGCGCGGGTCGCGAACCAGTGGAACCCGCGGCGGCAGTTGTGTTTAACAGCGCTGAAAAGATGACTGGGACGGGCGAACGGTGTGTGGTGAAACACCACTGCATGGGTTGTTGATTTAAAGTCACTGTTATTTGTTAAGGTTCTAGTATTTCCCAAATATATCTTTCTGACTGCGACTGAAACTACGACATGGAAATATTGTAAATGAAAATTGCTATTTACGTTTGAATTCGTTTAAAAATTTATGTTATTTTAAACAGTTTCCTTTGTTCCATATAAATTTACGTCGTTATTATTCTTTACATGAATTGTAACTGAATGTTTACATCATGAATAAATATAAAAATATACATTTGACTATCGATATATGATTTTTTTATTTTAGTTACAATTATATAATACTTGTTTGATATTTCTGTACATGCGTTTGATTTGCATGTCTTTCGCATATTGATTTAATATTTAAATATATTTATCTGGTAGTTATTAGGCTTCTAATATTAGTATAGGAATGAAAGTATTTATTTCCTTTAGAATTTTTTTTTACTTTTTATCTTATGACAAAATTCTGCATAATTAGTATCAAAAAAATAGAATTGAAAACTAATGTATCACATGTTTAAATTGAACTTTACATAATTATTTTACGCTGAAAAAATAATCACATTAATCGTTTTCAAAATAAAGCTCATAAAAGTATAAGGTCATTGAATAATATAATGTTCTGTTTAAAACTAAAAAGTATTTAAATGAAAAATTATTTACTAAAAATCTTTGAAAAATAAAAAAACTGAGTTAAACTCGAGTACTATTACTATAAAGTGCAAATAAAAACAAATTAAGCTCACGAAAAACCCTCAATTTCAATCAAGAAAATTTCTATATTTTATACTACACAAAATTGTTAATTAAATTTTGTAAATTTCAGTATGAACATTCGTTTCAAATGTCCTTTTAACAATAAATAATTCGACTATAATTATTTAATACAGTATTTAAGTGTGTAAAATAAAACTAAAAAAAATATTTTTGTATTTTTTAGTATTAGTATATCATGTTTTTTTCTCATTATGCAAGTTCTATTTCAAATATATTGGAAAAACAATTACATAATGTACACTTAGAGGAAAATAAGAAAACAACACCAAGTAGTTTCATACTATTGAACGGTTTTATTAAGTAATTTATAAACACAAATATAAAGGTTAATCGATATATAATTATGGAAATGGGTGGTGTTTATATGAGACGTTTAAATATTCAAACAATTTAGTTGCATACAAATTAAATCTATGGAATAAATAATATTGTCTTTTTTATATTTTCTTTTTAATTTTTATATGAGAGTAATCTTTTAAGCAACGTTTCTCAAACTGTGAATTACAATCCCAGAGGGATTAGAAGTATTTTAAACGAGGCCATCGTTAGATCTAAGTTTAATTAAAAAAATAATAAAAATTAAACTGTGTACAAAAAAATGTCTTTATTTATAATAAATATTAAAGTAAACCTCATATCTTATTAGTATTCGACTGTAAAAAGTAGATTTCAAAAAGTATTCAATTATATGAAATTATATTAAAATTATATTTAATAATATGTTTCCAAATTTTTAAATATTTCGTATCAACTTTCAATAAAATATTATTTGTCAAAAGCTATCGGAATATTTATTTATTATGAAATTTTAACCTTGTTAATTTGATCCATACCGGCTTGTTGAATCACTAAAATTCATTTAGAATTTTAAGGGTTTGATGTAAAAACGTTTGAGATTGATTATTTGAAAATATTCTATGCATTATATATAACTTGTTCAATTTTTTATTTTGGTAAAAAGTTAACCTTTTATTTTTTAAATGATAATGAAAACAAAAGGCATAAAAAATAATTGTGGAAAATGTGAAATATTTGTTTGTTTTATATATATATATATATATATATATATATATATATATATATATTGAAAAAATCTATATATTTATATCTAACTTTTGTTTGCTTTGTATTTAATTATTTATTATTTTCATAATTCTACACAAAAATACTAAACTATTTAAAACTAATCTATAAAACTTATTTTTTACTGAAAAATTAAAAAAAAAATGTATATACGCTCTGTTGACATTCAGTATTTTTATTGCTAAAACCTCAAATATTTTTCTGTTATTGATAACTTTTTATTCATTTTTTATTTGTTTAAATTTAAAGTTTCTCTAATAAATAAATATTCGTACACTAACAAATCTAAACATAAATGTTAAATGACATTACAAACTCACCATATTACACTTTTTACAGAAAGAATGAAAAAAATGTTTATTCGAGTTCTAAGAACAATTTATATGCAACAAATAAATTATTTTTGAGCATCTTGTTTTCAAAAATTTAAGGTATTTCCATTTCATCCATTGTAGTTATTCTTTGATTTAAAATAGACTATTCACATTTTATTAGCTTCGATTATTTATTTATTGTTTGAAAGGTAGAAATGTGTAGAATATTTATTAATTCAATCAGTTAAATAATACAGTAAAATATCAGTCGATTAAATACTTAACGTTTCTATAAATATCTAAACGTTTATACTAAGTTAATTAACCAATTAACTCTTAAATAATTTTTTGACATTTCGGTGTGTATACATACATACATATATATATATATATATATATATATATATATATATATATAATATACTTCTGTACATAAAATACAAAAATGTTAAAAAAATCTAGTAACATCGTTTTTTATTTAAAAATAATTTCAATAAAATCTGTTTTATTGTTGTTGCTGTGTAGATAAAAATAAAAATAATCGTGTATGTCTACTTTACTAGGCAATAAAAATCAGGCATTTTTGTGTGTTGTACAAGTTTACACTTGCAACATACATTCTATCATACATTTGGTTAGAGCTGGATCACTCATCCTCGTTAATGTTCTATCCTTCTTTTCTCTCATTCTCTTTTTTGCATTGTATACATACTTGTGTATATATATATATATATACACATATACATATATACATGGGTGGATATGTGTGTGTGTTCATCTGTTTATGTATTTTTGTATGTGTGCATTAGTATATGTATATATTTCACAAGTTAACATACAGGTTGTAACCATATGTGCTCTTTGCATATGTAATGCGTAGTTCCGCTTACATGTATAAGCGTCGACATCTCATTGTTTACGTCCATCAATGCTGTGGCAATGTTGGTGGCGGGGTCATTGATGTAACACTAATTCAACTTGGAATCTGTCAAGTGCATTGATACCTCGTCACCATGATTCATTACTCCCCTTGCTTCACCAACGTTACAGTATGTACGCGCACTACATTAGCTGTTAATTACACTGTTTATCGATAAACATACAAAAGGTTTTCAAACCAACAGATACCGACACCCTGTTAGAACGAAAAGACCATCGTATTGTTAATGATTTATGGTCTCGAAACATCGATGACATCGATTTTTATTCACAAATTTAATAAATATGCATTCATATAAACACACTTATATGTAGGTGATTCAACTTAGGCTTTCACACAAAAGCATTTAAAAAAAACGCAAAAATTGAAAAAAAACATGTTATCGCCCACTTAGTGTTTTAGTTCTATTGAATTTTAGTATTGAACTGAACTAGAATACTAAATAAAAAATAACATGTATTTTCTTAACCCCTGCCCCCCTTTTAATACTTTCCTATGGAAGACTAAATTGAATCACCTCTCTCTCTATCTATCTATCTATCTATCTATCTATCTATCTATCTATATATATATATATATATATATATATATATATATATATATATAAATATATATAATAAGTTATTTTATGCTTCAAATATCTGACGTTATAACCCACAAATAATTTATGATCATTTTTGATTAATAAATGAAATAAAAATTTTATAAGTTAAACTTATTTTTTATAATTTCAAAACATGTAAAAAAGAGCGATATAATTTTTTCCTTATTTTTTCATAAAAACTTAAGTATTTGCTAAAAAATTGAAAGACTTTTTAATAACTTAAGTATTTCATAAATGGTTAAAAATTATATTTCAAAAGTAGTCGTTTATTTTTTTTAAAAAAAAAAAATAATTATTTCATAAAACATTAATTAACTTCATAGAAGGATTAGAAATAAAAATTTAGCATCTTTTCTGTATCGAACAACCATTTATTGATAGGAAAGCCGAGTTATTTCAAAATCTCTTAATTTATGTCAATAAAAAAACATCGAGATATTTCAAAACAGTTTTAAATTAAAAAATAATACTTCTTTGCATTCTATAACTATATTTTCTAGATTTATTATTTATTTCCAATTTCTGTTTCAAAGGCAACATTTTGTACATTTTTAACAATAGTACAAAACTTCTTCAAATAATACTTTCAAATCAATGATGAATATCTTTTCTACATAGATTCTTTATTTGTTCAAGTATTTTTCTTTATATTTAAAAGAAAACGTCTTATTTGGCTATTTTTATTCAAATTGACAAACTATAATTCCATTTTTGTTACGAAGGATCTAAGGTTTGAAAGCCATTATTGTAAAAAAATAGTAAAAAGTACATATGAAGAAGAAAAAAATTAACAACAAAATTTTCAATAGAACTTGAAATAGAAGCATTTTTTTAAAAAAAAAATACAGTAGCTACATTTACTTAATAAATAGCCTTAGTATTTTATATATACTAGATGCAAAAATCAATTGGGTGTCATTACATTGAATCAATCATAACTCTTTTTTAAATTAAAATATTTTCTTATCGTTTTAGGATTTATACATATTGGCCATGCAGTTGGCATGACCTCACAAAATAGTAATCAACACGATGGCATCTGAAAAGCAGCATATTAGGCATTGCCTATTCTTCCAGTTAAAAAAATGCTGCCACGGAAATGTTATTCAGGTTTGGGGGGAATGAGTTGTGACGCACAGAACATACAAAGAATATTAAAATATGAAAGAGGTCCAAAAATGCATTGACGACTTTATCGACTCAAAGGTGCCATCTTTTTTTGCTAAGATATTCGTTAATTGCTTACAGGTAGAGCAGTTATACAAAATAATGGGCGATATTTTAAGGTTTCCATTTTTCCGTTAACATTTTTTCTATAAAAAAGCACCGAATTAATTTGTACATCTAAAATATGTATGTGTGTATGTATATATATAAATGGAGTAAATATTGACTTGGTCACCTACATATTATATATGGAGGTAGGTCACATATTTTATTCTATACCCCTATCACAAGATGCCAATGTGTATAGACATTTACGACTCTCTTGTTGAAACAATACGATTTTTTTTTTTGCAAAACGATCCAATAAAAATGTCTAAATGTAGCATTACATTACGATAATCGAATTAGTTTTCACCGTACGTACATTTCTAAAAATAAGTTATTCAATAAACTAATTATTAATCACTTATATTTTGTGGAGAGTAGAATTACGCATTTGTCTTAAAATATATATTTGTAAATTACAAACGCTTTCATTTCACTGTACTTATTAAAATCAAAATATATTTTAACAAGTGAACGAACTAAGGAGACATTTTTTTTATAAATTAATTTTTACTTTGCTTTTAGCTCGGTATTTCATACAATGTCAAACCTCAACTGATTTATGTACCAAAAAGTACTTATCCCCAACAATTACTAAAAGAATTTCAAATAATATTTTTGCGATAAAAACTGTCACTTCGTAATATTTTCTTACACTCTGCTATGTTTGTTTTCTCTTTTTTTTTAAAAAAAAGTACACATTTATTATTGCTTGTTGTATTCACGTTTTATCCACAACCATATCTAACAGTGACACAAAAACGATGATTTCTTGTCTTGATTTTACCAATAAAAAGTAGCACTTTAGATAAAACAGTTGCAGCCTCCACCGACAGATGTAGAGAGCTTCAGCTATAGAATCAACCACCCACTTTGCACAAACCGTGGGAAACTGCCGTATGTTGCCAACACTTCACATCCATTCGATGCTCTTACCGAACGCTTACATCTGTCTTTGTCTATAAATATGTCTATATTTTTTCAATTTTCCGTACATGAATCGTTACAACAATTACTTGTGATTAAAAATTTTAAATTTAAGTTAATTTTCAAAGCATTTGGAATTAAATATTTTGGAGGTTTTGTATTTCAAAAACTCCTTGAAAGAATTAAATTAAAATGAAGTTAATGATGTGTATATCTATATCTATATCTATATCTATATATATATATATATATATATATATATATATATATATATATATATATAAATTAATGCTATAAAACTGTAAGTTATATAATATTTTTAATTAACAAAATCTAAAATTAAAATAACAAAAAGAAATAATTTAATTTTGAAAGTGTTAATGTCGAAAATTGTATTTTTTCTTTTAACAATACTTTCTTATATTTCAGTTATTTTAAATGATTTTTTTGTCAATAAATCATCTATAAAACTTATATATATATATATATATATATGTATGTAAGTATGTATGTATGTATGCTGTATTGAAAGTTTTGCATACCGTAGAAATCCGCAATAACGCAAAGTTGACTATTTTATTTGCAAACTGTTATGCTTCAGAAGACGAATTGCTTTAACAAAATAATGCCTGTTGTTTAGCTCTAAGACGTTTAAAATTTTATAATTTATCAAAAAAAATTGAATTTAATAGAAAACCTTTTCCTGTAACGATGTAACAAATTTAAGCATCATGTTATACTGACGTTCAGAACTGAAAGAAGTATTAAATGGCGGTTTGCGGAATTAAATCATAAATGCAATTTTGTCGATGATAGATCTCATGTAAAGATCCATCACCAACAGCAAAGATCGATGGTGTGCGGCATATGATTAAAAAAGACAATTAAATTACTTAGAGGGCATTTTAAGATAATCAGCCAATTTATAAACATTCATTTGACTTAAAACTCTTTTATATTGACACATCTCATATAATTTTTAGTAGTTACAAAATGATTCTTGGGGACTAAAGTAGATAAAAATTGATAACTTAAATGGCAGTTAATTAAATGTCGTGTTCAACATTATAATTCATTATGAATCACAGATGTACTACTAAATGTCATAAATCACTTTTAGAATGAACGGAATTTCACCAAAATAAAAAATGCATAAAACGTTGATTAAACAATTCTGTCTCCTTTCTCACTCAACTGTATAGTCTCGATTGCATTACAAGATTGTTACAACTTCGATGCTAAATAATATATTTATGATATTGTCAATGATCAAAAAATATATATTTGATTTTAGTGAGTTCTGGGCTTTCAATATTATATATATATATATACACTAATAATAAGTGAATGTAATGTAAACTGGGAGTATTCAATATTTTATATTAAACAGATTTGACAAAAAAATATTTTTTGTTCGTCCTTTTATTAACATTCTATTATTTATCAATAAAGTCTATTTGGTATTTGTCAATATAGTCATATTTTTATAAGTGTCTATACTATGTATGTAAGTACATACATCCCCCTGCCAAAGGATTTCGCGATAAAGATGTTGACACTAGCGACGCCGCCATGCTGCGGAGAACGCGCGCACCCATCTGACACTAATGTAATTACATCCTGAGCGAACACAAAGTAAATTCAGATTTAAGTACAACCTTCACAGTCAGATGTCGCGTGCAAACACCGAGCTAGCCATCTCGTGCCCCTGTTTTATGTTGAAAGTACGAAATGTATCTATATTTTTGTTAACATATTATGCGACGCGTGTTCGTGAAAACCAAACACACGACTATTACTAGAACGATATATTACTGGAATTTTACCTTAATTCAAAAACATTATTCACACACATATATGTGTATATATATATATATATATATATACATATATACATATATATATATATATATATATATATATATATATATATATATACTATTTATTCATAAATACATAATTGATAATTAAAATAATAAACTAAAATTAATAAATATCTGTAACACACTTATGAAAAATGTTCTGTTCAAAAATTTGTAACTAACATTCCTAAGTTTCAAAATATCAATCGTTTAATACAATTGTTTGTTTTGATTTTATTTGACTTCAGCGTTAAATAAATTGTAGTGTTATAAAACTTATTTACAATATCTATTATAAATATTATTTATATTCTATTTATAAAAGTGTTAACGAGAACTTAACTTTCTACTTTCATTTAGTTTATTTTAAATATGTTAAATGTTTGTAAATTGACAGGCTAAATGTTTTAAAGTGATGTCGATATTTTTTTCTTAATCAGTAGAAGCAGTAGCATGAATCTGTATAATGTCAATAAACAAGATACCTGAAATGATTACTTTATATATGAAATCCGTTATAAAAAATTATTCGATTAAGTATTCCTGGAACTGAATGTTCAATTTCAGTTAGGATAAATTTTCCATATAATTTTAGAGTAACGATTCACGTTTCAGGTGTTTAACTATGTAATAAGAAACATTATCGACGACATATTTATGGGTGGTGTGAGTGTGAATGATTATATTACACATGTCAATTTACATATAAGTTGTCTATGTTACATTATTTACTGTTACAATTATTTACTGTTATAAGTAAAGGACTATAAAGTAATTTATATGTAAAATGAAATTGGGGTTTGATCTATTAAATTAAATTTATCTATTATCTTAAGTTGAACAACTTGTAAATATAGAAAATGTAATTACAAGTATCAATTTATTATATACACAAACTGATATATATATATATATATATATATATATATATATATATATATATAATCATAGAAAATTAAGTAATATGTATAAAAAATATTTACAATTACGAGTATTAATGTACTTAGATATTTTCATATAAAATATTCTTATTCCTAAATTTTATTTATTTTCTTCAGATATTTCGTTATAATGAAAAATGTCAATAAATACAGGAAATTATTTTTTATTCAATAGATAAAATAAAATGTAGATGATTATTGTCCTGTAAAATTTTTAATACTTTTATGCATAGATTGAAAGTGTACTCTGAAGAAACAATTTTAGTAATTTATATAAAATATTGTAAATAAAATATAGCACGTAACCAAAAAACTGCATAAATATTAAATACTTTATCAAATTTAAAATTTATATATATATATATATGTATATATAATATGTATACATAAATTTCCAAATCGTTGACAACCTTCCGTTTGCATTACATAGAAAACTTAGATAAGTCAACAGTATTATATTTATGATAAACTATAAACAGAATGCTTAATTATAACTTTATACAGTAAAATTTTTGCAGAAGCTTTAAAATATCCTTAAGTACGATTAGTTTTCATTTTAAGAGAACTTTAAACTGAATATTAATTATCATCATTAAATTAAAATCTAGAAGCATTCGTGTGTAATTCTTCAAATACCATAAATTAAAAAAATTATTAACTTACTCAATAAATATACAACTTATAAGTATTAAACATACGTTTTAAATAAACTAAATTCGGAGCATGTTTTATTTTAGATTTATAAAAAGTATTTTTTCTATTGTAACGCATTAAGCAATCAAATTTCGATTTATTTTCGTAATATAACTGACAGCGCAAATTATATATCATCAAAAAGTAGTTTAAATGAGGGTTTTTTAATATATTATATTGTTTATAATAATATTAAAAACATGATATCAATATTAACCCATTTAAAATCATAACAATAACGAAATAACTAGTAAGATTTTGGAATTTATATTCGGTTTGAAGTTATTATCTTGGGCATAATTATAGTTTATTAATTGCGATTCTTATTAGTTATTTCTATAACTTTAATTGTGTGATAAACTTAGTTTTAAATATATATATATATATATATATATATATATATATATATAAAAGTATTTAATAATTGCAATCTATCTGTATTTTAACTATTGACGAAACGAGTATAAAATAATTAAAAAGGCAATTAATTATAAAGAAAGTATTAATTTAAAGAATTCAAACAATGAGGATAATTTTTGTCCTGATGATCTTCAAGCTAGAATCATATGAGTTTTCATCTTCTACAATTAGTTTCGAAAAGTATGTCATCTTCTGATAGTCGGATAACTGATGATAGAACAAGTAGTGAAACCAATCATAGAAAATAAAAATTCGTGTGATTCAAAAAAAACGCAACCACTACGAAACACATCAACGGGAACACAGATAAATAATTATATTGTTACACAGTCAAGCATGGAAAAAATGTATGTTGAAAATCATAAAAAGAAAAAAGAAGAATATCAAGAAGAGATAGAAAAAGAATGAATACAAAAAGAAAAGATATAGCAAAAACGTTAATATATATATATATATATATATATATATATATATATAATTGGGGCGAAGGGATATACAGAATATATAAAAAGAAAAAGATAGCATGTAGAAAACATGGTATCTATATATAAAAAGAAAATATTCATTAGAAACTAAAAGATGTATAAGGCAGCGAAAATATCAATGGATTGTTTAAATTGAAGAAGGAATTTATTCTGCAATGGATCAACAAAAGTTGTAACATTATATATATATATATATATATATATATATATATATATGTATATATATGTATATATACCGTAAATCTTGACGTATAAAACGACCCTTTAAACCAAAAAAAATTTTCAAAAAATAGGGGGTCGTTTTATACGCCCAATACAAAAACAGAAACTTTCCAATAACACGAGAATTTGTTCTTATATAGAAGCTATTTTCTTTATTTTAAAAAAGGGACTTAAACTTTGTTATATAATATAAAATCATTGAATAATTCATTTGAAATGAATTTTTTTAATAATAAAATACATAGACTTTATACCTTCTAGATACAAGCCGTGGACAATGTTTTTTAATGCGCAGTATGTCAAAACAAGGTGATTCCCCGAATTCCGTTTTTGAAATTTTAAATTGATGAATGTAATTTTCCTAATTTATATTTTGGACATAAAATTGTATTGTAACATGTGAAAGAGTTGTTCAATTTAGGATAGTTTTATACGACCGATATGTATTATAAAATTTATAAATTTTATCTTAAAATTTCGATCTCGTCTTTACTAGTCTTGTATTCAATAATGAATTTAGGTTGCAAATCTAAAGATAAAGTTTAACTTTTAAGACTTAAATTTATTTATTTATTTTCAGCTTTGAAGGCTAATAGTTTAATTAACTTAAAGCCTTAATTATCAAAATAAATAATGAACCAAAAATAGAAATAGAATTTATAGAGAGTAAAATTTTGTTTCTTTTATAAAAAGATTTAACTCATTTAAAATTAAAAGTTATAATGATGAAAGATGAATATGAAATTCGAATATAAAAAAATAATGTAATTAAAGCGGTTGTAACTATTAAGAAAATTATAAAAAAAACATTTTTTTTACTAAAAATTGAATAACTAAAAGTTTAGAAAGGAACCCTAAGAATACGACATGATATACGGTGTATATATATGTGTATATATGTATATATATGTATATATATATATAGAGAGAGAGAGAGGAGAGAGAGAGATTGGGGGATAAGGTGCAAATGTGTATTTGTATATTTTTAAAATAAGTAAATGCATACAATTATTTTTATGAAACTTAAAATATTTCTGGCTATAAATAAAATTTGTTCGAATAATATCCATATATATATATATATATATATATATATATATATATATATATATATATATGCACAAAATTGTCATTTATTATTAATATAAATTCTATAATAACATATATCAAAGCAAATAAAACTATTACGTAGATTTCCATTCATGTGATCCACAAACACATTAAATTTAAATTAAACGTATCTGTCAGTAGACGTCACGTGTCTCATCTAGTTGTTGTGGCTTCAAGTCCCGCCATAGTCTGATTGGGTTATTTAATCCACGTTCCGTTGGCTAAAGTGTGATAAGCACAGCAACTGTATGTGACTTACTAGGTAACCATTTGTAGCAAACATAGCTTTGTAATAAATGCATATTATCATGTAGTGCGAACAGTATGAAATGAAATGGTGTAAGTCCATGAACAGGATCGTTACATAGATGGTGTACATGTGTTCTGAAAGGAACATAGAGGTTTTAGAAGTGAAGGCAACATTAACGTAGCGGATACGTTAATTATATATTCTCATTAAGAATGATAGGTGACTAGTGGGTGAGTGCTCTAACACGATATTTATACATACTAGTTCGCTCCACATTGTAACTTCTTATCACATATTATATAATATATCTGTTTTCTCAATTCAGGTTTTATGACATGAAAATTAATAAATTTCTAATAATATTTCAATGTGAAATTATTTATTATTCTTTCATTATCACATCGTATTTTAATTGATATTATACTTATGAATATATAAAAAATGTATAAAATATAATAAATATTACACTTCTTACTTCATGTTTATGATTTACTCGTGTTTGTATATATATATATATATATATATATATATATATATATATATATGTATTCTTGTCATTTTATGTATTTTAACTTTCTCATTAAAATTTCGTATATAAATAATATTTTTCCGCAATTTTTCCGTAACGAATATTAAGAAAATAATTCATCAATTAAACAACTTTCGTTTCATACTTATTTTTTAATAATTTGACGCCATTGTTGTAAAACACATGCGTAACATACATTTTGTGGTAATTGTGTCGTATATATTTCTATAACAACAGTTTTATACATTGATTTTATGGTATATATTGTTTTTAGATATATTTTAAACTAATAATCCTCCAAAAAATAGTCAACGTACATCATGAGAAACTCTTCTGAAGTACAATTAAATCTACTTTCATTCTAACATAAAGTAATATTAAATACAGGAAAAATAATTTTTCGTTTTATTTAACTATACTGAAAATGTTAAAATAAATATATTATTATTTTATACGTGTCAATATTCGAACTCCGTCGACACTTTTTGTAAGAAAAACACAGATAATTGTGTTTTTCTTTTACATGAAACTCTTTTTGTTTGCCTTTTTAACACATTTTCTATTTGTTTTGCGACTATGCTGTCTCAAATACTTCTTTTAGTATTTTAGTTTTACTGAGAAAAATCAAGTACTGCTACTTTTCAACAAATAAGTTAGTGGTACGACGTAAAGAAAAACTTCAAAGAGTATCACTTTAAATCTCAATTTGTTTGAAAATCAAATATATAAATGTAAGAAAGCTTTATCTTGTACAGTAGTAATGCACTTTTTCACGATATTAAAATTCAAGAAGCCAATAACAGATTTACTTAGATTGGATAAAAGATTGTCATCGATTTACACGTAAGTTATTTGCTAAAATTTAATATAAAATAAATACTCTTAATGAATAAGTCAGTATAATAATCTTATCCGCAAAAGATAACATTTCACTATGTTTCAAAGGTAAGAAAAATCAACATAGAAAGTAAAGTTGTTTTACATCTACCTTTATTCAATGATCTCTTTGTGTAGTTTACTTTGAGAGTATAACATATTTATTGTAAGAGTTGATCACATGACCGAAACAATTTGAAAATTTATTATTTTTTAATAAGAAGCCATTTTATTTAAAAATCCTAAACGAAACATTTTTGTAAATAATATTTTCATATAAAAAATATTTTTTATAAAAGAGAAAGAAGATATAGAATGATTCCAAGTCGCTTGTTGTCAGAGTAATTAAAATATTTTATTATATATATATATATATATATATATATTATAAATTATTTTAATTACTCTATTAATAAGCAAAACGTAACATTTTTATATTAGATGTAAATAATATTTTCATATAAAAAATAATTTTTATAAAGGAGAAAGGTATAAAACGACTCCAAGTTGCTTATTGGTAGACTAATTAAAATATTTTATAATATTTATATACATATACATACAAAAAAGCGCCAATGGCACAATTGTGCCGTTATTTGATATTATTTATTTACTGTATTAAAACACAACCTACAAAATTCACTTCTTCAATTGTCGTCTTCAATTGAACTTAGTTAAGTTACTTTTCTTGTATTTTTCTACAATCAGTTTGAGCTCTCGACTCATCTTTTCTGTCATCTAAATGGTAATATTACAAATTACAGAAAATGACTTAAGAGCTAAAACAGGGCATATGATCTCTCTATTATTTCCTTAAAATTTATAATATCTGCAATTAAGTAATTTATGCGCCATGATTTTCCAAAATAGATCTTACGAACAAATTTATTTTTTCTATTAACTCATTGTATCTTTTTTTTCATTATTATATTCAAATAGTTATATCCAAAGTCGTTATGAATGAATTCTAGTATATATATATGTGTGTGTGTGTGTCATTCTGTACTTCTGTACTATTGAAATCTTAATAAAAAAATTAATTCATATATATTAATTCAAAATTAATTCATATATACTCTATGAAATATTTTTTTAATTCATACGTATCTATAAAAATGATATCAAAGAATATACCCAATAAAATAACAAAAAAATATTTGAGTGGCATATATGATAGTAGACACAGAATATACACTATTAATTAACTGTTTTAAATTTGTCATTAATGAAATTTTATAAATTTTTAATAATTTTGTGATACAACATTTTAAATAAATTTACACGCATCATTTATACTTGATAGGCTGGCTAAAAAATAAACAAATAACCGTAATAATACAAAAATTAAGAATGTCAGTATACAACAAATTAGAATGGATGTTAGAATATGATAAAATATGAATATTAAAAAAAAACGAACTCGTACATAATCGATTTTATGTTCATTTGTTGGTATTTTCGACCTTTTATTTAAAAATTAGTCTGATACACAATTTTAAAAAAGTTGGCATCTACTGAAAGTAACTTAATTTTGAATATTATATTCATCACAGGTTAATTTCTTGAAAAAATAAAATATTTTAAAAAATATATTGGAGTAGAGAACGATCAGAACTAGCGTTTCGAGCAAATCCTACTCCAATACAAAGTATGTATTTTAAATAAAATGTGCCATATATAAACAAAAATGTTGCATACATATCTATATGTATGTATGTACATGCATACATACATACATACATACAATACAAATATGCTTTGTTATGTGCACGATTCGGTATTATTTTCACATTTGTGTTTCGTGAATATTCGATAAATTTTCTCGGATTTTCGATGTATCCGTTGTCGTAGTCATTCTTTCTTCGTCGCATATGTTTTCGACATTGTACGACGAAATAGCGCCACATCAAAGCCGTGACCGTAGAGGAATGAGAGATATAGTGGTGAAGAATCACCCATTACCGTACAACTTCAACGACACAAACACATGTCGACGAAATGTCGTCGGCAATCGTACCAATGACAAAAGAGCATCACCGGAACGAATAAATGATATTCATGAACCAACGTTGTGCTTGTCGTTAGTCTCTCGTAGTCATGTCGTAATTTTGTGGTTTTGTGCAATCAAAATCCTTCCTTCCAACGAGCAAACGAAACCCCTCTTCAATTAACGAGACGCGAGCATCGTTGTCGTCAAAGTGAAGTCAGGACCCTTGCTCTCTCGTCTCCCGAATAACATATATACATCTCACTCATATATTATAATGCGCAACAGATACTCGGAATACCTGTCTCTTTTCTCTGTGTTGAACTGTTACAGTTGAGTGTTGACTAACATTATTATACCTGTACACTACGTTCACGATTAGTTCCAGCTTGACATGAACACGTATTATAATCGTGCACGTATGTATTTATCGATACGTTTTTTTTTTAAAAAAAATTATGAGACTGGTGTTTTTTTTTATTCCATAATGTAATTATAAAAATAAAAAGTTGAATGTAGACGAACAGAATATGGAAAAAGATGGTGGAAATAATAAAACTCTCGAATTCATTTATTAATAGTTATTTTACATACACACAAACACGTTTACTAACATTATATATATATATATATATATATATATATATATATATAATATTATATATATATATATATCTCTTGTGTATATATATATATATATATATATATATATATATACACAAGAGAGTCGTTTGATAAGTATGGTAAAAAAGCAAGTTGAACACTGTTTTTTGGAAAAAAATCTATTTCATTTCTCAATATAGTCTCCATTGAGGGCTATACACTTGGTCCAACGAGTCTGCAAAGCACGTTTTGACGGCGACGATGACATCCCATTCGACGAAAATTTGTTCCCATCGAGTCAAATTTTCAAGTTTGAGAAGAAGAAGAAGTCGTACGGGGCCAAGTCTGAAGAATAGGGTGGATGAGAAATCAATTCGAAGCCTAATTCGTCCAATTTTACCATTGCGACGGTCGACTTGTAGAACGGCGCGTTGTTCTGGTGAAAGAGCACTTTTTATGCGCCAATCTTGACCGTTTATGTTTCAGCTCTTCTTTCAAACGGTCTAATAATATTTTATAACAAGCTCCTGTTATCGTTTTTCCATTTGTTAAATAGTCTATTAGAATGATTCCTTGGGAATCACAAAAAAACGGTGACTATCACCTTCCCAATCGACAAAAAGGTCTTCACCTTCTTCGATGCACATTCACCAGTCGTTGTCCACTTCTTTGACTGATGCTTAGACTCAGGTGTGTAGTGATGGTTCCATGTTTCATCTACAATCACAAATCGATGCAAAAACGTCCTCTTGTTTTTTTTTTTTTGTATTTGCGGCAACGACTACAATGCTCGTTTCAAACATGTGTAGAACGTGAACAACACAACACTTCTGGCTGAAATTTTGCCTATGCTAGTTTAAAAAGTGACACTAGATAACCGTGATGTTACCAAATGAATGGTGGCGCCATATCATAGAAATTTACCAAACTTATCAAACGACCCAAGTATATATATATATATATAGTATGTGTGTGTGTTTGAAAAGATTTTAATTCAACTCACTAATGAAACTAGCTCAGTATTTTTTTATTTTATTTTAAAACATTCTCTTGGAAATAGATTTTTAAAATGATATTAATAAAACCTTTCTCGATTACTAAATTAAAGTTATTTTTACAGATTTTTATATTTTTATTAACAGACTATTCATAAATTTGTCGAGATAGTTTCAGTTAAATTCAATTACTATATAAAAGGATTATATAAAAAAACATTGCAATGGAACGTGGACAACAAAAAATACACCATTCATTTTATGTCAAACAGAATAGTTTTTTTTACATTTGAGTCAATCGATTAAATAATATCACTATTATACTTTTATATTTTTTTTTACCGCACAAAAAACTCATTTGCAGTAGAATACATAAGCATGTTAAATAGTAATTATAATTTATACTCGTACATTAGAGATATTCGAAATAAAATGTCAATGCATTTTTCGATTTACTGTGAATCGATATTAAATAACATAAAAAATTTTAAA
The DNA here is from genome assembly GCA_034766995.1 of Acanthacorydalis orientalis. Lineage (NCBI taxonomy): Eukaryota > Metazoa > Arthropoda > Insecta > Megaloptera > Corydalidae > Acanthacorydalis > Acanthacorydalis orientalis. Next base: position 33,087,825 of record CM068314.1, on the reverse strand, counting down.
TACCGTTTTAAAAAAAAATTACATGTATTTCAGTATTTTAAAAACTATACTGTTATATCCAATTAAATAATATTTTTTTTATTTATTGCAGGTGGTGACGTTTCCTACATTTGATTAAAGAAGGGAATTAAATTTAAGGTACATATAAAACATTTTAAGTAATGTATTTTTTAAAATTGATTTGTGATAGTCATAAATTGTTGAAATTAATATTCATAAATCGATACGTCTAATCAATATCTGGATCATTGTTTTAAATATATTTAATATCTTTTTTATTTGTACTAAGCTTTGTGGAAAAGTTTACATTATGGGTTGTTTTTGATAATGAATAGTTTTAGGTAGTAAAACTATCACCGGTAGGTACTAATTAAAGAAAGAAATGAATTACATTTCAGTTATATATTTTCAAAATATTAATATAATTCGTATTATGTACCAAATGTTATACATGAAAGGAAATTATTTTTTTTGTGAATTTGGCTAAATATTTCATTGAATTTATTTATGTAGTAACAATATAATTAGGTATCTCGTTTTTTAGAATGTAATTTTACAAACATACGCATGTTCAACGTCAGAATCATTCTAAATAGATTCGTATATGATATAAAATATTTAATACTGACCAAAAAATAATAATTGCATCTATTAAAAAATTTACAGGAGATTTCCTTAGATATAAAAAACATATTTACAATTTAAGATAATCATATTAAAGTTTGTAAATTTATTTACAATGTATAAGTATTAAAAAATACATATATTATAGATAAATTTTCAGTTACAATTTGTATCCATTTACAAAATATAAAATAGTATCAGAGTATCTTCACTGTCGTATAAATGAATCCATAATAGAATAAATAACAAGCATTTATTTCATTACTTAGTTAACCGTTGTCAATTCTAATATGAACGTTCATCTAAACAAATGGTCATAGCAGTTACATTTGTTAAATTCGCATGCCTACAAACATGATCGCACGGGATGTGCAAATCAGCCGAGCAAAGCCCATAAATAGTGATGATTAGGCGAACCGTGCGCATCCTCCATGTTGAATAGTGAATGTATCGTGGCATTACCGTTAGTGTAGGTTTACGATAACATGCCTTTTAATTAAGATCAGTAAAAGCGTGTACTGTTCCCTCTTTGATTCAGCGAAATTTTCGGATTGCTGATCAGACTATTATTATACAATGACCGAGGGTAATATATTTCATGGATAAATTTAAATTTGAATAAAACTCGTACTTCGTGCACTATTTTATACATTTTTTCGAGAATAGTGGAACTCACTTATAACGAGCACTGCAGGGCTGCCTATATTTCTTTGTTATAACCATTAATTCAGTGACAGATTAACATGAGTTCTATTACGATTTTGTACTTAAATTCCAACAATATGATTAAAATTCACGCTAGAATGTAATAAAACTATTAAATGAAAAATAAATGTAAAATTTAAATAAAGCATGCGTAAAAAAATAAATATATTTGCCGGAAGCAAAAACATATTAGACTTTAACACAAATTTTTATTTAAAATTTAGACATTGAATTGTAAACAGACATATAGAACTTTTATTCATTTTCATTACCAACTTTTCGTGAAGCTTTGTACTGAAAAAAACAATGATTTTAACATACAAGACATCCATTTATACTAAGATCAAATATTTAGATTAAAAATTGTTTTTTTTTCTAGAGAAAAAGATACATTTTTCCAGTTTCAGTGGTCGACTTATTTCAGATTAACCAGATACGATGATTTCGAAATTTCTTATATCTGATATATATTTAAATACTGTCTATCACGAAATATTTATTGTAGGCGGAAATCCGGTATGAAATTAAATCGTACTACATAAGTTTTCTTTAAAATTTCTTGTTTTAGGTACTTCTGATATTTGTCTAAAATATATTCAGAAATATTATAAATACATAACTAAGAAATATTTGTTTTTATGACAATTTAGGCAAATTATAAAAAAAGGAAATCACATTAAATACATTTAATTAAATAATAACACACACGTGACATAGCACTTTTGCTTCTAATTAGAAAAAAAAGTATACTGGTTTATTTTAGGATCATACATAACATTAATTAAAAAAATAATCTATTGGTAAAATTTTGATTTAAAAATAACAGTAACGCTACGGTGTAAGCTTGAATTTTATTTCACATTTTAAAGAATCGTTTATACGTGTATAATTTCGAAAACATATTTTAAAATAAAAATTTATAAATACACGGTTTACATCCGAGCTACAGTGGATTTATTGACAATCTTCTATGTAATTAATATTATGACCTTATAGTCATTAAAATAAATGTTTCGCTTATCAGTTTCTTTATAAATTTCTTTTATACTTTTAAATATTTGTTTTTTTTTTAATATGCTTTAAAAGATTGACTAAGATAAAACAAATATTATGTCCTTTAAAAAAATAACTCGTCTATGCCATTCTAACGAGAAAAAAATAATTGAAAATTGAAAAATGATGAATAGTAAATGATGTGAAATATTACTTTTGCTTATTTTAATTATAAAAATAAAATAGATTTAACTATTGATAAAACGTTTATGTAAGGTAATATATATATTACTAAAAAGTATGACGTATCCTGGTGGTCGTTATTCTTTTGAATTACCTGAATTTCTGTTTTCTACTACTAATTTCAGGACGTGTGCCATCTTTAATAATATTTAAATAATTCGAGAGTAGATAAACGAGTTATATGAATTTACCTGAAGAATACTATTGTGTCGAAACTAACAAAAGAAAACGGAATCATAAGAGATTTAAAACAACGAATACAACCAAATAATGTACTAACAGAATCAGCTATGGAGCAAACAATTATGATTTTTGAAAAGGATGAGGTCAGATATTATTTGCTCAGTTTTTAATAATTGATTTTTTATTCAAGTTTATACACATATCAGTGCAAAACATATGTAAAAAATATATAAAATTATAATAATAGTGATGGCATTTTTTTGAAGTTAAAAATCCTGTGTTGAAAAATATTTTTCAATTATTGTATGTATCAATTTTGTTTTAATTCTATTGCAATATCATTGTAAAAAAAACAACAGTACTAGAATTTAAGACTACTTATGTTAAAATCTTCACAATGATGAACTTCAAAATGAAGAAATAAAAATATGAGATTATTTTTTTTAAATTTAAATTCATATGAAAACATGCCAATAAAAAATTGTAACGACCTCCAACTTAATCTTTTTCGCTAATAACAAAATTATTCATATTTTACCCTACTTAACATATATAGTAGTTATATATATATATATATATATATATATATATATATATATATATATTATATAGTTTTTTTTAGTAACAACATGTAACCATCATCAAACAAGAAATACTATTAAAATATTTATTTTCAAATACTGCATGCATCTGAAAAACGTTAAAGTCATGTTTTACCATCCGTGCCTTTAAAATATTTAATTTCGAATATATTTTCAAAATTGACTTCTACTGAAATTGAAAACTGACATCTGAACTCTATTTCTAATTATAAAGTTCGTTGGCTTTTCATTGCCTCTAATACGACAATTGAATTCAGCCTTCAAACTGATCCAATTTTCAATACGTACACAAAGTGGTTTTATTATGCTTAATTAAAACTTCATTTTCAATTTAATACATCATTTATTTTTATTTCATTCTTCTTCGCGTATCAATTAAAAATGTATCTCATTTTTTACTTTACTATTTAATACACTATGTAATATTCTATTGAAATTTGCTAATTAATTACTTTGTTTAATTATAACTGTAATTAATTATATCATTATTTTCACTTTGCTAATAATCGTACTAGAAGACAATACATACACGCACGCACGCACGCACACACACATACACATATATATATATATATATCTATATCTATATCTATATATATATATAGATATATGACGGCATTATTTAATAATATTGAAATATAAATTAATGACAATATACTGAACTCGCTGTATCACAAAATATAGAACACATATCTCTAGAGATACACAAACGCATTTTAGGGGGTATATAGCGTACATTTTTTAAAATTTTTCATATTTTTTTTGAAAAAATAGTTTCGGACTTTTTTACACTATAAAAAGTAATACTGTAATAAGATAGTGCTACAATATAAAAAGGGCATATATAACTAATATGAGTGTTACGATATTTAATCAAAATAGACACAATGCAAGAAATAGTTACCAAATAATCCTGTTATTACCAAAAAAATACAATAGGTTGTATTATTACATTAAAAATAGGATTATAAGGCTTAAGAATATAGTTATAAAAATTTACCTGAACTATTGGTTGAAATTGATATTCATGAATGAAAATCGTTACGCAAAAATATTTTAAAAGCCTGAAACTAGAAGAAAAAATGAATAATAAATACAATAAAAAATATATCTCGATTACCAAGTCAATAGTTTTCTACAGTAAATAAGCAATAGAGATGTACTAGAAACAACAAAGAAAACAGTTTTAAGATAGATATTGGAACTATTATAAAAAATTTCCAGTCATTGGCATTAGATAATAACAAAATAAGAAAAGCACAATTAGAATACAACCGTACCTATAAACTAGTAAAATACTCAGCTACTACGGAACAGTATTTGCTACTTAAATTACCAAATAAAATTACAAGAACCATAATTCAGTTAAAACATCGTAGTAAAAATAAACTGTATCTCGATATAAATGGCAAAATCTGCATAATAAACATCAAGGAAAATTGTACTGTGTGCAACTGAAACGAAAAACTAACAATTGAGTATGTAATACGATTCCAGCTGCACAAATCATATAGAGAACTTTGCTTAATAGGAAAAATATAAAAATAACCTATCAGTGATCCATCCACTATCGAAAACAAGTTTAAAGCAATAAATATATTCATTTTTGTATAAAGTAACTTAAAATTATGATCATTCTATGTATTATTGAATAAGTTTTATATTAAATTTAAAAATAAAATAACATATGTAATCATTGTAAGGCAAAATTGATGTGTGGGATATATTACTAAAACATCTCTGAATTTTATATATATATATATATATTAATTTATTATTTTGTGTTTATGTGCTTTAAAATCAATAAATCTGCAGATAATTTTTTAAATAAAATAGAAAAAAGATTTATTTTACAACAAAAAAATCTAGCACGCATATTATATATATATATATATATATATATATATATATATATATATATATATATATATCGGAAAGCAACTGGACTTTAAACAATGAGACGTAAAATGAAATAAATTTTTCTTTGAAAGTATTACAACAAGTATAGAACATAATGTTACTCTGTAATAAAGAAGAAATAAAAAAAGATTACAATAAAATAAACGTTCCGAATTTCGTACTGCAAGTGTGTATTAAAGTTCAAACCGGAATATAGAACGAGGTTATTATTTTAAGAAATTACGAGTGTGTGTACTTGTAGGAAATAAATCAAAAATAACTTTACAAGTTATTTCACGTTCACGAATATTGATTGGCAGTGTCCCATACACACAAGTTTTAAGAAGGTCTCTGAAAATATCTTCGATCTAAAATATCGTTTACATATCGCAACATCGTGGGGGATTTTCTTTTAATAGTTATTTTTGTCCCGCGAGTTCGTGCCATTCAATTTCACAAATTTGTCGTGAAAACCCGCTGTGAATAGTTGCCAAGCAACCCGCCAATGTGTGTGAGCACTTTGGAGTTAGGCGTCGTTGGATTATGTCGATGTTACGTAAGCCCACAAAGAAAACATGTCGCTGAAACGCTGACGGACGGATTTTATTTTATTTAAATTGTTATTTGGGCTTCTTCCTTGGGGATAAGTACGAGAGTAGCTTAATGGATTACATGCATTTTGTAGAAATTCTTTTCGACATTTCTTTCACTTGAAACTACATAATAATAAATGTACTTGCATATTTATAGATGACTCTTATCTTTCTCCACTTGTATTCTCTTTCGTGAGTACAAATTTAAATTTCATTAAAATTTTCAATAATAATATAGTTGCATTTCATTTTTGAATTTTAATAAGAACCGAATATTTATTCATACCAAAGTATTATATTTAAACTATTAAATTATTATCTATCTTATAAGATTTTAATGATTACACTATCTTTGTTTTTATTTATTTTTTAAAATGAATTATACTGTTATATATATATATATAACAGGAGAAATGAAAAGGTATATAATAAATTTACCTCTCATTTTTTTTAAAAAAAACTCGAAAAAGTAGATTTTTTTCATCACAATTCAATAAAATCAATATTTTTTTACTTTATATTTTATTATTTTTAATATATTTTGTACCTTTAAATAAATTACAAAAACTAAAATTCTTAAATAATTTTTCCATTTAAAAGTAAAGCTGATAAGTTCAGTTCCTTATAAATAAATAGGATAACATTCTAAGATTTTTTTTAAATAATTTAATATATAATCTAAGATTGTGTTAGGTAAATACAAAACATATGTTGTATTAGATATAAAGCAGTTTAATTTATATAGATTGTTTCAGAACAGATCTACATGAAGTTCAATAAACATGATAGGTACAGTGCTTCTTGTCGTACCGCAAACTGCGGTAATGCAACGAAGTCTCGCTCTCCTGCGCTTTTACTCTACATAGCTGACTGTAATTAAGGGGCACCGAATAACGAACGTCAGAGCGCTTTAAATGGGCGTATCTATTCAACAAATCGTTACTTTTCGTACCGCAACAGGGCTCCCGTGGTGTTGCGGTATGACAGTGAGCACTGTACCGTCAAGTAATTTACAATAAGTATCACTGTCTTAGGCGTATGTTCAGTTTGTGAAAATTATTATAAAGAATTTATAAATTTAACAACGATTTTTATAAAGAAAAGAAAAATAAGCATGAAAAATAATTATCGACGTTTTTAGGTACGGAGTAAGTTTCATTTTTTTTAACAAATTATTGGAAAATGTAAATCCACAAAGATCAAATGTAACTATTTTTGATTGATAATATGGGAAGTAATGTTATATTTTTCCAAAAATAAACACATATTTCAATTGTTGAGCAATTGTATTAAAATCGTCAAAAACTAAACTGTAATAAATTACTTAAATGATAAAAAAATGTAAAAGATACACAAAGTATTATTAAAAACAATATTGACAATTCTGAAAATTGATAAGGAAAACGTCAAGAAGAAAAATGACTCATAAGTACATGCACGCACGTACACACACACACACACACATATATATATATATATATATATATATATATATATATTATATTTATATATATATATATATAAATAAATAGATAATTAATTTGTTATATTGTTCGTTTGAGTGAATAAATGAAATTATAAAAAATTAAAATATTTTATTTCTATAGAAAATTTGTTCACTAATCAAATTTATCCACACCTATAAAGTTTTTTGCTCTGCAAAGTTTGAAATGTGAACTTAGTTTAATTTAGCAAATCCTGCTATAAACTTTCAGTTGAGGCCTCGTACCGTGATTGGAATATATTTACTCTCAAAATGTCAAATAATAATCTAGAACTTAGTTTCAAACTGCCTGCTTTGATTTATCTCTTTCCACTTTTAAATATTTTTTTATTATATTTTCCATGTATGTATTCAATCTATCTACGCAGACATATTTTTTTTTCTTTTTCGAAATAATTACTAATACGTGAACTTAGAATTATTATCCCCTTTATATTTATTGGCAGATATATTTGTTCTCGACAAGAATACCACTTTAAAATATCAAAAATACATAAATCAAATTTGCTTCTTGCGTTACCTATTTGCATTGATCAATAACGTCAAACTGTATAAGTAAACTGAAAGTTGTGCGACGTTACTACTGAGGAAAATCTCAACTTTTCTTCCTCGGGCTTTTTGAATACCTTATAAAATTTTAGGTCGATTTCAGTACCGAAATACACGTCTCTTTTCGCCGCAAACTTTTCACATTGGTATAGAGAACAGCCGTTGGCACCTAACCCCCAATTTGTTCGATTGTGTATAAAAATATCCTTACGCTTAAATTTGATGACTTCATTTCTTTTCATATTGCACAGTCACACAGAGTATATATATATATATATATATATATATATATATATATATATATATATGCGTGTATGTGTGTTTACTTTTGCATTTATAAGAACAGTAGTAAATAATGCAATCACCAAAGAGTTATTTAAATCAAACAATAAAGAATAACTTTTCATAATTGAACAAATTATTAGATATAATTAATGCATCGAGGATCATTTTTTAAAAAAGATTAATTTAAATTAAAGTTAACTGTTATAAAATTTTAATATATGTATCTTAAATACTTCAAGCTTGTCATGGCTATTTAATTTGTAAAATAATTATCAGCAAATATGAAACATATTTCCATTTAAATAACTTGCATACGATGTAAAAATTTCATAAAATTGACATTTCATAAGACTGACAAAAAGTACATATAGTATGATTTATACAAACACTATAAATAATTTATAAATATATAAAACTAGATTTTTAAGAATATTAATGAATAAAAATATTTTTTGTAGTTCTGACTGATAATTGTAACTGATAATTTATTGATTTCTATATATTTTTTTAATTCTATAGAAAATATATAAATAATATAATTTATTTAATATATATTAAACTAATCTTAAAATAATAATTATTATATTTATAAACATTTTAAGAAATATAGGAGACCATGTAGTAAAGTTATGAAAAAATAATAATAATAAATATATTATAATTTACAGGAAAAATATTTTTCTCATATTCGTTCATAAAAGAATTATTTATTTTTGACACTCATTCTATTTAATTTAATAAAAAAAAATATTATAGATGATTATATATTCTGAGCAAGTAAATTGAAATTATATTTAGTTTCAGTAATGTTATTGTGCACATGCTCATAAAATCATTTTTTTTTTAGTTTAACTATCCATTAACTTTTTTATAGATAAATCTATAGAAAAATCATAATTAATTTCTTGCATTCATATAAATGATGAATGCAAGTAACAAAGATTCTATTGAAATAAATAAAAATAGACAAGAATATTTTTTTTATTATTTTAAAAAACATTTTTGTTGAGTATTTAACAACTAAACATTAACATCACTATGAATACTTTATAAAAAATAAAAATGCTTCAGTTATTGCAATAAATAATAAAACAAATTCATAGGTAGAATTATAATATAATACTGAGCTCTATAAAATCGATTGTAGATGCTTCGATTTTATACTATTAAAATAAGTTTAAGTTTTTAAAAATATTTAAGACAGTTGTTTTTAAATTGCAATTCGCAGGCTACTGCAGGTTTTCAAAATTGTTATTAGGGGGTCTGCGATCACTGATAAATACAAATGTACTCAACTGCAAATACATATTAAAGTATAATTCTTAAACAGGATTGTACCTTTTGTATGTTCGTAATATATGAATTATTATTAATATGAACAGATATTGTACCAAAATTATTGCTATATTTGAGAATAAAACTTTTCACAATCGAACTAAATATTACAGTTTTGTCTTGAAAAAAACTACATAGCAAAAAAAATATTGCATTACAAAACAATAGTAATAAACCTTTTCATATTCACTGAATAAATAAACGTTTTCCATATTCATAACAACTAAGTAAATTGTGATTATGTAAATATCACTCTTATTTTCTTACTTCTACTTTAGGTACGTCTAATAATATGGCCACTTCCATAAGAAAACTTTATTTTGAGAGACAGTAATAAAATTTATTCATAATTCAGACGAAAGGGTCGACAAAAAAATGTTAACTGAAACGGATGTCCATAAAATAATAAAATTTATGTAATTCTGTTTTATGAATTTTGGCATTGTATTTTAACTATCCTAAAATATAGTAATAATAGTTTCTTATTTTTAAATTTTGGTTAGTAGATGACATATTTTGAGAATATGCAATGAAAACGATGAGAATATATAAGTAAATTAAAAGCAAAATCAAAAAGAAGATCATGTAGAAAATTTAAGAACATTTACATTACAATTTATTCAATTTTAGAACAAAACTATTAATTCCATAATCTGAACTATACTCGTAAATAAAACTCGACAAGTGAAAATTTATTCTTTGAAATTAAATTTAAAAAATATATGACAAATATTGAATTACAAAAAAATATTTTTATTTCCATAATGAATTTGATTTTTCAATATAATTGATGGGATTCGGTAATCTGAAATGGAATATTAATAGAATTAATTTAAAACGTGATTAAATAGTAAGCATAATTTAATTTTTTTTAATAAATGTTTAACTTTTTTCAATCTATAATCGAAACAATTTTAATTTTTGTAATTATTTTAACACATTACCGACCGAATGGGTAGATCTACCCCGTTTGCATTATGGCGCTGCACGATCGAATTTTTATTGCGATCGGCAATCTATTAAATATTTTAAAATTTATGTCTGCACTACGACTTTTTGGCATATTTCAAATTTAAAATAGAATGGTGTTAAAAATATAAAAATGTCAAACGGACAAGAAAAATGTCGTGTTTATAATTTTCATAAATTAATATCATACATTAATCGATAATTTTAAAACCCTGATAAAAGTCATTCTAAAAATAACTGTCACTATTTATAAATATTTAAATAGATACTTTTCATATAATTGCAAAAAAAAACATTTTTTTTGGAATGTAACAGAACTTTTTCTATTTTTTGCTTCGATGATTTTTCTGACTATATGATTAAAACGCAAAGAATGTTTGCTAAAATACCCTTTTAAAATTCCTGAATAAGAAATACGTTATTCCATACAAATGGTAATGCGAATTCGTTCCGATAAAAATTAGATCAACAGTTCAATCGGCCGAACACCACACATCTATCTATCGATTGATGAAAACCATACCAAGAAAACTGAATATGTTCACATTACATGCATACATATATTTATATATATATATATATATATGCACACACACACACACATATATATATATATATATATATATATATATATATATATGCTCTATATAACATTCACATGAAAATATATTCTTAGGACTCGCACACTTCACCTGTTCAAACATGATGGTGCGCTTCCATGTCAAATTTGTTCATTCCCGTACTGAAGATATACGACGCATAATCGATACACATCTCTACGTATTTCTTTTGATAAATAAACTTACAATCTAAGTATATCATCCAAGCATTTACGTCGTTGAAAACTATAGCATCAGAAGTTATTTCGACATGAACGTGTAATGGATAACATTGAACATTATTCCTTCACACTTTTTTAATAAAAACTGCGAAAAAACAGCATATGTGTCTATATATTTATATTTTAAATATATATATATATATATATATACAGTGTATTGAAAAATCTTATATCAGCTATAATAAAAATAAAACATTTTTCGACAGGTTCACAAACGAATTGAGTTAAACATCCTTTGTTTATATTCATTATAACGTTTGTTTATTTTATATATATATATATATATATAATTTTATTATTAAATGTTTAATTTAATATGAAACCATTTTCAAACATTTGTTATATTAATGATAACACGTTTACATTAAAAATATTTGCAAAAGAAAATTCATTTAAAATTATATATGAAAGCTCAAGGAAATTGTTAAAATATTCATGAAAAGTTTCTTTTGCTTTGTCTGGTCTTGTTCTCTTCTATTGGATTGACTGATATTTGCTCATTTATCTCAAATTTGAGTAAAACATGGGTAATGATCGAAGGTATTTACAAAAATTCCTCTTTTACAAAAAGTACAAAAAATTAATTGACACTTCTCTACAACCATCGTTTTACAGTGTCAGTTCATTTTCATAAGTAATATGGATACCTTTTTAATGTATTTAAATAAACAAATTTTTCTACCCAAACTTTCAAAACTTAAATACTTTTAGCGTTTGTAACGAATGATATAATAATTTAAATCAAACTTTTGTCTGAGTTGTTTCCAAATAATTCAAATATCAGATATTAATATATCATAATTATTCAAATCTGTAAAAAAGTGTAAATATTATATTTCTTCCAGTTGCAACTATTTTTGCCAAATAAAAAAAAACATTTTTTTTGAGGAGGATCCATACTTAATAGCAGGTCCTTCGAAATATTTTTCTCACTATTTCCGAATTATATATTATAATCTTTTAAGATATCTACCGCCAGCTTAAGAGTGGTTATTTTCGGATTAACCCAAACTTTCGATAAGATTTCACGTTGTTCTAGAACACATTTAGCTTTACTGGGCATTCAGTTGGTTGACTAGAAGGTAATGTTCTCCTTAATTTAAAATGACCCACAAGTTTCTAAATAGTCAAATGTGATTTTCATGTTTTCCACAGTGTATTACCGCCAGTGTTTACATCATATTCCATATTTCAATACGGAATTTAAATTCTTACAGATATTATAATACTATATGAGTACCTACATAAATCTAATTAAATATTAGCAATAAAAGATTACTCGGTATAATTTACCAATTGTTCAAAAAACACTTAACACCCTTTTACTTTACTTTGCTTCATTTATGTGCATACTTTTAAAATATAGTTATTAATTTTTTTATCAATGTAATTAAATATATTTTTATTTTTTCTTAGCAATAGTATATACAAATAACAAAAAGATAATTTCTTAAATATTATGATCTTGGCTCAGCAGACTGTTGTAGCGATTTACTGAAATTATTGATACTTTTTTATCCTATTTATTTCTAAAGCTCTTTTTAAACTTCCTTTTTAAATCCTTTTTTAATACATAATGTATACGTTAATTAATGTAAAAAATACGCTTAAATTGTATATTTAATGGTGTTAATAAATACTGAGCGGAATTGAAATTAAAAATGACGTTTCTTAAATAATAAAACTGTTTTTTTATCAAAATTAGATAAACAGTTAAATCAAATAATTGACAGTGCTTTATATGAATATCAATTCTTATTCTATTTTTGAAGTATAGTAATATATCAAAAGACAATAAAATTTCAAACAACCATTTAATATGTATGCTGTTTTAAATCTGGTGTGTTAATATAATATTAGGTTGGTAGAAAAATAATTACGGTCTATGTGCTCATTTCTCAAGCTTTTCTGATTTTCCTAGCTGTTTTAAATGGTCCAAAACTGTTGAATAACTAACACCTAACTTTTGTGCAAGCTCTAGAATTGTTGTGCGTGGCTATGATTTAACTAACGCTTTCAGTTGGTCGCTACGAACTGAAGAAGGACGCCCGCGACCTTCTTCAAGGTTCTCGTCCCCAGCACGAATTTGAAGTAAAATTAATAACAAAACCAAACTCGATGTCACCAAAATATAGACGTGAAAATGCACTTTAAAATGAAATTAACATGAACGCGATGAAATGAGTCTTTCATTGAAAAAAATTAAGGTTAGTATTCAGAAAACAAAAATCTCAACTATTTTCCCGTCAACCTAATAATTGGAATATGATAAATAATATGGATTACATTTATATGTAATAATTTAATTATCATTGAAGCTACTTGAAAATGATATTTGAATAAAAACTACTCTTAGGAGAAATAATCTCTCATTGGATAATAAATAAAATTAAAATAGAAAATCTGTTAACTTTTGAATTCAAACCAAAAATTCATAATTTACTTAAAGGTGATGAAAGTCAAAACTGCAGAATAAACAAACATATACGTAATTTCCAGGATTCGAATATAACAATTATGAACATGAACACGGGAAAACAATATAATAATGATTAAATGTCCAAAAATACAAAATTAGTTAAACTTAACCAAGAAATTGAATACAATGAGTTCAAAATGTACCCAAAAATGACAAACAAAACTTAATGGGTGGTAGAGAAACTAACTCATACAAGAATTTCAGAATTTACTTCATAATAGAAGAAAATAGTAGAAAACAATGATTGTTCTCTTGACAAAAAATAGATGTTTAATTAAAATAATTTAAAAATAAATTAATTGCATGAAAAATTGAATAAATATCGCTCTCCTAAAATATTTTCATTAATGAGTTTGTATATAAAATAAAATGACTATTTTAAAGAATTTTGTACTTTAAAAGAAGAAATTCCACTTTATAAAATTACATAAAGCATCGACATGTTATTTAATCCAGCGACTACACTCTTTAGTCAATAACAATGATTTTTTAGAGAAAAATAAGATAATAATAATATATAATATATTATCTTAAGCTACGGATACATTATTTTTGTATGAGGTAATCAATTGACGAACAGTCAACTCAATAGATTGGAAATATTTTTGTATAATTTTAAAACAAACATTTTTTAAACGTAGTTTGGATGATCTACATTTTTATTTTGTATCGTTTAATATATTCTAAATATTTTTACATCTGTACATGCTACCTTTTGTTTAAATATACCCATATATACATTTAGAAACATACACATGCGCATATATATATATATATAGTGTGTATATGTATGTGATATTTATATTTGACATAGTTATTATAAAACAGTATTTTTTTAATAAACAGAAAGAAATATTTATACAGTGAACATGGTTCTTTTAATATAAAGTCTCACTTAAGTATATACAACGTAAACATAGAAATGAGGTTAGTTTTCAAATCAAGTGGATGTTTATGCAGAAACACGTCATGCATAAATGCAAATCATAACATTCCTGTTCTAATTGCACAAGTGACATATTCATGATATGATAAAGTTGAGAGAGATATGTTTCCAAATTGCTACTGTTAATTTACTGGGGTTTTCAGAACGCTTTGATAAACATCATTATGCATATCATATAATTAACATTTAACTATTGTGTCAAAAAAAGTTTATATCTTTCAAGTCCTGTGCTTGATATTATAATGAGCTTTTATAATAAATTGTTTTTTTTTCACATAGACGAATTAAAAGATGTTTGAATGATAAAAATGTATGTCATAAAAGGGGTTTTTAAAAGTATACTTATTTTGGTGTCAGTCAGTTCACAGTCATACACATGAACCAAGTATTTAAATTTCTTAAAATTAAAAATCATATAAACTATATTGAAAACATTTTTTGTATTATACTGAAATATTTTAACTATTTAGAATATATATATATATATATATTGATTGTATGTATTTATAAGTATCGATTAGGTTTGGTAGGAAAGTAATTGCGGTTTTGTTTTCTGAATCCCTAGCCTTATTTTTTTTCAATGAAAGTGTTATTTCATCGTGTTTATATTAATATTATTTTAAAGTGAATTTTTCGGTCTGTATTTTGGTAACATCGACTTTGGTTTTATTATTAATTTTACTTCAAATTGCTACTGAATTAACGATGGAATAGAAGCATATAAGAGCATTTTTTGTTTGAGTTCAAAACAAGTGGTAAACTGCTCGTAAACTAAACAATGCTTTCGGTGTTGGTATTGTTAAGAAACGGTTCCAAAAATTTCGTACTTGGGACGAGAGCCTTGAAGATGAACAAGGTCACGGTCTTTCTTCTTCAGTTCATAATGACCAACCGAAGACGTTAGTTGAATCAGAACAACGTACAACAATTCGAGAGCTTGCACAAAAGTGAGGCGTTAATCAACCAACAGTTATGCGAACCACTTGAAACCACTTAAATTAAAAATTGTATTTAAATTTGAAGGTGATAAACCGCAATTATTTTTCTACCAACCTAATATATTCTAATGTAGTCATAAATGCGTGATTGATACAATATTTGTAATTTAATAAAATCACAAACAAACTAATAATGATGCTATTGTCCAAGTAAATTATTAACCAAGTTGCTATTTAGCCAAATGAAACTAGTTACTCAATTCTTTTTTACACATAAAATTTTTACTTCTTCAAAAAAATTGTGATCAAAAATATTCAATAATTACGAGTAAATACTAATCATTTTAATGCTTGATTATATGCATTTCAATGGTCTCATCATTCTCAAAGCACTGAAGTAAAAAAAAAATTTGACAGATACATATATGCAAACCAAACATTTTTTTGTTATTTGTGGGGAAATAAAAATTATTTGCGAGGGAAAGAACATTTATCTAATACTTAATATATATTCACAATTTGTTGGGTTTTATCAGAAGCAAAATAGAAAAAATATTTAATTTGTAATTTTTTGTCGCCTGCAATTTTAAACCCTTAATTCATAAAATTACTATTTTATGATTGAATAATCAAGTACAATTTTTATATAAACATTCTATATATTTCTAGAGCTATGTATAAAATTATTCGAGTCTACAAAATTGAATACATTTCATTATTTTAGTCATTAGCGATTTTTCATCTAATCGTATCTTTCAATCAATCTTTCTCGCAACATATTTTAAAAAGTATACGTTAATTACAATAAATTACATGTACTAATAACAACACTGTCTTCCGTAATGGAAAAACAATGTTTATTTCACCACACATTTTAAAACTCTTCATTTGGCATCCGATGGATATATTATTCGCGTGCGAGCTAACAGAATTAGCTCCAATCTCTTTCATCATTAATTTTAAACAATCAATCACCTAAATTCAATAATAAAGTTAATTATTTACTCACATGGATATATGAAATATAATTGACAGTGTATTCATAAATTTAACTTTTCTGTGAACGGTATTTTCTGCATAATACACAGAAAACGGCAATGTTAATGCCGTAATTAGCAACCATTAGCAAACGATCGAATTACGAACCACACTCGAGCGCTTTGTTTCAGTATTCGTTCTTAGATTCCGAGCGTTTTAGAACAATCTAATTTCAAACTAATCAGTCATTTTTGAAATGTTAAAAGTGGTTTTCGACTGAAAACTAATTTACAAATATTTCTAAAGAATTCAGTCGTTTTGTTAGTATGAATTAACTGATTAGATATATTTATTATGTGTTTATTTAAACATATTGTGTTTACTGTAATTTTGTAAAAAAATTTTTTTACTGAATTATTTAATTTTAAATATAAAGGGAATTTTAACTACTTCTACTTTTATTTTTATAAAATACGCAAGAAATTTCGAATATAAATCTATCATATCTATTTAATAAAACTAAAATTAATGATAGAAAATGATAATAAAAAAAACTTAATCGGTTACAAAACTATATCAAAAGGACAATATTTGCTGCAGAAATAAATAATATATTTTAATTTTCATTACGAACATGCTTTTACAATTTTATAAGTTTTAGTAACGAATGTTAAAAATAAAACTTTAATAGAGTTTGTGTAAAAATTAAAGATAATATGTTTATGAACAGTCCATTTAATTTGGTTATTTTATATTTAGTTGCATATACATGAAGCGCATCTAATTTTTTTATACAAACAATTGCCCATTCAAATAACAAATAATCTTTACATGAATATATATATATATATATATATATATATATATATATATATATATATATATATATATATATATATATATATAAATAATTGTCAAAAGAATACAACATGATTTAGATATTATTTGATACGGAAATACGCTTTCAATTTTTACCATTACGAATTTATTCAAAAAGTGTAATACAAGAAATAGTAGGAAAATAATACGACATTCTTCTTTATTGTCTTCAGGCGACAATGTAATCAAGGTTGTTTCCTCACTTTCGGTCGAGAGAAAGACAAAGATCAAATACGATATTATCCTCTCGTGCAGTGTGTTACACCGTCTCTGCCTTCACTAAGTTAGTACAAAGGCACCACGATAAAAGAAGTAAGCTTTAATTTTATTGAACAATCAACCAATCGAATTGATTTGTTACGAGCAAGTTTATGTGACAGTTGACGGGTTGCTCTTTGATCACGTGGTCTTTTTCTCAGATACCGTAGCATTAGTATCTAATAGACAGAGAAGGAAACGTTGTGACATATAAAGGAATTAAATAGTTTCGATGTTTGATGCACTGTATCGATTCTTGACTTAGAACGTCGTTCCATTTAAAAGGAAAAGTGTTAGTGAGCTTTTTGATACTATTAATATAAATGGCATTCGTTGTATCCTTAATGGACTTGTTGATGTTAATTATGTTCTTTTACTGCGAGCTTCATAATAAAATATAAATAAGAACATTTCGGAATTGAAAGTATTGAAATCGATTGTAAATATATTATTCGAAATTTTAATTAATTCTCATGAGGATACATTGACTGTAATAAATAGATTTTTTTTTTTGATTCGTCTGAACTTAATTATTTTATAACAGTGTTTTGAATTGTTTTTTTAACGTAACTCAGATGCTATAATATTTCAAATGATCATAAAATTATTCAAATGAAATAAATAAACGATGTTACAGAAAAACGTTCATTTGTTAAAAATATTGAGAGTTTATAATGAAAGTGATTGAACATGTGTAAAAAGTGCGACAAAAAAGTGTGAAATATATGATGTGAGCAGTATTAGAAAATGAGACCCTTCACATATATTATCAGGAGTGAGAAGAAAACATTACGTATCTAACGTACGACTATGGTATCCCAGTCTAACGGTGCAATGTAAAGATGATAAATGGCTGTCAGTTGTGATATTGTTTCTGCTGGCAGAAAGAGGAGAGTTTTTCTGGCACATTTTGTTGCGAGCAACTTTTACTTTTTTGTTTCGCCACGTCATGGTGGAAGCATCGTTGGAGTTTACAAGAAGAAAAATAATCATCATTGGTATGAACGACTAGTGAAAAGAAACGACACGATGGAGCTACACAACGATATTGTTTATTTGTGTGCAGGAAACGGACGAGGATTTTCACGGCGGGATAGATGTAGATTACATATTGTGTTCACTAGGTGGGTATCCGACGTTTATATCTATTCTACGAGAGTTTGCTGGACGTCCTCCGGATGTGTGCAGAATAAAATAATACTACTCAAGATTACTTACTTTTATTACCTTTCAGGACAGACGTTTTTATTGGAATCTATGAAACACACGCATGTCTCTGAATTAATGATTGATGGTAAATGAACATTAACAGTTTAACTAGATGCTTTTTTTAGTTTCATTAGTATTTTACTGTAATTTTTGCTTATTATTAGAGACTTTACAATAATTAATGGACTCTTGAGGGTGTATATATATATATATATATATATATATATATATATATACATAACAATCAATATAAACTGAAATCTTTTAACCAATACTGTTTATGAACGTTGAAGTTATCACTTAGCTATTTATTGATCATTATAATGGAATTAATTATATAAAATTCAAATTTAGATAATAAATCACTATATGCATATGTTTACATGTGTTTATTTTCATTATTAATCAATTCGAATACATTTTCATAATCAATATTATTTTCAAAAAAAAATTATTTTTTAAATAAGTTATTTTATATTTATACCTTCAATATGATAATCACGTCTAAAATATCATATATTTTATAATAATTACAAGAATGAAGTTTATATTACAATCACACCTTATATATATATATATATATATATATATATATATATATATATATATATACATATATATATATATATATATATATATATATATATATAAAGAGAGAGAGAGAGAGAGAGAGATGATGGGAAATTAAACGAACATATAGAATTTTGAAACTTTTCTGTTTTTCTGTTTTTTACGAATTTGGTGGTTATTATAAGTTTTATTCCTGGAAAGAATAATTTCCAGTAGTCTTCTCGTTTTAATACATACACGAAAACGTGTGTATATATATATATATATATTTCATTTAAAATTTACTATTTTAAAATTGTAATAATATATATATATATATATATATATATTATTACAATTTTAAAATAGTAAATTTTAAATGAAATATATATATATATATATATATATATATATATATATATATATATATATATATTCTTAAAAGAGATACCGTTGATTTATATTTCTTAGTCTATTATTGATTCGTGTACATACCATGTTTATTTTTTCTTATATCACATAAATAATGAATGAAAATATTGAACGTATTAAATTTCCAGATATAAACTAATAGAAGCATAAATTTAAAGTAGAAGCAGTATATAAATAGACTGATTTAATTTATAACTGTTTCACGTGTGGCTTCCAAAAGATTACATTATCAGTGAACTAGCGAAAATTAAATTTGATTCTTGATTTATATTTTAATCGATATTTTTGCTATTCTTGTACTGTGGTGTACGCTTTCGAGCTATTGATTGTTATTTCTATTCATCGAAACGAGTGTAAGCAACAATAAAAATGATACGTGAAGTTGTATTCTTTGGTTTTTCTTCGGTAAAATCACTTACAAACAAAGCTTTCGACTTTAAGACCGTCCTTCACTGTTTAGGTCCCAGCTTTCACGTATCGTACGTGCTAACTTTTAGTGATTGTACAACATCTCCGGGCAACACAACTCAAACCTATGGAATTACAAGGCTCAACTTTGATTTACCAGCGGCGCTAGTCCATTTGCTTGTTTCTTTTTTTATTTCACTATATCGAGAAAATGTAACCTATTTGTAAGGTATTTTATTTATTGTGTTTTATAGTTGGCTTCGTTTTTATGAGAATTAGTGCATTATTTAAATGAGCGGTTGTATTGGAAAAGGTTTCGAATTGAATGGGAACTTATAGATTTATATAATTATTATTTACGTTTTATTAATATTGATATGAATGGTAAATAAAGTCTAGGAAAAATCTAAACTTCTATTAATATTTTTAACACAATACAAATAACTAAATAAACTTACGTACGTAAGTTGATAAAATATTTTACATTTTTTTCAAATTTTGAAATAATATATGTCTACAAATGAAATAATTCATATTTATAATTGTTCTTTTGTATGTATTAATATATATATATTAAAATAACTCTTCAGGTACATCTACATATGACAAACCACTAAAGTAAAAAAATAATATTGAATAAACTATAACTAATAAAAAGTTTAATTACATATTTCAAATTTGTTATTATATATATATATATATATATATATATATATATATATATATATATATATGTATACATACATGTGATAAATTCATATTTTTTTTTAAGAACTTAAATGAGAATTTCATTATTATTAAGCAATTAATCTAATCTTTTAATATTTCTAATTAAAAATTAATCGACACTTGTGACAGTATAGAAAAATTTAGATTCTTATTAATATTTTACATGCCTTTTAAAGAACATATAAAATTAGATAATTCATTTTATAACTAAATTAACTCTTTTGTGTTAGATACATATTTTAAAACCTGATTTCCATTCTTCAAATCATTAATAAGCGTCAGTATTTCAAGATTGTTATTCGCAATTATGCAATATCTACAAGAAAATTTGTATTTTTCTATAGTTTCATTTTCAAGAAAATATAATTTTTGTATTCTCAGTATATAATATTTCTTATAGATTATAATTTTTTATTTGTTTTAAAATATCTAAAACATAAAATCTAATGTTTAAATTACTTTGTCATTTTATTTCATATACAGGATATATATGTGTATATATATATATATATATATAAAATTCATATTTTCTATGAATAATAACATATAAATATGTATACATTGTTATAGATAATAGTCCAAAGTTATTAATATCTAAGACAGAGGTTACAAGAAAATGCGTAGAACATTTTAAAAATATATTAGCCTCATCTAATCCACCATAACTCATATTTCGTACATAACATAAATAATTAGAATTGGTCTCTAGTTGTCAACAACGTTAATTTATCATTTTGAAATCTTCAATTTAATCTGACAGAAATCAAATTAACTCATAATATGATAACGTTGAGTTGATTAGTTTACAAATTTATTCATTGAAAAATAAAACTGGTTGATACAGTGTACACGTCGTGAGTATTGTTTATAAATATTAAATTGCGAATTTGTGTTTCTCTGAAATGTGTGAAATACTGGTGTTTAGAATCTGATGTCGAGTGTTTGTTTTGAGGACACAAATTTGAAAAACGAATCAATCTATCTCTCCTCTCTCTCTCTCTCTCTCTCTCTCTATATATATATATATATATATATATATATATATATATGAAATTTTGATTAAAGCTCTGAATATTTTTATCCTGAAGACAAAAGTAGTTTTAAAATTACATTCTTCCTTTATTAATGTTATAATTTGTTTATATTGAACAAATGTATATTAAAAAAATGGTTTTGTTACTGATTATTTTTAACAAATTACCATTATTTATAAGTCATTGTAATTTACTTCTAACTAAAACAAGGAATTTATTTATTATGTGATCTCATTATTGTAATTGCATTTAATATTCATATTATTTATAATATAAAAATGTATTAAGAAGTCTTCAGATACTTAAAAAAATAAATAATGATAAATAATATTTTATATTTTAAAAATAATATTAATCGCCGAATTTATTATTTTCATTAGTTGCTATAATATTTGCTATTATTGATTTGAATCCATTAATATTCGCGTGTTATATTTAATATGTACGTGTGTATATATATATATATATATATATACATATTTGTGTACATAGTTGCATTCCATAAATATATACTGTATTTTCCAGACATTTTTTTCCAGATATATATCTCCGTTATTCAAATTTCTACTTCATATTTTAAAAAAAGAATAAAATAAAACGCATATCTATAACATTCTATACAAAACAACTTTCAATATTTTTACTCGAAACCGATACATTTTCAAATACTCGTCTCAAGTTCGGATGAAATGATATTGATATCCACTTTAAAAATCAATAAACGGGGTCCTCTTCTGTGAAATATAAAAAAAGAACGATTCGGTCGTGAATATTTTTTTTCTGTCGATAGATTATTAAAGGTTATCAAACGGGAAGTTAAACATTCTCTATAATGGCGACATCATCCGTTCCCCCGTTGTTTGCTAGCAAAAGAGAGACGAGTTTAAAATTTCGAAACTTTAGTCAGTTTCAATCATAAGTTTGCGGCGTTTTGTTTGTGTTTCCATTTCCTGAGCTAAGTCAATTTCTAGTATTCTATATAGATGTGTGTGCAGACTGTTTGTACACGTAGAACGATAGTCTATTGCTGTTTGTACAAATTGCAAATGTATACGTGATGAGAGTAATAATATTACATTCAATGTAATTGTATTCTACGCGATGTCATTTCATTTTATGTCACTTCTATCACTTTTAATATCTTTGATTTACATACTCACTCCCTTTGCAACGCTTTCGTATACTTTTTTTACAAGCTTGGCTTTATCTGATACCTCTATTTTAGATATAAATGTCACTTCTTGTATTGAGTACTAGACTTTTTCACATAAATATTTTTATATGAATTGTGTTCGTAAAGTTTTTCTTTGATTATTATATACATATTCTTATAATATATTATATATATATATATATATATATATATATATATATATATGTGTGTGTGTGTGTGTGTGCCTACGTGTGTAACAATACTTATTTACAGAGTAAAAATAATTAATTTATTATTTATTAAATAGGTTTAAAGTATACTTTTTTAAAATATAAAAAATCTTAATGAAGTTTAATTTTTTTCGTCTTTTTATTATAATATATAAACATGTATGTATATATATATACATATATATATATATATATATATATATATATGTCTCTCTTTTTCTATATATCTATCTATCTGTCTATATATATATATATATATATATATATATATATATATATATATATATATATATAATTATTGGAATGAACCACTTTAAGGAAATAAATGTGTATAAAATTCACCTTTTGTGAAATGATACGGTATAATTAATTGTGTATTTAAATACACTTATAAATCTATGTAGATCAAACTTAAAAAAAAAATTAAATACACACATTAAAAAAATTATTGATCCTCAAAATATTCGGTCATAGTGCAGTAGAGAATGTTAATTCGATATTTTAGAGAATTTTCAGAATTGTTTCGGAAATTTTCTACGGTTTTAATTAAAATCGTCTGTTTTAAAATTTTATATTAATAAAAAATGACATAAAAACCTAAACAACTATCCAACAATACGAAATGATCTTAAAATGGCGTAAAGAAAATCAAATAAAAATGAATTCATATGTTGTTAATAGAAAGATACATACATTTTTAATTTTAGATAATAAAAGTATACAATGAGACAGTAAATAAACTGATAATGAACTGAAAAAGATTAATATCCAATTATCTGTGAAGATAAAAAAATTGTCACACTTAATTCACACACTAATTATTTATTGTTATTTTTCTTATTTTAATTAATATTCGTATATAAAATATATCGATCATTCTGAAAAAGAGACAAAGTCGAAACTAAATTTATTACAATTATAAAGAATTAACTGAAAACATCTTCATTACCAAAGACATATATTAACCTTTGGCACTCGAAGTACTCCTTACAGACACAGACATAATTTGGCGTTATACTCGAAGTGTACTACCATGAATGTACCACAATGAAGAATAAAAATACTGTTATTTACAGTTGAATTACCGTTCCACACAATTATAGTATTCCATCTTTTTTGTATTCAGTATTCTGCCTGATCAGTACTTAGTCGTTTCTCTGACAAAAAAAAATCAAAATGTACACCGTTTGCCATGGCTTCAAATGTAATTGGTAGTGAATTGTTTCAAGATAGCAATAATAAAGAATTTGTTTTTGAAGAATATAAAAATTGTTTAGAAAGTGATTGTGTTACAGATCAAGCAGTGATTTTGATAAAAGTGACATTAGTTAACAAGAAAAAATCAAGAAGCTATCAATATAGTATGTATATATACATATATATATATATATATATATATATATATATATATATATATATGTATATATATATATATATATATATATATATATATATATATATATAATAAAACAACATTTAAAAAAATTACTTATTATTCTTGCTTTAAAATATATCATTTATTCCATATGAGTAAAACGCAAAACAAAACGAGTTGCTGTAAGCTTTAGCCGATAAAAAATTCGAGTGCAAAGGGTTAAGAAACAAATCTTAAAAATAAATAAAGCTATCTGATGAAATCAAATATAATCTTCGGTACACAAATTTAAAAAGGATTCAAATACACTGTAGAACATCTGTAAAAATCTGAGCATAAATATATTAAATATGAGAGAATAAGACTATTGAATCACGAGTAAACATTTAAATACTTCAAGTATCCTAAAGAGTGGACTGACCGAATATTAGTTTTTATTTCATTTGTTTCTAGATCATTGTTTGGGGTGTTAGCTAATTTGCATGTCATCAATTAATGAAATTAACAAATCATTTTTTTTTCATTAGTTGTATTTAAATTTAATCTATAAGTACACATACTCACACACACACCTTACCCACGCACATCAACACACACACACACATATACATATATATATATATATATATATATATATATATATATATACATAAATATGTACATATAAATAAACTACAAAGTATTTCAAGTAAAAAAAAAAAAAACTATTTGCAATGAATGTCATGTATGGCATCTAAGTTCATATATACTGAATATCATTAGAAAGCAGTTTAGTTGCAACATCTATCATAAAATTAAGAAACTCTTCAGCGTCAATATCAGAGTATCCAACTTTAACATCAGTTTGAAAATTCTTCACACCTTAAATACGTGATGAGTTTGAGAATCAACTTACAAACTACGTAAAACCACAACGTCCATATAGACGTGGCAGTAGTAACTAACGATCGAGTATAAAAGATTTCTACAAAAAGTTATAACACTGTCTTTGGAAACTGTATGAATATTTAAGAAGAAATATTGACGTCTACGTCGTGTAAATCATGAAAAGAATCTCATTCTGTAATCTGGATATAGACGATATGAAATACATGTCTGTGCTGACAATATTAATATATATATCGTGAATGATATATGACAATGAGTACGCTCTCTGAAAGTGATCTGTAATAACATAATAAAAGTGTATTTTAGTACAAACTTACTTCCAGTGACAAAATTATTTTATAAATACATTTTAATTTTTTACTTTTTTGAAGAATTTAACTCGGTTATTATTTTTTAAGCAAAAAATTCCAACAATACTATATTACTCATTTATTATAAAACAGTGATTCTTAATCCAAGTACCACCGCAAACGCTTCCTGTTAATATTAAATATATTATTCTTGTTCTCCATGTAGCTCGGCTATTTTAATTATATTTGGTTCTAAATTTGTTAAAATTAAAATTGCTTACCGTGAAATTACACCAGTGTGTGCACTCAATGAAAATAGCGCCTATTTTGACGATAATAGTGTTCCTTAAATGATATTTAGATCAAGAGATTTCTAAATTGCTCCTTAAGGACCGATATCGTCTACATTCAGAACCACTAATTTAAAATAAATAAAATAGTTGATTACTTCTCATTCTCGTTCACTTAAAATAGTTGATTAATTCTCGTTTTTAATTGCGGACAATTTAATTTCAAAAAATGACAATTATTACAAGTAATTAGTAAATAACTTTCTGAACATCTAACTTAATTTATCATAATATGAAATTTATAATAACTGAAAAATAAAAGTCATAAAACTATAATTGACATATTCTTAGTTTATATATTTAGTAGTAGTCATTTTGTTTAATTAATGTTATTTAAATTGTGAAACACTGAAGGTTTTTTAAATACTTTAAAACGTTCTTAAAGTAAGAAATCATTCATTGCATTCCTAATTTTAATCAATCATATTGATTGTGAATATTATTTAATATATATATATATATATATA
Source organism: Acanthacorydalis orientalis (assembly GCA_034766995.1). Lineage (NCBI taxonomy): Eukaryota > Metazoa > Arthropoda > Insecta > Megaloptera > Corydalidae > Acanthacorydalis > Acanthacorydalis orientalis. Next base: position 33,060,908 of record CM068314.1, on the reverse strand, counting down.
TATATATATATATATATATATATATATATATACATACATATATAAACACACACATCTGTGTGCATGTGTGTGTGCGTGCACGTTAATATATTTCTGATTAAATACATGAAAAACGAAAAGGGTAAACATGTGAAAGAGATTGAGTTTTGTTACAATATCATAACTAAATAATAAATAGATATTATGATATATATATATATATATATATATATATATATATATATATATGTATATATTTGATATTGCGATCATCAAAACAAAATGTTTACTGACCCTAATATTATTATTAGGGAATTTTCGAGAAGACAATAGAATACTCTTTTATTTCTTAAAGATATTTTTAGAATTCTGAATTCTGCGAGTCAAATTTGGTGATAACTTCGTATAATTAATTTATAACAATATAGTTAATAAAACAAAAGCAGAGTTACGGAAGAGATAAAGAAATCGTAATTTATGTTTGAAGTTTGAAAACAAAAGATATCAGCCGAAAAAGTTCACGATCAAAACGTTAATAAATGAAAATCATAAAACACGAATAAAGCAAGATAATGTTTTAAGTGACATAATTATCATGTTGTACAGGCAACTGAACAATATACTGACATTCTTTATGACGGTGGTGCAAATCGGGTTAGTGTGCAGTGCACTGGGGTGGTTTGGTTGTTCTTGAGGTGTAGAAATTGTCAGGGAGGGGCAAATCGATTGTGGTCTGCCGCGACATCTCCACTGGGAAGAGGAGGGTATGTCGGCTGATAAACATTGGATTGTGGATGGGCGAAGAGATACGGACCTAAAAAACAGATTTCTTTACTACAGGAAAGTAAATTAAAGGATATTAAATAGATAGAGACTAACGATTATTAATTGTTATGTACATTTTAAGATTATCTTCTCTCAGAGTATATAAAACGAAAATGCTATACCCAAGTATTTGTTTTAATTGTCTTTGTATTTTTCATCATATTATCAGATTTCTCATTACATGTTTTTTCATCACATACACCATTAGAATATTTTTATCTAAATTATAAAATTAATCATAAAAATTGAATAGTAAGTAATATTGTTTTGTATATTATTAATTTTACATTATATCTATCTCTCTCTCTCTATCTATCTATCTATCTATCTATGTATATAAATATATATATATATATATATATATATATATATATATTGGATCAGTGCAAAAGTTCGTATACGATTCAATAGGTAGTATCAAGAGTACAGTAAGGCAACGCTCGTGATTGAAATGTATTCATGTTATATATGTTTGAAAGGCGACACTCACAGCTGTCATTTGAACATCAGATGAATTTGTTTCTATTTGATTTGTGTGTTAAAAAAGTTTTGAAAATGTACAACGAAAAAATATATTTTCATCACGTTATGTTGTACGAGATTCGGAAAGGAGTAATGGTTGGCGCGGCAATGAAAAAAATTCAGGTGGTTTATTTGGACCATGCACCATCACTTCCAACTGTGAAGAAATGGTTTACTAAATTTCGATTTGGCGATTTTAACCTCGAAGATCGACCCCACTCTGGACGGATAAACCCGACTCTAGTTGACAATAACTCACGAATTTCGACGAAAGAGGATACCGAGACATTCAACGTTAAAAGTTCGACTACATTTCGGCATTTAAAGAAGCTAGGGTTCACTTTGAAGCTCGATACGCGAGTGCCACACTCGTAGTTTGAAAAAACAAGTTTGATCTCATCTTTTCGGCAGTTTCTTTACTTGGAAGCCTCAACAGAGAGCCTTTTTTGGATCTGTTGGTGACTGGTGATGAAAAATGGATCCTGTACAACAACGTTCGATGCAGACGAACGTGGAAACAAGCGAATGAAGGGTCAGAACCAGTCACCAAAGCTGGCTTGCATCCGATGAAGGTGTTGCTGTGTGTTTAATGGGATTGCAAAGGTGTTGTTTATTTTGAGCTGCTGCCACGGGGCGAAACGATTAATAAGGAAAAATAATTTCAACAAGTAACCAAACTGAACGCAGTAATTGAAGGAAAGCGTCCGATTTTGGCAAAACGCTAGGAGATCATCTTCCATCACGATAAAGCAAAAGCACATACAGCAAACCTGACTCTACAAAAACTGAAGCAGTTGAAATGAGAAATCGTATCGCATCCATCGTATTCTCCGGACATTGCACCTTCGGATTATCATTTGTTCTGGTCGCTACAGAACAGTTCAAACGGTAAAAATAATTGACTCCGTGGAGGCCGTCAAAAACCACCTCACCGCCTTTTTTATCGAAAAACCGCGCAGCTTTAACGAACGAGAAATCTAACAGCTGCCTAAGCATTGGACAATGATTGTAGAAAACGATGGTGAATACATAACTGATTAATAAAAGCGTTTTATGCGAAAAATAATCGCTTGAGTTTCAATTTCAAATCGTATACGAACTTTTGCACTGACCAAATATATATGTATATTTATATATATATATATATATATATATATATATATATATATATATATATATATATATATATATATGTATATATGTATATAAGTGTATGATATGTGTTGGATGTATGTACTATATCGGATGTATGAGATGTATTCAATGTTTGAGACGTTTTGGATGTATGAGATTATTGAAGTATTATAAATCATTCCCTATCTCTCTATTTTCTTAACTGCTCTTTTTTACTTTTTTCTTAGTATGTAAAATTTCCATCTTATGAATCATTAATGCACAATGTTATAATATTTCGTTTGACATTTCAAAGAAGATAAATATCGCAATGAATAATAATAAATATTCGTGTATCTTTTTTTTTATAAATATAGCACGAGATTATGCTTTGCTGTTATTATTTAAATGTAATTTGTTAATGTGCACCACTAATTAATGTCATTTATACTTATAAGAATGACTTGTTAGATTGTAAGCAGAAAATTAAAAAAAATACTGTTCTAAGGAAGAACAATATTGATAAGTTAAGTCTAAAATATTGGTAAAAAGTAATCGTTTCTATATTAAAATTTAGGTCTCCACCAATCACTTATATCACTTATTTTTCTTACTATTTAGAACGAGGAGAGGTATTAATAAATTTCAAATGTTGACTCTTTGATTAGAGATTACATGTCTGATACATCCTTAAAAAATATGAAAAGAATTTATAAACTTTGAATGTATTTTCCTAAAACAATTCCTTCGAATGAAAGCAAAAGAGTGACCGTACTCTCGCAGTCCAGTGATTCAAAGCAGAGGACAGTTAGGATGACAAGCAATGTGAGCAGCCACCGTTCGGTACGGTCACACACAGCTTGCAAACACATTCGCAAAATTGGCACGGCGACGTGTTTGGTCGTTCGCAACGACTCACTTTTCTTTCCGGCGCGTCGACCGTCGTCGCCTTGCACGGATTGGGGCACTTGGTCGCGGCTGCTGTCAATTGTGTGCTACAAGTTTTCTGTGTACCACCTCGCTTGTTCCGACCTCTGTGTCGACGTCGACGGCGGTTGTTACTCCAATTGTGCGGAAGTCGACAAGACGGGGTACGCGCGCGCACACACAGAGTCGTACCACGCTCCGCTACGGGAATTACTTCGGAAATGGCACACGCTGTGTGCATCGTTTGTACCTAATGTAAACTGATTATTTTTTATTAGAGCTGTTTGGCCGCGTCGTCATACACGATCGTGTTTTGTTTAATAAACAGAATCGGAACAACGCGCGCTTCTATTTCGACTTGTCCGTGTGTGCGTGCGTGCGTGTTCGTGTGTGTGTGCGCTTTCGGACGCACTTGAGCGTGTATGGGGCTTGTATGTGCTGTGTACGTTTGTATTGTGTATATAAATTATAATCGAACATATCCGGTTACGCGGTTGTTTGACGACATTTTTGTAATATATTTTATGGATTTTAATTAAAAAAATTACAACGCATTTCATAAATCTCAGCATTTGTTTCATATTCATAGGGCTTTAAAATATATTGCAATCTGATCGATTTAACACATTTTCACGCATTCGTTTTCAGACCCTCATTCACACATATGTCTTTATGTAATATTCTGTTCTATAAAAAAAAATATTAAACAAGAAAACTTTAAAACTAATACTTTAAATTCGATGACCTCTTTGTTCTGTTTTGTTCAATATTGATGAATTAGTTTGAAAATTCTTTTAAAACTTCAATGTTGAACCAATAACAAAAACAAAAATGGATAAGAACGCCACGATAAATTAGAAATCAGATGAAAATACTTTTAAAATTTGAGTCACTCTCATATTTTAATGATTTCGCACTGGAACAGTGTTAATATCCGAATAGATAATATAGGAAGGATTTTTTTTAAAAAAAGTACATGTGTATTCATTGCATATGTTTTTAACGATATGTGAATAAATTCCAGTTTACAATCGAACTTAAATCCAATGTTTATTTTGATCAACGAATAAGAAAATATATGACATAAATTATAAGAAAAAAATTATTCGATAGATTTGATTGGCTTACGAAACAAAGAGAATAATAACAGCTCATCTCGAAGATCCGAGTTTCAATAACAATATTTACATATTTTCAAAATGGTTGCAATACTTATTAATAGAAATATATACTTTCAATCGATCAACTCTTTTTTATTTGGAGCAACTTGTTAATCGAACTATATATTATATTTTATTTACTACATTGTCACATTTTACTTCAATTTTCTCTGTTAGTGTATTAATAATAGGATAAGTAAAGACGTTCTAAATCATTCTAATTTTTTATCTTGTTCTTTAAACGATTTGAGTACACAGACTAGTAATGAAAACAGTATAATAATTTTATTATAAAATCTAGACTTTTCCTTTAATCTGAGTCTTGTAGAATAAAATTCCAACAAATTACTGCAAATATATATATATATATATATATATATATATATATATATATATATATATATATATATATATATATAAGAAGTATTTAGTGCTAAAATGATTTAATAAATATGTATATGATGAGGAATTTCCTAGAAGAAATATCTACATTAAACAAGTTTATGGTAAAAAGTCAGACAGACAAAGACGTTGCAGTTTGAACAAATAACCCTACTCTGTAAATGAAATTGTAATAACCCTAATAATTTATAATAACTACTTTGCAAAAAAAGCTAATAGACAGTATCGGAGAAAACAGCTGTTTGAAGAAAGTCTAAGGCACTTCAAAAACTGTAAAACCACTTATCTTAAAACCTTATTATGTATATATATATATATATATATATATATATAAACAGTCAGCTTTATGGAGTGCTGTAAAATAGCAATATTCATTTCTAAACTTTTTATTCTAAAAAGATGAATTTTTAATAGAGCACATTTATTTTCGTGTTTTTTATCTTTTTTGTAAATATTTCATATAAAAATATGTAAACATTACGGAAATTTATCAATTTATAAAAAATGTTATTTAGTACTTTAGATCTGATACACATGCCCATGCATATATATATATATATATATATATATATATATAATCAAATATACGTAATAAATATAAAAAGAATTGTGACTAAACTAGTTATTACTCCATAGACAAAAGCAATTTGTATTTGTCTAAAAGAAACTCATTTTATACGAAAGGAAAGCAAATGATAATAGAATTGTAATGTCTGCATATAACTTGTTCAGCTATAAACTACTTCGCAGATACAAAGTTGCATGACAACAAGCTTTTCAGAAACAGCAATTCTACTATAGCCAGTGAGTTTCTACCCCGTATGCAAAAAAAAAATAAAATGGGTCAGTAACGTCGCTGGTTGTCAGACTCGTTGTGGCATCCTTAACAACACTTATGAAGCTTCTCACTATGCTCAAGTTCTTTGATTCTTCAACAAAAACTTGCGTGAGAATGATTTATTTTAGAAAGTGACTGTATGTAATTATGATGACAATCGTTAATTTTCGTTCACGAGTTAAAATCAACAGTGGTTTTTTTAAAGAGAAAGTCTCATTTCTTTTTAAATACTATAAGAATTTCTTATAATATTTTTATACTTACTTTTTTTTATTACTATTCAGTTATAGTAATAAAAAAAAATTAGATTCATAATATTTATAAGTATTAAAATGCCAATTTCTTACCTGCACGACTATTTAATTTAAAAATTAATTTAGAATTGTATAAATATCTGATCATGTTTAATTAACATGTACTTTAGTTTAAAAATCACTGAATTGAAAAATCGAATTTTATTCAAATGTCGTCTTATATTAAATGAAAGAAGATTTTATCTAGACATAAAGAATGTAGTAAAGAAATATATTACCCTTATATGTCGGTAACTTATTTTTGCCACTTTTTTTATAAAACAATTGCAAATAATACCAAATTTAAAAAGAAATGCACAAATAAATACATTTTAAAAGCAATATGACTTTCATAATATTCATTTATTTCAATAAAAAAATTTGAAAATTTATTTTTTGTAATTAATTTACTTGGTAATTATTTTTCAAAAATATATTTTTGTGTTTTAAATTAAGATGTGAAAAAATGTGTTTTCAACTAAGATTTATATAAAAAAAAATTTTTTAATAAAATATATTGTCAATATCATAATCATCACACCAGAATCTAGACAATATTCTCCAATTAATTTTTATTTTATTTTATGAATATTCTCAGTCGATTCATATGAAACATTAATTTCTATTTAGCTAATTTTGAAACAGAATCCTTCTTTACTATATATATATATATAATATATATATATATATATATATATATAGTAAAGAAGGATTCTATATATAAGGATATATATATATAAGGAAAGAGAGAGAAAGAAAGAGCGAGAGAGAGGGAATTTGAATGAACTTCTAGTTTTGTTTGTTAATAATTTTTAAATAAAATATTTTAAATTATTTTTATGGTCATTTGTTTAAATCTTAGAGTTAAGTATAAAAAATGATATCGGCCAAATGGCTGGCTCTGGTCGCGCTACGAACATAATATTTTTCATGATTTGTCCGCATATTTCTGGTATTATTTGACCAATTTCTTGTTGAACGTTCTTTTTAAGCTGTTAAAATGTTAATAGTTTATTAGCTCAGATCTTTTCTTTTAAGTAGCCTCGAGGAAAAAATCTGGTGCAGTTAAATTAAGTAAACGAGGTGACCTAAGCCAAAAAATGCATCTCGTAAAATTTGCATCGTAGCTGTATGCGGTATGGTACCACCATATTGAAACCACATGTGTTGTAGAACTTGTTCATAAATTTCAGGCACAAAAAAGTTTTTCAGAATCGCACGATATCGTTCACCAATGACAGTAACAATATTTCCATTAGAATCTTTAAAAAAATGGACCAATAATGTCACCAGCCAAAATTGCACGCCAAATAGTCACTTCATGAGAGTGAGAGATCGTTCATGGATCAGTCTTGGGTTTTTCGATCTCCAATAACGGCTGTTTTGTTTGTTTTTATATTCACGCATGTCGAAATGAGTTTCGTTACTCGTAATTAAATTTTCCAAAAAATTTGGGTCGTCAATATTGGAGTTGTAACACCGTATTACTTCATTCTTGACGACGTTACATTCTATATAATAAATTACCGGCGTCCGAATTATATCACTGTCATATTACAACTGATAGACACACAGCAAATAAAAATGGCGACGAAATAAAATCATAAATAAAATTATATATATATATATATATATATATATA
>CM068314.1:32990707-33050707 GCA_034766995.1 Acanthacorydalis orientalis | reverse complement strand
TATATAAATGGGTTTGTGTATGCGATTACATTTTATTAATTTTGTATTACATTATTTTTAAAGACAAGAATTTTTCATCATTTTTAAATTAATATGTAGAGCTGTAACTTCTACTAAAAGCGTGTTTTATTGCTGTATATGTACAATGTATTAAATATTACAAGACAAAGTAATGAAACTGTTGTGAACACCGATTGTTCCCAGAGAAAAAATATCCATAATTCTTGTAGTTGTTACATCCGTTAAAAGCCCACAGGAATGATGAATCTTACATCAGATGGCACGTAGCAAGGTGCCACCTTTGACCCGCAGGTGGCAACACGATGGTGCGTGAACACCGACGGTGTCTTGATTTCCCGTGAGGCGAAGCACAATCGTATGCTAGTGGGGGCACAAGAACCTCCACCCTCCACGGCATGAGCATCTGTCACATCGTTTGTGAGAATATTTACACAAATGCTTCTTCTGAACATAAATGTTAGTTGTCAACACAAAATTCTGTCAAGTCATAATTTGCTGTTGACAGCGTACGCTGCCTGCATATAATAGTTCGTCCATGATTTTCATAACATTTTATTAAGATCAAAGTAACTAATTTCAAAAAGATCCGATTTTCTCATATTTATACCCAAGAAAATTCACGTGATATTTTCATTTTATTTTATCGTTTATTTTACATATAATCGCTATATTAGATTTTTGGTTATTATATTCATTGCATTGGATTAAATACAAAATTGTATTTTTCTGTTGGAACATTTTTAATAAAACCAGAGTTAATAATAAATAAATGTTGCTTAACTCTTTACATTTCACAAACCAAAAATAGTTTATCAGAGAATCTTTTGATTTATTTCACTCGGGGAATTTTCAATTTAATTTTTTAATGACTGAGAATTTTATTTACCTTAAATAATCTATTGTGTAATTTAATTATTCCAAAATAATATAAAATCGAATAAAAATCTTTTATAATTATGTTTTTTTTATAAAAAACAAACATAATTCTAAACGAGTAAGCAGTTTATTAAAATAACATTATTTTTCAATTACTACATTTTATATAAATGTATTTCAACTTTTATTACTTCAAAGAATTTAAGAAAGTTTAATATTTCGTTATTGCATTATGCTCACAAAAAATAAACTTTTTGTGTTTTTAGGTTATTGCAAGTTAAGAAAAATATTATCTGTGCTTATAGGAGTCCCATGGTTAAAATAAATGTTTATGACTGTGTCGTTACTTCTCATATCTCGATCAAATTTTATGAACATCTTGTCAGTGACCAAGAGATATATATTTTTTTTATTTTTTACTTTATATAATGATAAAAATTTATGAATATATTCTCTGGCAATAATTTGATTTTAAAAAGTACTTTAGATTACTAATTTCACTTAGTACTTATAAAAATAATAGAATTTTTATCATTTAAAATATATGTTTACTCATTTTTGTTTTCAAAAAATGAACCAGTTTTATTTTTTTTAAAAAGAAGCGATATTATTTTTGAATACTATAGTGGGTTTTCAATAGTAAGATCAACTCTTAATTGATTTTTTTGTTAAGTTTTTAATCCAATTTAAGTTTTTCTTTTCTTAAATTGAATTTATTCCTATTAAATTCGAGATTCGATTAATTTAAATATTTTTTCATTTAAATTAGTTTTAAGTGAATTTACGAAAAATCCAATTTAACGTTGCTGTCAAAATGTGATTTCATAAATATTAACCCACGTTTGCGGTATAGTATTTTATTTTAAATGTCTTTTTCACTACTTATTTCAATTTGTCAAATCATTAATATAATTATATTATAACTTTATACGAATATACACTCATGTATACATATATAATTGTATGTAAGTATATATATATATATATATATATATATATATACACATATATATATATATACATATATATATATATATATATTTATAAATAAACATATACACATACAGGTTTGAAAATAATACGATATAAAACTCGTCTTTGCTGAAAATGTTGTTTCTCTAATATAACATGATATAAAGTTACACGGGTATAACTCTTTAATTAAATTACACGTTTTCAATGCATTGATTTAATTAATGGACGTATTTTGGCCATGAAGCTGACCTCTTACCCTGATCAGTGTACAATCTACAGATATAATCTGTTACATTTCTATATACATGTATAAATATCCATTATATTCAGTGCAAAGTTTCTATTTAAAGCAACGCATCAATTCATCCTTGTAAATTAACTAAACATTATGTCTCTAAAGAGAAAGCAGTGAGAGTTTATGGGATTTCTACGTGACTCTGATAAATCAAACACAACGTTTCGGTGACAAGTGACAAGATATCTCGTATAAAGACTAAAAGCGAATGCTGGAGGTCCACTACTTGCACATGTCATATTATAAACACCTATATATACATATATATATATATATATACAATAAAAAAATCTACTTTCATTACAAATATCCATAAGAAAATATATGGTCGATTGGTATAATAAAAACAGTATCTGTAATTGAATAAACATTTTAGATTATTATTGTTTCATTTGTGAGAAAATTATCGACGATCGTTTTAATCATTACGAAATGAAACAAAAAGTGTATTGAGTAAAATTTTATGAATTTTAATTTTAAAATTTTGTTAGATTTTTTCTTCATCAAATTACCTAGAAATCCACTAATAGACCTACTTATCAATATTAGTACAAAAAAATTATGCATATTTACAGAAAGCCAATTGAATATTTGATAGAGAATATTTTGTATTTTTAAAACAATGCAAGCTTTACATTATTTTTTTATAGATTTAAATAAAATATTTGATCTTGTAAGTGATTACATAAGGTGTGTAATTAAATTAAATTTCAGTGATTATTCTTTATAATTATTGAAGTTAATACAAAGTTATAATTGGTTAATTATAAATTAAAAAATCTTCCAATCCTATAAACATTTATTTCCATATCTCCGGTACTTATTTACGATTTTTAATGCGTCATCTCAAAAAAAAAACAATATAATCTTTTAATTGTTTATATGTTCCGCAAAATTCATAATTTTTATTTTATATATGTATATGGTTCATTGAAACGTTTAATACAATATATTTTTATAAAAATTAATTATACGAAATTCAACATAAACTTATTATAAATATATTAAAGAACAATGTGTTTTTTTTTAATTTCTTCAGAAAGAAATTTGCTCTGTCAATTTTTTAATCGAATATTTATATTTTTTATAATCCGACTAACTTTTTAAATTAATTGACAAAAACAACTTATCAAATACATTTATATTCGCAAGTAAAATTTTTAAAAAATATTTTCCATAAAAACATTTTGATATTTTAGTTATTTAAGAATAATTTGTATATCTATATATTGTATTTATAAATATATTTCATAATATTTTATATTCATGGTAAGCTAACATTTTATAATAAATATTTCTTTGCAGATATTAAACATCTGATGATATATTGGCACCACCATTAAGGTAAGTAAAATTTAATTGAAATATATATATATACATATTTATATATATATATATATATATATATATATATATATATATATATATATATATATATCTTATATATATATATCTTATATATATATATATATATATATATATATATATATATAAGCGCACATACTATGTAGTTTAATTTTATTAGTTAATCTTTAGTTGTTAATATCGTAAATATATTTTACTTGAATTTAACTTTGGCATGCTTATACTTCTACAAATAAGTTAATAAAAATATTAATTTCCTTACTCAAAAAAGGATATAATTTAGATGACATTACATGCTAATAAAAATTATATATATATATATATATATATAAGTAAAGACATTTAATCGAATAAAAACCCATAAAATCAGCAACGAAGGGCACACGCAACGTAAGCGTTTTGTAAAAACTCACACATACTTGTAAACCAATAAACGTACATGTGCTGTACCTATGCATAGATTTGTCATTCAACCGTAGGACTCTATGTCAGAATACGAACTACAACGGCGGACATCCCGTGTAAAGGTGGCAGAAAATCGTTTGCATGTCACTTTCTGTTAAGTTTGACTGTATTGATGAATCCGAATATCCGGTCACGGCGGAAAACTGGCCCTCGTAGTGTGTCGACCGTTCTCCGGCAATCGCTCGGAATTATCCCACCGGATTGTGTATTGGCGTTTCCGGTCGCGGCTCCGGTGTCTCGACAGCCGCAAGGCCTACGGAACCCGTCGCAATGTATCGTTACGTGCGCACATTCTGTACATATACACACACATATATATATATATATATATATATATATATATATATATATATATATACAAACGGACCAATAAATTCAACTGCACACACTTTTACAGTTCGATAATGATAATGTATTATTGTATTTTTCATTGTTTTACACGACGTTGTTTAGATATAACAGATAGAACAAGATAGAACATATTATATATTTTTTATTTTAATGTATATTGTAAACTCCTTTCTCGTTTATTTATCAAAATAGCACAATTAATTACATATAATTAACATATTAATAACGGCATGTGCATATAGATATACAGGCACGCACATATATTTTTATTATTATATATATATATATATATATATATATATATATATATATATATATGTGTGTGTGTGTACGAGTGTACATGCGTGTGTAGTTTAATTTATTATATCAAGGTGTACAAACTAATTCGGAATCTTTTTTATAGAAAATGAATGTTTAAGTAAAAATGAAATACATAACAATTTTCAAAATATCCCACATTATTTTATATAACTTTGCTCCATCTATCGGTAATTAACATGTCCGTTCTCGAACAAAGATGGCTGGCTTTAGCCGAGGAAGTCGTTAATGTATTTTTGAACTTCTTCCACTATTTTAGCAGTTTTTGCATGTTTTCTGTGCTCACAATTCCGTCTCCCAAAGATGAACAAAATATTTTGCGATAGTGTTTTTTCAACTGGAAAAATGTACAATGCCTAACATGATGCTTTTCGGACGCCATCGTATTCACTACTGTTTTGTGAGGTTACGCCAACTGCTTTGCTAGATACATAGTTTTTTTACATTTTAAGGTTGACACTTCAAAATTGTAAAATGACGAGAAAATATAGTTTAAAACAGAGTTATGATTGATTCAATGCAAAGGCACCGAACTAATTGTTATACCTAATAATTTCTAAATAATTATCTTATAATATTACTGATCAAATATAACTAAAAGGAAATTATTTTCCAATGACAACAGTTTCATCGTATAACCAACAATTGAAATGATAATGCGATCGTAACTTAATAACTGATATTTGTAGTTTATATATATATATATATATATATATATATATATATATTATTATTATTAAGGAGAATTTAATTTTAAATGAATTATTATCTCTGATATTTTAAAATATAGTGCACATCAATAATAGTCAAAGTTAAAATTTATAAAATAATAAAATAAAATAAAATTCAGGTAGGGAAATATATATATTATAAATTTTACCATATTTTCCTTTACCATCAAACTAAGAGGCAACATTTTTCAATTAAAAAAATTGATACTTATTTTTAATTTTAACTTTTTCCGTGATAATAAATTAGAAATCAAATCAGTTTATTTGAGAAATTAAAACCAGCTGTAATCGTTGTTTTTTTTAAAAAAAAAATACCCAATATCTAGCTTGTACAATTATTCTCTATCAATAACGAACACTAATTAAAAAAATTGAATTCATAAATTTAATAACAAGCACCGCTTCTATGATCATCCGACTTTTTCCACATTTTTACATTCGTTTCATTCTGTTCGAGCTGTACATATATTTTATTGGAATATAGTATTATTCCTACATTCGAAAATATAAAAGCGACGATAAAATATGTTTATTGATGACCTTTCACTGTGATAATAAAACAAAGACCACTAACATTTTGTACTCTCAATTTTTTTATGATTTGTTTTGTAATATATGAAAGCACCGCGTATATATGTGCTAATTGGGATTCAGGGCGGATGAGTAAGTCCAACATTTTTGTTGTTCGTATTTACAGATAAATCTATAGTTTTCAACATTTCAAACTAATTTCATTCATAATGATAAATATATATGTGTAAGATTTAACATTTTCAAGCAAAAAACTAGTCGCTTGCATATAAAAAAAAGGAAATTTTGTATTTTTGAGTTAACTTATTAATATTAATAATTGTTTCTTTTATATTTAATATTTGATATTTTGATATTTATTTTGTTTCACTACCTTTTAATAAGAATCAAGTCTTATATATATATATATATATATATATATATATATATATATATATATATATATTAATTTCAGACTTAAATCTTCTTTCGTTTCCTTTAATTACAAAATATTTTTTTTAAAAAAAACCTTAAACTAATTATTATAATAGGTAATAATTAGCAGCAAATATAACATATAATAATTAGCGACATTATGTTAAAATTAAATAATTTATAACTGAATATAAATAATATCTACTTTGATAATTTTTGTAATACTTTTTTAATAATAATATTTTAAATTGTGTATTCGTTTTATGTGAAATATTATTTTCAGTGGCATAAACTAGTGATAGTATCGATGTCATTTCACTCAGAAAACGAATTAATAAAAAAATACTTTGCTTTTTAGTATAACCCAACACCAAAATTGAACCTGTATGATAATAATCGCAATTATCTTTGTTAACAATTTAAAAAAAATATTCAATCTGATAAAATGTCATATATATATATATATATATATATATATATATAAGATATATATATATATATAAGATATATATATTATATATATATATATATGTTATGTATGTGTGTATACCTATATATATACAGAAAGTATCGTAAATAAAACGATTTATTTATTTTTATCTCATGAAAATTCAATTAAATCATCCAAAAATACATCATCAATCGTTTTCACATCCTATGTTAAGAAAATTTGATAAGAATTACGCAAATTTTATTTTATCGCCGGCTAAAAATCACGATTCATCGAAAAATTTAAATACAAACAAATTATGACATATTCAATTAAGTTTTAAACCGTTAAACATTAAAATTGAAATCTTGTTTAGTGTTTAAACATCCGCCGAGCGGTGTTCATACATAGTGAGCCTTATGAAAAGCCCAGATTATAAAGTAGAAAATTAAAATACAGCAGTGTAGACTCCCCGGGCTCTCACACCACATATCTTTTCAGAACCAATATGATCGCAGAACGGGCGTTTTATAATGAAATATCGATATTTTCGTCTCCCTTGTATAATTTTAAAATATCGTGGAAGAATGAGATCAAATAATACAACGTCTTTCAAATTTCGAACCGTAATTATAACTTTGTGTGTATTAACGGATTTTGAATTTTTTATCCTTATCGCAGATTTTTTTAGAATATGGAAATATTTACAACAGAAGTAGAGAGACTCGTTGAACGAACATGGAAAAAGACAATTTTTAGTATAATTTAATATCGACTATTTGTTTCATTTGAATCAATATTAATTTTCATTGATACGTTTAATAATATTACTAATAAATTAATTATAAACTTCGTTAAATTCAACTTTCAATTATAAATACTTTTTTAGGTATTGTGCATATATATATATATATATATATATCTGTTCCATTATAAGATTTATATATATATCATCATCATCATCACCCTTTGTCAATCCACTGCTGGATAATGGCCTATTTCATGATTTTCAATTTTGTAAGATTGAATGTCTCGTTTTTCCCATGATTTCCATTAAAATTTTTAATTTCTCTATCTCACCTGTTCATTGGTCTCTGTCTTGGTCTTTTTATATTCCTTGGTTCGCTGTTAATAATTTCTGTTGTCCATCGATTGTCTTCTCTTCTGGCAACATGCCCCGCCAATTTCCATTTCAGACTCATTACTGTTCTTATTACATCTGTGACTCTTGTCTGTTTTCGTATCCATTCTATTCTTTTCCTATCTCTTTTTGATAATATATATATATATATATATATATATATATAATTCCACTGGAAAATTTCCATAAAACAAAATTTTATTTTTCGTGTAGACCACCTCCTCACATCACGCCGTACCTCCCATTTACTCTACAAGTAGCACTTTACAGTTAGCCATTTCCGTTCTCGATCATTTTCGATATTTCACGAATCATTGTCGATTATAAATCTGGGTAATAAGCGAGCCGGAGGAGGAAACGAGACCGAAGCCCCCTGAGTGTCGTTGTGCTGAACGAGTAGCGGGCAGAGCCCCCTGGTATATATATATATACATATAAATGTTTGTGTAATTAAAACTACTTAAATTAATTTTAACGAATTTTTTTATATATTTTTAACTTTTCAAAACGTTAATAGTCAGAAAGACATTAATAAATCCGATGAGCATAAACAACATTTTTTGAAAATTTAATCTAAAAACAAATTTTAATTTTACTTTCATTTATTTTTTGATTGTCTATTTAGAAGATTTAAATTTATTTTAATTTATCATAATTTAAAACTCTCGGT
The DNA here is from genome assembly GCA_034766995.1 of Acanthacorydalis orientalis. NCBI lineage: Eukaryota > Metazoa > Arthropoda > Insecta > Megaloptera > Corydalidae > Acanthacorydalis > Acanthacorydalis orientalis. Next base: position 33,042,124 of record CM068314.1, on the reverse strand, counting down.
TTTTCTTTTATAAATTAATCTATAACTATCTTTTAAAACTTATACTTATATAAATATACTGTGTATATATACATATATATATATATATATATATATATATATATATATATATATAAAGTTATATATATATATATATATATATATATATAAAGTTATATATATATATATATATATATATATATAAAGGCAAAAAGAAGATAATCGACAGCAAGTGTTACTAACTAAGAATGAGTATAAAAAATTGTAATAAAAGTATCAAAAAATTGAAACAATTTAGAAAAACCTTTATCAGAAAAAAATTGGAAAAAGTTGACAATTATATACATATATACTTTGTTTTGATGAATATTGCTGATAAAGTTGTATAAAAATTGAAATATATTCTATAAAAAACTACAAGAAATATTATACAAATTGATTCAACTTTTTGAGACTAAAATCTTGATTGTTAAATCATTTCGTTCAGAATATCTTAAAGCTGCATAATTTTCTTTACACTTCCAATAGAATTAAATTCTTATATAATCAGTAAAATTTATTTCATTTATTAAAATAAAATAGTAAGTCAGTGCATTTGCAACGACTGATATTCTGTATTTTAATTTCAAAAATTAAATATGCATTTCAATCTAACCAAAAGAAAATAGAAAATAATAACGATAACTGAAACTCATTTATAACATAGAAGTCATCGAAACACACGCTTACATGAATGCTTATACTGTTGAAGAAACCCCAACAACGGTCTCGAATACAAGACTATTTTTCTTATCAGTGACAGCGCAGGTAGTTGACGGACCTGTGATTTATTCTCACGTATAAAGATAGACCCATCTCTTGTGGTCCCCATACGCTCATAGATCAGAGTAGAAGGGGTATCTTGATAGACGGATATAAGGAGGGTAAGACTTAAAGGAGGTGGTTGTAAGGATTACGCACGTCAGACGTAAAAGCTAAAAACGAAGGCGGTCATGTTTGAACTGGATGATGGGTACGAGATATGTCTTTTCTTGGAAATTTTTGGATTATCGGAGATGAAATATTTCATCCTTTTTCTATAATACAGTTGGTGATCTTTTTTATCGATGTTAAATTATCTCCCGTTTTATATTACTAAAATAAAGACGTTCATAGGAAACTCAAAAAGTTTACTTTCAATACGATTATGAAAATAAATTAGATTTTTATGAAGTGGTAGACTTAAAAGTTTATAAACTTCACGATTATTATTTATTGTCATGTCCATGTGTATAGTTGAATTTATAAGCAATCATTTTTGTACTCTCTCTGACTCACACACAATTCGTTCTTTTCTCAATCTGTAATATAAATATATATTCAATCATTATGTATATATATATATATATATATCATTAATTTATTAAAAAAATTTTTTCTTGTACAAAAAATATAATTGTAAAATAATAATTGAAATGAATATTTTTTTACTATCAACAAAACGTGGTGCAGAAAGTTATCTTATTATCACATACATATAAGCCTAATGTCTATTCTATAAAGTATATCAAAAGAAAGACATTTTGTATATTAATCTAAACTGATTACAATATTTTTTTAATTTCTTATCAATTGTCTTAATTGTTGGACACTATATTATTTAATCCCCTTCTTCATTTTCACTTCAACTGATTTTTATATAGAAGGAAAAATTTGTGTAACTTAAAAATAAAATCACCATTTATTGAAGCGTATAAGCATTTTCATTAAATAAAGGGTTAATAATTGAAAACATCATATATATATATATATATATATATATATATATATATATACGCGTATTGATTATAAAATAAACTAAAATATCTGGATACTTTCAAAAATTTCCACGAAAATCCCTAATAGAGCTTCATTACTAAACTTTCTTTACTGTAGACTGGTGTGTTTTAGAGAATCATAAAATTAAAATTGCATACAAATTGACTGACGCCCATAAACTCTATGAAATAGAGATAGTCGTTTTAATAATATTTTTTTACTAGTTTCATCGATTTCTTTAGTTTAAAATATATATGAAAATGGTAAATTAATGGAATTTAAAGTAAAAGAATATATTCTTTAATAACCATTACAAAAGAATGGAAAACTTATGCATTTTGATTGTGGATATAATATGTTATGTGCTTTCTTAAAGAAAAATAATGGAACTTGTTTCGTTAATAGATCAATCAAATTATTAAAAATCTTATCAGCAAGTTACTATAATTCATGAAATAACCGAGTGTAAAGAAAAAAATGTAATTCTAATTGGAAAGCTTTTACTATAAATAGAATTTAAAAAAATCGACGTATTTCCTTAGTGAATATAAAGCTATCCAATTGTATGCCAGCTATGGATTTTTGTTTATAGAATATATTTAAAATTAAACCGTTGTCCAAATGTGTAACGGAAGTGCTACTGAATATAAAGTATGAAGTGCATGGCTCACGTTGTGATTAATAGAGTGGCACAGATCCTTCAGTTGGAATTGGACTTAGAAAAGCTTTTAAAATTCATAGATATATACCAATGCAGCATCAAATCCAATACAAAATACAAAAAAATCATATATTATCCTTATTTAAAAAAAAAGAACTAAACCACTTTCACAAATGTATGTTTCTCTCCTCCAAAGCCATAAATGTTTTCGGATCGAAGATGTGTAATAACTGATTATTGATAATTGTTGGTTCTTGCTTATAGGCATTTCGTTGGTAATGCCATTTTTCTCAGAGCACTAAGGTACAAGAAAAAAGTAATAGAAAGAACTATGTACCTTATCGCTCTTAAAATGATGGAATGTTCATTTAAATGCGTATAAACAACAATGAAACGTGACTGATACACTTAATATATTTAAAAAAAAATTATAAATTTTTTTGGTAATATATATATATATATTGTATTATTTATATGACAAAGAAGATGTAACGGTTGCGAAACGGTTAAATTACATATAATTTCTAAACGTTTGTTAAAGAATAAATATTATTATTTAAATTTGATTAAATGGCATAATGAAAGATACTAACTTAAATAATTAACATGAATAATTATAACAGTAATTTGTTAATAGCTGTGTTTGGATATGCGTTCAAATTTCTCTGACATATTTCGGTAAGAAAATAATTATTACAAGTCCTTAATGAGCTTAGATCTTGACAGCGTTTTATAACACACTATATAAAAACATGTATACGAAACAGTAAATAATTAATAATAGTAATGATAATTAATTTTTCATCGTCTACCTGCCTTTTTTCTCCTAATTAAAATGGGTATTTATTTATAATAACTCTTCTGCTGTATGTATTCAATCTATATAAATATAAAAATTGAAATGTGAAATGTATTAAAAAAAATAACTTCAAAGAGTACGAAATAATTAATATGACAATATTTTTATATCAAGGAGATATTAATTTCGCGCATTAAAATGTTGTTAATATAAATTTAGAAAATAAAAGGTATAAAAACGTCGAATAGAGACAGCTTCAGTTTATTGATATAGAAAGGATGTGAAAGAGAGAAGTACGAAGATGTCTTACAAACAATTTGTACATGACGGGATTCCAATAAAACGTCAATTTCAATCAAGTTCTAAGTGTGTTAGGACACAAGAGTTGAACTCAGACACACATACAAAGTAGCGACGTTGCTGGGGTGAATAAATTTGATAAATCAGGCGAATTGAAATGAGAGAAAGAAGAACGAAAAGCGATGGTAGTTAATAAAATCGAGAACATTACTTGTTTCGTGCAGATAGTGGCTATGACGCTATGCCTTTGCTTCGGATGTTTCATTATTTGGAAATAAACAAATGTATAACATGTGAGCTAAAACGTCCACAGAATGAGCCTAATAAAAAACGAGTGATATAGTAGATTGTAAACAAACTTGATATGCGTGTTATTCAATTTAAAATGGTATTCCATTTTTTTTTAAATCCTGTCTCTTTTTTAACGAAAAGAGATAATATTCACGCGAGTGTATTCGATGTAGAAAATAATAATAAATAGAAATAGAAACATGTTTATGAAGATAATTTATGAAGCATACTTTTTAATATACCATCTATTTTTTTATAAATGAGGAATCTATTTTATTATTTTTTAAAAAAAATATTAAACACGTCGAAAACTATATAAGAAAATTGATATATTTTTTATTTTGTTTCGTTGAATAATGGCTGAAATTAATTTAAAGGTAAAATATTATTGATATGAAACAGTAGTTGTATACAAAAAAAAACTACTAGGACATATTTTTGGAAAGAAATTCATATATTTTATTTCGAATTTACCGTATAAATAAGCTTAGAATATTTTGCAGTATGTATATTTTCCAGTTAAGTCTTAAATAAAGTTTACACTGACTTGGAAGCAATTTAACTTCTTAATTGCTATTCTGTAGCTCGCACGAATTGATGGAAAATTTGCTGCCTTTCCCTTTGCTATTTCGGGCACTTGAGTTAATCTACGCTCTTTCACTATTAACGTTACATCCGCTTATGGCGAGTTTAGTCTACTTGGTTTTATGATAATTTCTCACTAAATGCAAATTTTCATTGCAGTTAGAGTACTCTTTCACACACTTATTGATACTCCAAAAGTTACATTTGGATTAAAGAATTTTTTATAGATTTATAGATATATATTTACAGATTTTTTTATCCATATTTCTGCTATTCTTATTAATTTTTATTTTGTAAAAGTAATCGAACATTTATAAAAGATTTATAACGAAAAAAATAAAAAATGTTGTATATTTTAATCAATTAAACATAATAAGTTATTCATTATATGGAAAAATAAATTCTACTAGTCCAAACATTGAAATTATAGTATTAAATTTATGATATATGATTAAAACATTTTTATAAGATTTTGTAAAACTGTAACATTATCATTACGAAACGTATGTGACAGCCGATAACAGATTCGAATTAGTTTATAAATGAAAAATGTAACCTTTTCTAAAGTAACAATAAATGGCTTCAACCCAGTTCTTTAATACATCACAAAATTATATATATATATCTTAAACTTTACTCAATTAACACTTTGAAGCCAGGCGTGGATTTAAGAATCCATTGATGTTTTTTTAAAAAAAAACAGTGATGTCAAAGCGCTATTTTTTGGATGATACATTTAAAGGTCACTAATTTCTTTCTTTCATTAGAAAAAAATTACTGTCGTTCAAAAATCAGACAAATCTCGGTTTTTTCCATTTGAAAACTTATAAAAATTGTGAACTTGAAAATTGGGTTGAATAATATTTTTTTTCCAAACGTTCACCACTGGAAGAAAGCGTATAAAAAATTACGATGCTGTACGTTCTTCACGTGCATCGCAAAAAAAAATAAAATTCTTTGTACAACGATATTTTTTGATTCGTTGATATGTTAGTTTCTTCCTGTCAAAAAATGATTTGCTATCAAAAAAATGACAAGAAAAACAACCAAATGGTACAAAAAACTTTTCTTCTATATTTTCGATTTTACAATCTACAACGCATACGTTATTTACTGCAGAGCGAATCGTACATAAATGAGTCTTTACTGACTACAAACTCGTATTTGGCTTCACATATTGTTCAAAAAGTTCTTCCAGATGCGTCTTCTATGAGAAGACCAAATCCACACCGGCCGACGCCTCAAATGGGAGGGACCTACGTCCAGTTACAAGATGTGACCGATGTGAAACCGTTTTGTGCACACTTGATTGTTTCGAAAATTTTCAAACTGAACAATAATGTTATTTCTGCAAATTTTCAATTGTACTCAATTTTTCCGCTTTCAATTATATATTTCGAATCAAGAGATTTATGTTTCCCCGAATATTATCAACGATTTTCCACGATATATTAGATAGATGTGAAATTTCTAATGGCTAATCTGAATTAACACATTTTTTCTTGTAACCGACACATTTGATTTTTTTTGTTTACGATAAAAGAATGTCCAATTAATCGAAAACTATTTGTTAACAAATTTTAACACCCATCCCCCTACCCGGCTCCAAACGATTAATAAATACTTATTTACTGATTTTTTAAATTTTCCTACAGTTCTCTTGCCATGTTCCTTATTAATTCATTATTTAAATTATATTTTACTATTTCCGCAAATTATTTTGAATACAAATGATTATTGTGCACTTAAGTAAAAAAGAAAGAAGTTTGCTTCATGCGAATGTTTATTCGTGTAAGGCAACTTGTATCAAGTTTTGTAAAATCTATATAATACATTTCATAATTTTCAATGAAACATTTTACTGTTTGATATAATTGTAATTGTTATTTACCCTTTTATGTCTAGTACAACTTACAATCAATTATAGATATTTTCTCATTAAAACTCATAACAATGTAAACTAATATACTGGATACCAAGTAATATAAAAGTATTTTTACAAAAAATTGTAGCAAAATTTCACTGATTTTACATGTCTCTCTAAGATTTCGCAAGAGCATCATTAATATTTAATAAATCAAGCATGCAGCCGCGTACTCTCGTATTTTTCAACTACAGAAAACCCGTACCATCGTTATTTTCGGTAGGTAAATTCGCACAAATACATGTTCGTGGTCTCATAGTTCCAAACTCCGCTAATAAAAAAGGCGCAAAAAGTACTCTTCTCCAAAGCAAACATACTTTCTGCCTACTTGCGTTTAAAACAAACTTTGACGTCTTGCTGTAAATGATGATATTGGGCGATGGCTTTCTGAACAACTTGTACTCTTACTTAGTACTTACGCACTTCCCGATGAACTCTATACGTCAAGTTCCATCATAGCAATACAGAAAAATATTAAATTGTTAAAAAAAGTAGCATTCTTTTAACAACACCCAATTAAATATATATATATATATATATATATATATATATATATATATATATATATATATATATATATAATATACAGAAAGAGAGGAAAAGTGCAGACAAAACTAAATTTCATTAATAAAAATATCCATCATAAATCCAACAGAACGTTTGAAAACATAAGGAGTTTTGAAAATATTGCAATTTATAAATATAAAAGTAATGTTTTCTTCATAATAACGTTTGTGTTTCCATATAATGACTGCTGTTTAGATTTAGTAACTAGGTGTTCAACTAAAACCCGACTCTGGGATTGTATTGAACAGTGAAATATAGCATTTCAAACCTTAAAACAAACATCGACCTTCCTTTTCATCCTTTTTATTTTATCAACGTTTTTTTACGACGAACAAAATTGCTTTTATATTTTTATAAGAAGAAACAACATCAAAGCCACACAAAGAATCAATAGTATGAATAGTACAAAACAAAGGGATAAATCGAGGAAATGATGTGGGATAACGTGAAAGATATATAAGTTTTTATGTAAACGATATATATATATATATATATATATATATATATATATATATATATATATATATATATATGATATACACTCACCTATATTGTTCTAAAATAATTCGAGCATGTTTTTATAACGAAAAAAAACATTACTTGTATTTATAACCATTGAACTGAATGTTGAAATAAAAATCATATATATATATATATATATGTAATAGCTGACAAATTCTAATGAGAGTCTCAATGTTTTGTTAGGCTACTTTTCTTCTTATCCATGAAAATACTTTCCAGAAATTTAAATATTAACATCTTCATGTATAAAAACAGATATTTTTACAAGTAATAAATTGAATATTTACCAACGTTGTATTTGTAAACAGTGCTGTTTTAAACTATTATGTTCGTCTAATTTTAATCGTGAAAAATACTATTTTAAAGAAGATATATAAAATTGATTACAACGTATAAACAGCAGTATTAATAATAATAAAAATACACACATGTACATACAAAATTTAAAGTTAACGTAAAATCGATAATGAAAATGTAATTGAATAATAAACGTAATAAAAATAGTCAAAGTACGATTTGTTGGCAGCAAATTACGAGACAAATCGATTCTTAGTTGCTTAGTTTACATTCTTCTACGTGAAAAACTTTTCAGATACTTCTACTGACATATACTCGTTATTTCCGTTACGTAAACGAACGAAATTTGATTCTGATATTTGATTTTTTCAAGTTCAAAACTAATCGCCAATAACAGACCGCAGTAACGAAACATATTATACTAATCGACTGTGACATGGCCGTTCTTTAAGCCTCGCTTAGCTTAACGATGCAAGATCACTATGCTTGCCAATAGGAAAGCTTTTCTGTCAGGATCCCATTACCGCCGTCTGATATGGCAGCCAAGCAAAGCATTCAGCTCCAGTCCGCCTATTTCAGTTTGTCTCCCTCTATGGTAGTAGAAGATGGTTGTGTGTGCTATATACAGTCAGGTCCAGTTCGCCCAGTGCAACATGATCCCCTGGAATTCAATTACTTCTTTGTCTTGTACCGAAGTGCTTTACGTTGAAGAGGTCTGTCAAGTCCAACTATGTAAGAAGCTTAACTCGTAGTCTGTAACTACTGACATCCTGTTTTCTCCAACTTATTGATTAAAATATAAAAATATAATTTCAAAAGATCTTGTTCAGCACAAACAATAAATAACGCTAAATATAATCCAGTTTCATTTTTATAGAACCTATAATAAGTATGTCAGTAGCGTGACAATGTCTTTTGTGTCATGAGAAGTCGTATTGGAAAAGTAAGCGTGTTCACCCATCTAATTCTGATGATTTTGAACTTGTATAAGAATATAAATTGAATTGAAACGAAATATCTTACCATCTCTCTCTCTCTAATATATATATATATATATATATATATATATATATATATATATATATACATGTGTGTGTATATGTGTGTCAGTATAAATGTATAAATGATATATATTTATATAAAATGATAATATTACTTACAATGGAATGAAAACAATTATTTTATTGCCTCTCTTTACCATATTTTTTTTAATATTCATTTCCGTATGTATTTCATTTTTTAATATAAATAACAAAATTATATTTAATATCGCTTAAGACTAATAAAAAATACCATAAGTGTATAAATTAATATATTTAATGAAAAGAATTAGTATTTAATAGAAAATAAATAACAATAACTAAGATATAAATTATTAATGTTTAGCTTGTAACACTTCCTTAATTGAAAAGTACGTTGGAAAAGGTTTAAACCAAATTCTGTTGTCGAATAAATTTAAGCCAAAAAATAAATACGAATAATTATAAAATTGATTGAAGGTATTTTTAACTCCAATAAACAAATGATTATTAATATTTATAAAAAGTATTAATTTACTTAATTATCATGAAAACTTGCATCACCAACATCTTTTATATTCGAAAAAAACAATTAAAAGATTTAAAAGTCATAATATAATCAAAAACTGTGTCAAGTTCATCTTGGTATTTAGAAAATAACAACTAGTTGTAAATTTTGCATCCTCATTTCATTTAATATTTTCTCTCTTTTTTTATGGTTTTATATATATATATATATATATATATATATATGTTATAGATAGATAGATAATAAGGATAATAAAAACTCGAATTTTATAGATAAGTGTAAAATATTACACATAAAGACAATTTTAAAATGTCCAGTGAACTATAAACTAATAAGGTTCTTACTGGATAAAATATATATTATGTCCTAAATAAATCCAATTCAAAGCAGCAAAAAACAGACAACAAATGAAAGCATATAAAGTATTTAACTTTATAAATAATAGAGCTTCTACAATAAAAATTCAATTAAGTTTTGAACAAAACTCGCATTCGTGTACTAAATTAAAATTTTAATTAATTTCCTGTATTAAATTGAAAAAAAAATATTAAAAAAAATGTTTTTGAAATAGTAACATAAAAAATGCGCTTATTATATTCTCATAATTATTATTTCATTTTAATTTTAATATTATATATTTATTTTAATGATTTTATTCCACTATACGAATCACTATTTAAAATAAAATAGTATACAGTCAGATTCGTTCGTACTAAACACTGCATGGATGATTTCCTTAATTTTAACCATTTGCAATTATGTCCATGATATAGAGAAATTGCAGTCAAATATCTTTTCTTATAGAAATCCCAATATTAGGTTGGTAGAAAAATAATTGCAGTTTATGACCTTCAAATTCATATAGATTTTAAACTTTCTTGATTTTCCTTGCTGTTTTATGTGATCCAGAACTGTTGGATGACTAACGCCTATCTGTTGTGTAAGCTCTCGAAATGTTGTGCGTGGTTCTGATTCAACTAACTCCTTCAGTTAGTCATTATGAACTGAAAAAGGACACCAGCGACTCTCTTCATCTTCAAGATTCTCATTCCCAGCACGAAATTTTTAGAACCACTATTGCACCGTACGTTCCTTAACAGTCCCCACACCAAAAGCATCGTTTGTTTACGAGCAGTTCTGCTGCTTTACCATCCATTTTGAACTCATACAAAAAAATTGCTCTTATTTGCCTCTTTTCCATCTTTAATTCAATAGCATAATTTGTAGCAAAATTAATAATAAAATCAAAGTCAATGTTACCAAAATATAGTCCGAAAAATGCACTTTAAAATGAACACGATGAAACAACACTTTCATTGAAAGAAAGTATTTTTAGAATTCAGAAAATAAAAATCGCAATTATTTTCCTACCATCCTTATATAATCATAAATTATGTCAAAGAAATAATAAATGTATTAAATAATAAACAAATGTAAAATTTTATAAAATATTCTTAAATATATAGAAACAATAGAAACATATTAATCACTTTATTTAACATACAGGCAATTTAATCCTTCATTAAAATAATAATAATATATACAAGTGTATCGATAATCACGTGTTTTAAATTAACGTTCACGTGCGTAAAACGTTTATTTTCTATCTATTCTAAAAATGGAGTCTACCGCCAATTCAAGAAAAAAAATTTTTTTATAAAGAAGATTGTTTTTCCAGTAAAACATGCTGTTTATAAAAGTAAATATTTTTAAGGTAACATTCATGATTAAAAATTTATATAAAAATTTTCTCAGTACATTTATGAACTCGTTTTTTCCACACTCTCAGTAACCAGACTCTACTGAAATTCATTTTATATAACAGATTAGATATTCAAACAAAATACATGACTAAATACTGAAATGATAAATATAAATTAACTTAAAGTACAATAAATTATAGAAAAATAAAAATGATAATACTGTAAAAAAATAAAATGTATATATTATTCTGACCTATTCATAATTCCACTCATAAATATACTTTATAGTCTAATTGCATTGACGTCAGTCATGATGAAAATATGATTTCTTCATGAATGACCTCGGGTATATTCGATTATGATCGTATTTGCATATTACCCCTACTTACACCCTTAGTACTTGCGTTAGAAACTCTGTGTATACAGCAAATATCAAAGGAACGTTTAATAGCTCAATATATATATATATATATATATATATATATATATATATATATATATAATATTCGATAATTTTAAATATTAGGGTTTTCAACAAATGTACAAAAACGTATTATTATTAAAATTCTGCTACTATTATTAATTAGTTTTATGTACATGTATTATAACTATAATAGATTACAATTTAAAACAGTTTTTGAGCAAAATTTCTATATTTAATATAAAAATATATTAATAAGAGTTTTTATTAGGTACGAAATAATTCATAAAGAACTGTATTGAAATTTCGTTAATTATAATTTAATTTCATTTATAATAGACTAATTGATGATATACTGTTAAATTATTTTTATCATATATATATATATATATATAACATATATATATATATATATATATATATATATATATATATATATATACATACAATGTATACACATTCATGTCAAAACTATGAAAAGCGATACTAACTTGAATGACGTATTTGTGCTCTAGCGGTTTTTGTAAACCCTATATGACTACTTTCTCTTTCAAGTAAAATCTTTAGCGAACGCTTATACGATGAAAAGCCAAACCACAAAACACTGCATTCACCAGCGTCTGTTTATGAATAGTTTTCAACATTTTGTCAATTATCGACAACACTTTTCAACCATAACCATACTATATAAAGAATATAACATTCATGTAAATGAATGGATTTCTTTCATATTTCAACTTAATATGTCTATACAAATTTGTGTTAAAGAATAGACTTTTAAAAATGCTCTGGATTTTTCTTTTCGCATCTTTTTATAATTTATATTTTGAAAAACAATATATTCAAATGAGTTTGTTTTATTTATACGTACACTTTTTTACCTATATATGCTTTCATGCATACAGGGATAAATAAAATATTGTATGGTTATTTACCGACAATTAAAAATGTCATTTTTCATTTCATTTATTAAACAGGATTTTTTTGAAGGAAATAATGAAATCTACAAATCTTAAAATAGATGTATTTAAATTCAAACAGAAATATTATATTTCGTATAATATTTGCCCCGTTTTTAAAAATCTTAATTAATTCAATTAATCAAAGCGTTGGAAATTTCTATAATTTTTAATATTTTTGAACTATTATAGGCTTGTTTTTCTTACATGACATTTCGAAATTGAATCATTTGAGATTTAAACATTTTCTTTTACATTTAATTAATTTAAAAACTAAATGAAGACAAAGAAGTGTAATAATTATTATTTATCAGTTTTATATCAATCATATACTACTGTCTAAATTATATGATCACTTTTGAAATTATGTAATATATATATATATATATCATTTTTATTATCACTATTTTATTTTTTTTGTCATAAAAAATATCTTTCAATCGACGTCTTTATACATGGTTTTTTATAAAAAATATATATGAAATCTTAATTTAAAAAAAAATATGAAGTTTGTTATCACATACATACATACACACACAGATATATATGTATATATATATATATATATATATATGTATATATATATATATATATATGTAATTATTCTAAAACTGTAAAATATTTCTAATCATAAAAACGAATAAAAATTAAATGTTAAAAGATTCAAATGAAATAAGTATTTTTTTCAGTTCAAGGTTTGAAATAACAAGTTAAATTACAAAAGCATGTATTACTATTTACTAAAACTGATTTTTCTTAGATGAAAATTATTTTTAAAAAATATAATTACACCGAATAATTTTTATTAAAAAACATCAATAGTTATGTAGTTACCACGTCAAGCTATTTATAACATAAATTAAAAAAACATACACTTTTTCACAAAAAAAAAAACGGTGTAATAGGTAACTTAATCGTAATAATGTACTAAAATTATTTCGATAGAAATTCGTAAGACTGAATAAAAAATCTTTAATAAAATATTCCATCACATATCATCAAATACAAAATCACATAATTTTTTAATGTCAAATTATTATTTCACTTTAAAGGTTCTCTTCTGAATTTTATTATTCAATTAATATTATTTTAGAAGAAAAGTTTCTCTTCAATTAGATACTTGTTTACAGGATATGAAAAACGGTATTTCCAAAACATTCGACTGTAATTTTGAATCAATTTTTAATATATACAGGGTTAACATGTTTATTTAATATTTAAAATTTGATAGTTACGATTTTATTTTATACAACAGTGTAGACATCTTATCTCCATATGTTAATATTTAATATGTATCTATTGCGTTTGATGTATTGTCAATTTTTAAATTCAATCTTTATAATAAAAGAGAAGCAGTATTCATAGTTTTACAGATAAGGGAACCGCTTTTAAGTAATAAAAATTCTGAAAAATAATTAAAAACATCAGAATAATTTATTGATAGTGAATTAAGTGATTTAAAGTATTAGAAAAAAGGTAACAGAACCGAATTTATTTGTACTAAATTAAAAAATGTCTTCCTCACGAAGCGAATACGTTAATATAAATTGCCTATGTCAGAAAATAAGAATAAAATTTCTACTGCTCAATTTTCTCCCAAATTTGCAATCTAATGCCTCTTTTTCATAAAATTGTAATTAATATTCTATATATATATACGAGTATATATATATATATATATATATACAATAAATGTACTTTTTCAAAATTAATATATAAATAATATTTTTCGAAATAACTATATTGAAAAAACGACAAAGATTATTTTAATTACTTATAATACAGTAAGTCAAATCAACTCAGTAATATGTGGATATTTATAAAAAAAAAGATATAAGCGATAAGTAAATATTTCATTTAATACTTACTGTAAACCCGATTTCGATATTATTTCAGAACATGTGCTCAATTCTATTTTAATGCCTGTTTATTATTTAAAACTTGTTTATATTGAAAATAGAATTTCTGTACTGATTCATTTATTTATAGTGTAATATTTTAAATTTAAAATAATAAATGCAATTTCAATTAATTACATTCTATTAGTGTATATATATATATATATATATATGTCAGTGTGTGTGTGTGTATAGATATAGATAGATAGATCTGTCTGTATGTTATTACCTTCAATCTTTGTAAGTTATTATCAATCGATTATTAAAAAGACGGTTTATTTTATTTTGTCGGTATGAAAACCTTTCCTAGAATATATTATGATTACAATTTAATCGAGTGTGTAAAAAACACAAATCGTGTATAAAGTAAAAAATTCAACTGAAAAGTTTTACTTCTAAAATTTTTTTAACTCGACCCATTGATGATCTGATTTTGTAATTGTCTCATTTTTACCCGACACCTAACTATAATCAATTTTCGTCCTATTCATAATTACTTATCTTGATTTTAAATTTCATTTGGTTCACTAGCTTTTCCAAATAATCGATCTAAATCAAAATTAAATAAATCATCATTTCAATAGATTCTGTTACATTTAACACAAACACTATGCCGTTTATAAAACATTGAGCTTGTCTATTATTCACTCGTATTTTCATGGCATATAAAATAATTTTTGTGTCAATTATCCAGTTTTTCTGTCAGTTATGATCGTGTTAATAATACATGTATTCAATGCAAATGATAGAGGTCTGTTTGTATAAGCCAACTTAAATTCCTAAAGTAATAATCAAACAAGAAAATTAATTCGGATAGTTGCGGCTTTTTTCACTGACATTAACTAACACTGATGTATTTGTTATTAAAAATATTAATACTTTTTGTTTGTAAACTTTTACTAAGTTTACTTTATTAAAAAATATTACACTTTCATGTTTATTATTTGAAAAATAAATGCATTAAATAGTAACTGTTCATAGATTATGACTTATTCTTTTAATAAAAGGAATTCACCAATATAAATATATATATATATATATATATATATATATATATATATATATATATATATATATGCATGTATGTATGTATGTGTGTATGTATGTATGTATGTATGTGTGTGTGTATGTATGTATGTATGTATGTATATATGTATGTATGTATGTGTGTATGTATGTATGTATATATAATATGCCGCGTACACATTAGATACACATATCATCACATGGCTTACTTGTCACAAAATTTATAATCAAATTCTTCGAGAAGCATCATCGTCAAATGTCACAGCGAATCATGCTGTCATCGTGTTAAGCCCACGGGGTATTCGAGATCAAAACCTCAACCGGCAGCAGCATGTTACGGGTTGCTTGCGTTCCGGTCCGCGTGCGGGGCTCGAACAGAGCCCTCCGGACGGCCACAGACGCGCCCTTTTCTCCCCCTGGCTCAGCCCGCCGCTCCGGCTTCGCACGCGCGCGATCAATACAAACGCGCGGCAGCCAAACGATTCGACGGGGTCGAAAGAGAGACGCGCGGTGACGCCCGGCGCCGCGACGCGCAGCCGCCGCAAGCCGGCAACAGCGCACGAACGCGGCGCGCCCTAGCCGCTCACTGCTTAGATCGTGGCGCTGGCAACGAACCAGGGTACCCTCTGACGACGGAGTATACCTTCGTCTCGATCATTCAACAATATTTTGATAGAGATGCGGTGGTGAATACTGAAGATACCTTACGGACAAATATCAAACCTGCTCGAAAATAAACGCAAAAACTGTGATGTTGCGGCGTGCACACCTGCGAACAAGCTCAACCACGTCGTGCACGGCTGAAGAGTGAATGTGTAAAGTACGGTGTTTGTTGATCGTGTTATCCTACCCTCAGTATCAGCGAACAAAAAAAAGCACACAGAAACTTCATTAAATGTTATTTTAACGGTTCGTATTGCGGCCGTTGCAATGAAGCAAATAGTCGATATCATATAAAGTTAAATCTAAAAACATAAATATAGTTGACAAATAATTAGTGTCCAGAAAATATCTTTCAACAACCGTCGATTTATAAATTGTGCTAATTTTAGTAATTAAAATATGGTCTGAATACGCTTAATTAAAAGTGTACACTAACTGTTACATTTTGTGAATGCCTGAAAATGACGTTATATAAAATGTGTTAATTATTTAAAAATTATATTTTATAAGTGATTTACATCGAATATTATTCAAAAGTAAGCTTTTTTATAGATTTTTAAAACCAATGATTATATATATATATATATATATATATATATATATATATATCGTCCGTATTAATTAGTCAAAAACATTACTAATTACAACTAATTTTTTGTTATTTGAACTATATATATATATATATATATATATATATATATATATATATATATATATATATATATATATATATATATATGAGTTCATATACATATTTAAAGACAAAAAATAAGTTTCATATTAGTAGAAAAATATTTAGATTCAGTTCAATTTCTTTTAACAAAAATTAATTCTTCATATTACTGTTGATTATCAATTACTTTTTCAGATTACCAAACATTTCATTCAGATTGAAAACAATTATTTATTACTGTCAACTATTTCCTAACATATCATTAGTAAATTAACGATATTGAAATTCATTACGTACTTATATTTAACACACCTTTTAGGAACTATAGAATTTCTTCAGCAATAGATTTTCAGGTATCCTATGAAACATTAATAGTACAAGTGATAAGAAATCAATATTCAAACAAACTTTAATGCCTTACGTCAAAAAGCACACTGTTGTAAAATTTCTGTGATAATTTCAGTTCTAAAATACTGCAATGAGTGATTTTAACTGTTTAAGTGGTGTAGTATTGTATCGAAAAAAAAGGTTTAACTAACAAAAAAACGTGAACTTGATTCTTTGTGCATGGTCACAAAACACACAAACGTTGCAGAAAATAGTATCTATTCAAGAAACGGTCACGACTTTTGGTTTAGAAGGTGCGTTCCATTCTTTCATTTGTATTTATATCACGTAGAGCTTTTTCATTAACCAATCATTTAACGAAGATTATATGTATATATATATATATATATATATATATATATATATACAATAGAACTTTATTTAATAACAAATATACCACACGTACAAATAAGACGACTAAAACTTTTTAGACCAATTTTATAGACGAACCACTTTCATATTTTGACTTTGACAACGCGCGATAAACTTTATGGAATGAAAATACTCATCTTTTCTTATTCTAGTGATATATCAATACTTTTATTTCTTCAACCATATATATATATATATATATATATATATATATATATATATATATATATATATACATACATATACATATACATATATATATTTATATATATATATAATATGTATGTAAGGTGATTCAATTTAGGTTTCTACATGGAAGTATTAAAAGAGGGCGTAGGGTTTAAGAAAAGGCATGATATTTTTTATTTAATATTTTAGTTCAATTCAATACTAAAATACAATTGAACTAAAATATTAAATGGGGGATAACATGTTTTTTTTAATACTTTCGTGTGGAAGCTTAAGTTAAATCACGCTATATATATATTAAAAAATTCCTACATTAATACAAAATATGTCGAAAGAGCGTAATCCGTAGTACGTAATTCAAAAGGTGTATTTTTGTACATTTCATCAAGAAATCCTTGCATCATGTCAAAAATATGTTCTTTGTTTATGTATATGTTCTTTCTTTTTTTAAGTATGAACTTGAAATAAATTTATTTATTATAATTCGTATGGAATAATGAAAGACAATTTTAAAACAAACTATTGATGAAATGATTTGTGAAATCTCTATTAAATGGTAACAGAACAATTAAGAATACAAATTATTAATTCTATTATCTTTAAAACATTAAAGCAGTTTGAAACTTATATATTTATACATATTGATGAATATATATATATATATATATATATATATATATATATATATATGTATATATATATGTATATATTAGATTCCAAAATAAACACGAAAATCATTTACTGACTGTGAAATTATTTTCAATGTTAAATTATTAGCTATCAAAATTTGTAGCGACAAAGTACATAAATTCATATTCACATTACAACTTCAGTTTCAATCCTGTAAGGAACTTTGATATTAGAGAAAAAGTTAAACATCACCATAAATAATTCTATTTCCATTTAGTAGATATAAATTTTAATTAATCAAATATTTAATTAAAACTAAATCCAAATAAAAAATTTATAAAAAAAATTGTAATATTAATAAAATAAAATTTTAATCATTTTAGTATTTCTTTCTTGAAAATTAAATGCTTTTTCCGACTTAATCAATTATTATTATTAAACATTGTAAAACCTTAAATAAATATAATCTAATATAACTGATTTATATTTCAATATATAGCTATTATATAAAAATAAAATTTAGAAAAAAATGATACAAAATAAAGTAGTTTAAAAACAAAAAGTTAAAATATATTTAAATGAGTTTTGAACCATGTACCAGAAATTATATATTAGGATATTTTAAATTGTATGTTTAGCTGTTATATTTTCACAGTAATGTTTAATGTTTATATATATATATATATATTATTGGTACTTCTTTTATTCAAACTTTATAATAACAAGTTTATAACGAATACATCACAAACACATTTTAAGATTGTTAATATCAAATTTTGAATCATTTTTTCTGTGACTGATTTTAAATAGTTAATATTATCAAAAAATTTAGCAAAATATTGAATACATTAAAATCAATATTTGTTTATAAATAAAAATTGAAACATATACCTAAATTATATACAAGCTTTTCACCCCCACAAATATATACATATTGCATTTGCATTTCACCAAATATACGCAGAAATCAATTTAGTAATTTACACAGACGAAAGTGTGTAAATTCATTATAATAATTTAAAAGAAAACAGTGAATTAAAAACTTTTGAAATAAATTAATTGAAATATTCCGTTTAGAATAAAATACCTCATCGCCTGCTATATTCACGAAATATTTAATTAAAAAATTCATCATCTGCTTTTTATTGAGAAACTTTCTCCATTTTTAATTTCATGCTTCACGACATTCATATACAATTGTCATTTAACTGAATGGTCTCTATTTTATATTCCATAATTTTTTTGTTTATTTTCCACTGTTTTCAAAACAATCACGATACATTTATACTTTTATATATATATATATATATATATATATATATGTGTGTGTGTGTGTGTGTGTATATCTTTATTTCCATATAAATAGATACAAAAATATAATATTTGTATATGTTAAATCAGTTAACGTGTATACAGATTTTTATATTTGAAAATGTATTGAGCTTTTTATTTATGTCATAATTAAATAAAGGTGTTTCATTGTGAAAAGAGGAATATTACACATAGCACATGCGAACATTATATATATATATATATATATATAGTAATATAAATAATAATACATATATTTTATGCAATACAACTAATTCTATAATTGATACACAAATAAATATCGTATTCATAAATTAATATATTCATTAGATTTTCTTTGAACTCATCTTAATTATTTGGTCAAGTTGTAGTTGAACAATAAACTATTAATATTATATTATTCAATTATCCAAATACTATCGAAATATAATAGTAACATCGAAATAAAACCATTAAATTTGTCCATATTGAATTAGTAATTGTTTATTTTAACAACTCTTACACAATTTAACAATAAAAATCTACTACCCAATATGTAAATTCTACTCATAAATATATGTCTGTTCATTTTTGAATTCATTCGATATGTTTATAATATATAAAATTCAAATTTTTACATTTAAAAAAACGTTCTTCAGTCCATTGAAGTTTTTACTTTTCGTTATTGTACATGTTTATATATTCCGTAATCTATTTTTTATTCGATACATAATTCACTATTTCTGCTACTAAATTGGTTATTATATTTTTAAAATTCCATAATACACTTATATATATATATATAATTATTTATATATGTTTTTTTTGTTCTTTTTTAAGTCAAACTTTATAATAACACGTTTATTACGAATAGATCACAAACTATCCATTTTAATATTCAAAGTATCAATTTTTTTATCGTCTTTTTACATTTCTATAAAATACTGATCATGTTTGCTTTTTAAAAATTTTCCAGTAGTCAATTTAAAGAAGTTGATTCTATCATTAAAAAAGTATCTTAGCAGCAACTGATTGAAGGCAATCGTTACTACTATTTTTTTTCGATAGACGTTTCTCCAGAGGAATTTTTGAGATGATGTTATTAAGTATACAACATTAATAATTTTATTGCTGTTCCAATAAATTTCCTAAATTCATTCGTTTTCAAATCTCTGTTATTGGTCTGTTTAATAATTAAACTATTTGAAAATCTGTTATCCTTTTAAAAATATCTACATTATGATGCCAATCAAATTCAATATTACATATAATGAAACATAAAAAAATACTATTGGGTCAAAACGATCTTAATATTGCGTACACCATTCATTAAACAGAAATTGACACAATTTTTGTTTCATGGCTTGTAAACATAATAGCTAATCAAAATGTAAACAAAAGTGTACTATGATTTGCGAAATTTTACATTAATTATTGTGATAAAAATATTATGAAAAACAATTTACTAATAACTGGTTTTTAGATTCTTTAGATTGTTTCAGGTCACTGGCAACAATCTAATTTATAAGTGAATGTTTAACCAGAAAAACTATTCAAATGAGTACAACGACGTAAAACATTTGAGAAATCTTTCAAACATTATTTAATATATGATAACAAGGACTGAACTATAACTTGTAATGAGAAGCGTCGGAATTTCAAAAATTATTTTTAAAAATACTGCAAAAAAATGGTCGTTATTGTAATACATATTTGTTGCGAAATTTATCTCTTTCGCACTGCGAAATACACTACAAGTAGTCATATCTACTGTATCTTGAGAATGTAGCAACAAATTGTATTAATTTAATAGACATTTTAAGTTTTCAACTGCGCTCGATAACAGTCAAACAAATGATATACATAGATAATTTATTTTATTATTTAAACTTTACATGTATACTAACAAAGCACGAAGAATAATGATAATGTTGACAGATAATTATGTTTTCCAAATAATAACAAGATAGTATCGTGATGTGTTCACAAACTTAAACAAACTTCCATGTTCTCTTTAACGATTTCTTCTATGTTTGTATTGTACAAAATTGAATCGTACAATAATTATACGTTCGTTTATTGTGAATCATAAAAATAATATGTAATTTAAATTTTCGTAAAAATAGTAAATAGTAATTTAAAATTATACAACAAATTATTATCTGTCATTTATAACAACACTGTTATTGTTCAGTACATTGTAATGCACTCAAATCGATTGGACTGCGTCAAGAAAATAAAATACCTTTACAGTTATATGACATTTTTTGCATCCTATATTTTATACATATTTCGTAATTAGTTCGGAAAATGTCGACAATCAAATTATTGAAAACTATATTATAGATTAATTAAAATTATATACAATACGTTCATATTATATATATATATATATATATATATATATATATATATATATATATATATAAGCATAAAGCGTTGTAATTTATTCATTTCTTTTAGTTTTATAAAATTGACATTAAAAGATAATTTCTAAATTAAAAAAAAAATTAAACTAAAAAGGTTTTATAACTTTCGCTTAAAAATGTAGTGTTACATAATTTTATTCATATATATATATATATATTCTTAATATTTTCCACTTGTTTAAAATACATAAAATAAACTTGAACAAAAACAGGATGTTATGCAAGTGTGAGATATATAATTATTTTACAATATAAATACATTTTTATGACAATTGAGCATAAACGAAAACCTCATACATAAATTCAGTGTACGTTTTTTCATGTGAACTTTACACTTCTATTAAAATTTTTATGACTTGTATGTATTTCGTTGACTGCGAAACGTACTGTTTGATTCGTTTACACACGAAACGCCAATTTAGTGACAATTTCTTATATATTTTTCGTCGCATGAAACACCCACATCAACGGAATTTTATCATGGAAAATGATTTAAATTACACGAACTCGCTGAAAAATATCACTGCACTCAAATAATACTTGTCTGTCACCAAAACACAATTGAACTACCGCTGCCAGTCACCTGCCAAGACCATTCTTTCGCCTTCAGTGCGACCTTACCAACTCACACCCCTATTGTCGTGCCAGCGAGTCATTGCCGCTGCTTTGTTCGATGTTAGAGACAAGCAGGTTTTAGGGTGGGTGCCCAATTCGACCACGCACAATGAAAATGTGATTTTCTGAAGCCGAGCAATTCGAATGGCAATAAACACGCTATCGGGAATCGTTTACAATATTTTAGGTATTTGTGCATAACAGAGATTAGAGTTTTGCTGGCACAGAATTGACATACTCGTTTGGCTTTGATCCAGTGATGGATAAAGTTTTCTTTTTTCACATATGTCATTAAAATATTGCGAAAATAAAAATAATATTAATGATAATTATACATACATATATACATTTATATATATATATATATATATATATATATATATATATATATATATATATACACACTTACTACGTTTCTGATCCATTTTTTATTTAAATTTCTCATTATCGCTTTGCAGTTGATTACAATTATTTCGAGATTATTTTTTCACAGTTTTACAAACTACATTATTGACATAAATTATTATGTATTCTAACTCTTACACGAAATAGATTCTAGTATTAAAACAAATTTAATTAATGTTTTAAATACCATGAAACAATATCTATATTATAAATATATTTTTAATGAATCACTGAGCATACATCCATGTCTCGCTAATGAATAATAAAGAAAGAATAAATTAATAGAGCAACTAATATTATTACTTTATAATGGAATTCAAATATTTTTCAGAAAAGCAATATTTCGATTAATTTTTGATATATATATATATATATATATATATATATATATATATATATTGGAAATAAATAGAATATAAAAAAAAATGTTTAATTTAATCATTGTCTAATGAATCAATTTTTACATTTCCAATCTTATTTTGACTACAAAAACAAAATTTATAATTATAGTAATGTGAAGATACATTTTTCTATATTAAATTTATATCAAGATTCATTAAATCTACCTTTAAAATTTATTATATTTTTCAATAATATATTATATAATAGATTTTTTCTTATAATTCAATTAATATTATAATTTGATTAGATGATTAGAAAAAATAAACTGACAACCATTATATTACTTAATGACGCCTGAATGACTTAATTTGATAAAAAATATTAATAATGAATTTAATACAATTTTAGGAAAGTTTCCTGTAATTTACTTTTATACCAACTTTAACTTTAACTTTTCGAAGTAATTGATAGTTAATAGAAATACATTAATATAAAACATTATTTTTTTGAGTCTTATCTACAATCTTAATTGAAAATATATTTATAATCTTAATGGACAAAAAAAAAAAAAATGCTTGCTAATGGAGACAGGAAAATAAAAAAGGAACATAGAAAGGAAATAAAGCAAAAATGGCTTGAAAAGAAGTTGATAGGTTTACATTATATATTAAAAAATATATCGTATTTAATCGATTCTAAAGTGTTTAAAATGCTTGAAGTGTATCTAAAAACATTTTTAATATATGTTATTTTGATGTTTATTAAATGAATTCTATGCAATCTATAGAAAAATATTGAAATCAGTCCATCTAGATTTTAAATATATTACATTTTTAAATATATTACATTACAAAATATTATTACCAGAGTTACAAAAGTTCTCAATAACATTATTCAAAATTAATTATTAAATTAAAAAGTATGTCTAATTAATTAGTAACTCCTTTTATTAACAATCAATAAGAAATTAAATTATTAAATTAATTTAGATGTAGTTTATAACGTCTTTCTTACAGACAACATTAATCTTTGAAGATTTAAAGATTCTGACATATTCAAATAAACGTATATATCCGTCATGTTATTGTTAAAATACTGATTGTTCTACATATCAAAAAATTCGTACCCATATATATAAATATATATATATATATATATAAAGTATACCTATTGAAAAAATATTTTATTTTTTTAATCTCTTTGACACAACACTATATATAATTACTATATATTAATTACTATATATTAATTACTTTTAAAGTATCTATATATTTAAATAACAGAATATATATATATATATATATATATATATATATATATATATTATTATTACTTAATTTTAAGTAACTATTTTTAATGTGTAGTTTCTTTACATTTTTTTTTTTATTAATATTACTTTTTGTCATGAATACAACACATAAAAATCATCAAACTGTTATACTTGCACCACACATAAAATGTTTATAATATAAACATGATTTTATCGTATTATAATTTCGACCCTTAATATATGCTAATTTATATCGTAGTACTTTATATAATATTCCACGAAAAATGTAAATACTTTAGATAAATATACACACTCACATACACACAAAAACATATATATATATATATATATTGTAAGTAATTTTTCATTTAGTGCGGCCATTTTAATTACCTACAGCCGACAAATTTAATTTATCTTTTTTGATAATTAATAATTGCTAAATGATTTAGTTTTGATGTAACTGGTTCCATATTTATGATTTTTTTAGGTATTGATATATATATATATATATATATATATATATATATATATATATATATATAAAGAAAGTATGTATTCATAATATTAATTTCGATTTTTAAAACCGCGAATATTTTTTATATATCCTTTATATTTTAATGAAAAAAGTGCAAACAATAAATAAATTAACAGTCTATATATTTGTAATGTATGTAGTATTCCTGTTATTTATCTTAATCGACTTCGAACGTAAATAAAATTTAGTATACTTAAGATAACATTTAAATAAGATAAGAAGAGTACAATATTCCGTTCTAATTAAAGTTAATTTTAATTCTATCTCAGTTTTTGAAAATCTTTTTTTAATTGTGTTTTTAAAACTTTACATATATATATATATATATATATATATATATATATATATAATGAATTTAAATATAAATTATTATTGTCTTATACAAGTACTTTTAAGATCGAAAAGATCAATAACTTTATAAATAGGTTTGTATTATCTAATTTTACAGGTGACTCTGAAATGCCGGGGCTATAGCAGTGACTATGGAAACAGAGGGATGGGCATGCGCGCGGACCACGGGGCCAAGTCGTGTCGCCAGGCAGTGACCCACCAGCAGCAGCAACAATATCACATCAGCAGCAGAAGCAACGTTATCAACAGTTCTTCCAGCAGGTCCACCCGTCCCGGTCTCGGCTACGTAACATTCGCAGTCGTACTCTCGTATCTGTTCCTCATAGTTGCCACACCAGGTAAAATCGCACCGAAATTTAAGGATTTTTATATTATTATTACAATTATATTTTAAAAATTCATATTATACATATATATATATATATATATATAGAAAAAGATGATTTCTTATTGTTATAAGTAGTATATGAACTAAATATACAAAATAAAATCAGTATTATTTTTCATGATTACATTTACTATAATAATAAATGTTTATTAACAACAGAACAGCTTTATTTAAAATAATAAATTATTAGTGTGACATGGTCTCGCGAAATACCCAAATAGTAATATAATATATAAAAATAGCATACGAATTCATTGGGTTTTTAATTCAGCTACCTCACCTACTGTCCAACATTTCTATATGATGCATTAATATTACTAGTATTCGTTTTAGTACAAAATGGAGGTCTCAGTAAATTTCTTTAATAACAGTTCTAGAATAATACCTTTATAATTGTATATTATAATCCTGTTCCTGCCTAATATTTTGTCGAACAGAATTATGCAAGACAGAATTAATTTAAAATTCATCATTCCTTTCTCGAGTAATATTTTCAGTACTTTTACTACTAGAGCCTGATTATCTGTGGATATATATATATACACACTAGATAATCATTACAAACTTATAAAATGAATATATTTACCTACGCACATTTATTTTAATTTCAAATAAACGTAAACATTTGAATACACATCCTATTTTTCTACATCCAAGCATTGCAGTTGAACAAAACAAACTTAGTATTATATTAGCCACGGAATCCCACAGAGACTATCCTTTGTACAACCCGGAAATGTAGCTTCTAACTCAATCAAAGTTCTACGAACACAGTGTGAAGTAAATATCGAAGTAGGAAAACAGTGAACTCGCCGAATAAGCCAACAAATATGTTTTAATCTTCTGAATATCCACGTGTGAAGTTAAGGATTTAGGGAATAATTAAATGTACACTTAATATTAACTTATTAAGTGTATATGAAGCTATTCTTAATTTATCATTCATTAAACGTTTATCATGCAATTCTTAGATATAAAAGTAATGCGTTCATTATGTTTAAAAACTATAGTAAATATTATATATACAAAAAATAAATAATTGTAAATATACCATAATTAATAATTTAACCAGAATAGTTAGAAAGAATAAAAAACATTTAATAATATAAAATAATATCAATTATTAATACTTATATATTTTATACTATTTAAATGCTTTTTAAATATGTTTTATTCTTAATAATAAAAATATACGTACACACCCATACATACATATATATATATATATATATATATATATATATATATATATATATATATTATAATAATAATAATGTATGTGTAAGAGAAAGAGAGTGTGTTGTATATATGTATCTATCCGTATACGTTACTTAAAGTAACATAAATGTATCATTAAGTATAATATTAAGTAAGACATATGTAAAGTATACATTTTTTTAAAAAAATATACGAAAAATCAGTAATTCATACAATCGTCTTCATTTTTACACAACAGTTTGATGTTTTCAAAACATACATTTTATTCGTTTATTTAAATTTATAATTTCAAGCTTTGATACAAACAGGTTTGTTTATTCCATTTGTTCGTTCGTGGATAAATCAATATATATATATATATATATATATATATATATATATATATATATATATTTGATATTTGAGGTTTAGGAACACACCTACAACTAAGGTCATTAACATCCGAATGAACGAATTAAAATGTTTCATATTGTGTTAAAGTAGAGCCGCAATAATTTGGTATATTAATTTTGGCCTTGTTATCGAACTAAAAAATAAATAAAACTAAAAAGGTACGAAAATGTGTATTTCAATTACACTCCCTTCATCTTCAAAATATCGTCGTCAACAATTTTAGAATTATTGGTGTACATCTGTCTTTTAACGTCACCCCAAAGTAAAACAGTTCAACAGTGTTAAATCTCAGGATCTCGGTTGCTAATAATGTCTCCATTTGTATAAACAACGCGACCAGGAAATTCCGTTCTCATTAAATCAATTTTTTACTGGTTGTAAGGCCTGTAACACCATCTTGCTGAAATCGCATGACCTCCGGATCAATATCATCCAGTTTTGCCCACACAGAATTATTTATCTTGTTTCAGTATTTTTCTCCATTCACGATAGTCGATTTACCAGCCTGATTCTCAAAAAAGTAAGGACCAATGACTACACCGGGCCAAAGTGCACACCAGTCACTCTTTCTGTATGCAGTAGCTACTCGAGAATCATCCTCAGATTTTCTTCACCCAAGATTCGGCAGTTTTGCTTGTTAGCATAGCTAGAGAGTTCGATATGAGCTTCATAGTTAAAGATAACTTTTCAGAAAAACCGCATTGTTCCAGTATCCAATTAACAAATCTCTGACACAGTGAATTGTCTGCTGGCTGCAATTCTTGAGTTAATTGAACCTTATAAATCTTCAGCAATAAATCCTTATGCAAAATACGCCATATAATAATGTGTGAAAAGCCTAACGTGAACATCATGAAATTGACATGCCTGCCTGCCTCTTCCGATACACTTTACGAACTGAGTCAACGTTTTGTTCAGAACGAGCACTACGAACACGTGTTAGTGTTTCTTTATCTTTAAGCCATCAAGTCTCTTTAAATTTACGCACTAATCGAAGAATTGTTGATTCAGATGGACGAGTATGTCGAGAATACAGATTGTAATTTACAAAATGTATTTTTTATAGAACGACCATTTTCATAGTACAATTGTATTATTTCAATGCGCTTTGTTGTATACGAAACCGTAACTAAAAATGCTAATGTCAAACCTTAACAGATGTCAAAAGAATATAACTGTCAGTTTAACATCTGTGAAATACAACCTCTTAAAAAATTGCGCCCGTATTGGAAAACCATTTCCATATATGTAAAAGTATATCATTATTTTACAGGATACCAAGTACTAATTCTTTTTTTTTTTACTACAAACATCATGTTAATCAACATGAACGTGTTCAACAAATTCATAATTGCTGTAAGCGTTTAATTATAATACCTAAACATTTTATTGGTAGAATGTATAATACAAACTTTGCTATCACAGTGGCACACGTCGGATTCAAGTCGACGGTAGAACTAAAACAAATTCCAACAAAAGTTGGAAACCGCAAATACTCGACGCCATATAACAAATACATTCAGCGGACTAGGTAATATATTGGTTTACATAAACACGCTCACAGTTTGAACTTATTCTACAGATAGGTTTATTAAACGAAAACATATAATGAAGAGAGTCTATACCGTAAAGAGCTTTTTCGTATGTTTATTAAAGTCGCTGGTGTACAATAATTGTGATTTCATATTTATATAATTATATATCAAATGTATATATATATATATATATATATATATATATATATATATATATACACATATATATACGTATATATGTATATATTGATATATATATATATATATATATATATATATATATATATATATTTATTAAAACGAAATTATCAAATGATCACAGGATTTTCAAAGTGTAGGGTGAATAGAATTTCTTGTGATCATATATTTATTATCAAAATAAATTACCAAGTTTTGTTAATAATAAATTTAGATGTTTAAATATTTTCATCACTTCATACTCAAAATGTACTTTAAGAATAGAACGTGAACGTCAAAAAAAGGCAAGAAAATAACACAAAAGAAAATATATGAATAAGCAATTATATATTTGTTAATGGTTGAATAGTTGTTTATTAATTTTTTTATTATTTAAAATTATCGATATTTTAATAACCTTATATACTGTTTTCAACACGTTTAATTTGTGTTTTTATATATAGTGGTAACCATTATATAATACCTATACTTGTAACATAATCACCTTTTCTCGCCCTAACCACCTGTCTCCAAACCACCCTTAACAAATGAGGGTTCGTTCTCTTCCATTGTGGTACTTACTCTGACAACAAGTTGGTGGTATTTATGGAGATTATGGTGAGGCGTTTAAAAATAAATCCTCTGCCTTCGGTCTTACATCTTTTACCTGCCATGTTGTATCTTCCGATATATATATATATATATATATATATATATATATATATATATATATATATATATATATATATATATATATATATATATATATATATATCGTAACCTATTTATAGAATATTTGAAAATGAAATAAAAACAATTTTGTTTAATTATATTTCAATTCGAATAATGAATCATTTATTTATGAACACTGATGACATGAAACAAAAATCGTCTTAACTGATACAATTTTCGTATTTTTTACACATTAAAATTTTCAAGATATTTATTAAGTAGCTTAACATTTTTAAATGATGTGATACTTTATCTATATAATTTCAAATTTTACTAATATAAAGGTTAAATAATTAGGTAATGATTAAAATCTTAAAAAAAGGAGAGAAAATAAGATCAAATAGATATAACAATTTTTTTTCGTTGTTATAATGAAACACTCTCTTGAGTTCATTCCCAAAATTTTTAAATTTAATTAAATATATATATATATATATATATATATATATATATATATATATATATATATATATATATATATATGTATGTATATATATCATAGATTATTTGTGATAAAAAACCTTCAAGAAAAATGTAATTGATATAAGTGTGCATAAGGAAAAAATTAATGTAATAAATCAGTAAAATGTATTTTTTGGTTATTATCAGACTTCTTTAATTATAAATAATTGTAAAAGTACCAAACGTTGTAACTTTTACTTGTTCTAGCTATAATGTAGGATACTAGCAATAACAAAGAGTGTAATTAGAAAAGTTTAAACGTAAAGCGGCTTATACTTATTACAAAATTTTTAAAATTACTGGCTTGAGATTTGTAAATTAAAATTTTGCTTAGTATGCAAATTGTTAGTATTTACTTAAACTTATCTCTGACAATTCTACTTCCTTTATCAGGATTATTTTATAACATGTATTTCATACATATGCATAAGACGAATGAAAATAGAATGAACAGTAAGTTTTTCTATTTTTTTAATTATATCATTTTGTATTCTTTTGCTTGTACGAATAAAAAGTTATTCACATACATACACACACATTTATGTATGTATATATATATATATATATATATATATATATATATATATATATATATATATATATATATAATATAATCATACTTTGAGAAAATCTCTTGTTCGTATTTTAAAACTTTATTGTACACTTTATTATACCAAATAACTTAAAAGAAATTCGTCACTAAGATAAAATTTTAAAACATCAAAAGTGTTATGAATGATGTGAAAAATAGTATAAATTCGAAATTTATTTTCTTTACGATTACAGAAATCAGTATGGACATTTTGTGTAATAGATATCATACTTTTAAATTTCAAATACAATATTTTATTTTCATTTTATTATATTATAGTAATTGAGATAAATTAAAATTCATATCTGAACATAAAAATATAAAAACTAAAAAATATAATAACAATTGTTTTACAAGGTGGATTACAGAGAAATATATGAAACCAAACAGAATGCAATAAAGGTAATCATAGAATTGTATTCTGTCTGTTAGGCTTAAAGAACGCTTCAAGCTGTTACTAATTATGAATACCCTTCTCATTCCATAAATTCGTTTAGCAGTTGTTGTCGGGTTTCACAAGGACGGTGGCAGAAAGCGGCTGCTTCTATATATTACTCGTTTATTATTAATTTAAGCAAGATGAAGTTTCGGTGATATTATTAATACTTAACACAATAGTACCTACCCACACCCGTATACACGGACATACTAACTAGCTTGGCATGCGTTATCGTCTTTAGAAACCGTATTCTCTCCTTTAATGTTTCCTCTACGACAATTATGAATAGAGAAGTGTTTGAGAAATTCGCATTTGTCACGTATTCTTTGAAGTACACTTAAAGAGTAAAATGTATAGGTGTGTAGCTAAGTTGGAAAAGTAATCTATTGTCGCTAAAAATATTACGTGTATTTCACTTTAACGAAAATTATTTTTCTTCAGAATTACTATTTTTAGTATTGTGAATAGTATAACAATCTTTAATAGAGACAATAAATGATGAAATTTTAATAAAATGATTTTTTTTATTTTTCAATAATAAACATTAAAAATCAAAATGTCTCCTTTTGACGTTATAATTATGTTCAGATAGTATTTTTAAAAATATTAACTATAGAACACCTGTATTTGTACTATAGAATAATATTAAGAATATTCAGAAAAAAAACCGGCACGAAGTGTGATAGCAATATTCACTACCACTTGTCAGTTTGATTTCCATTCTTGATTCTTGATAGTATAAATTGTAGTATGTGTAATACATTCTCTTTCTCTATAATAACATTGATATTATCGGAATCAGTATCTTCTATCGTATTCTCCTGTATATACATATTCCATATATATATATATATATATATATATATATATATATATATATATATATATATATATATATATACATATTATATATATATATATATATATATGTATATATATATATATATATATATATATATATATATGTGTGTGTGTGTTTTCTATAATATATCTATACAAACATATCCTAAATACAATCTACCTTTTGTATTGAAAAGTTAACCCTCGTTTTCATAGTATACTACACAAAACATTTTGACTTTACAGGTATATGAGATAAATTTATAGATTGAAAACTGATTTTACTTGATTATTATTCACAATCTAATCGCACAAATTTATTAATCTTATCAACTGCAAAGTATTCAAAATTTTGTTAAATTGAAAAATAATCAATATTTCCCGTATATTCAAACGCAAATTATTTCTTTAAAAGAAACAAATTACCAACTTATACATAGTTTAATGGATGATGAAACTATTTCCAAAAGGTAATTAATAAATATTTATAAAGTGATTTAATATAATATATAGACACACGTTTTTCGAATACTCTTAAATAATATTTCAGGAATCAAGTAAACTTAGAGTATGGATTAAAATGTAAAAAATATGCAATTGTTTAGAATATTTTTATCACTTACATAAACAAAAATCAAAAAAAAAACGCCTGTATGTGTAAAGTTAATGTTACCTTCATAACACAATCGATAATATTTTGACTGGAATTTTTAATAAGAATAAATTAGTTCTGTGACAATATTATTTATTATATTACCGTTATAAAATAAAAATAATTCCCTTTTTAGAAATATAGGAGTAAGTCGAAGAAAATAATAATTAAATTTATAAGAAAAGATACCTTACTTCAAAACAATTCCCAATACAATCGTATTTTCAAAAAAAGTCATATTTTAGCATAATATTTAATAATGTTGCACTTCAGAAGTGATAATAAATATTTAAATAACCTGGTAACGTTTCATGGAACACTGTTTCTAAATATAATAAAAATATTTTTAGCGTCGTATTATTTCTTGGCATCGCAAATATAATAAACGAAACGATTCATATTCATAAAACGGCATAAATTTCAAATCTCCTCAACAATTCGATTTAAAAAGTAATTTTGTTACAGGTCTGTGCTTCCAGGATGCGGTGCATATCACAGCCATACTGGGTGAGTCCGTCGTGTTCAACTGCCACGTGGAGTTCCCGGGGGAACATCCCGTGCCATACGTGTTGCAGTGGGAGAAGAAGGTAGGCGACACGGTAGGATATCACGCTTTCTTCTGCTCTCTTACTACAGTTGATGGTCGTCTAGCGTAAGCCCGTCCGTGCGGTGAAGGGGATGTTTGTTGTACGCCAACCCCTTAACCGACTAAAGCGTATATTAACCACGGTATTTCAATAACAGCATTGCTTGAACCATATATTTCTAAGTAATGGGTCGAAGAAGTGTTTTACTAGTGCTAAATGTATATTACTTTAATAGCCTAACCACAATTTTTATCATTTTTTTTTACCATTCGGCATATATTTTATACAGTATGTTTAATATGTATAATAAATCTTTTCCAGATCATAGAATTTCCATCTAACTAAAAAGGATAATAATATAAATAAAAAACACGTGTAGAGATTTTAAAAAAGTGATTACACAACTATAATGCAATCAAGTTATATTTTAAAATATAACCAATATATGTATATATATATATATATATATATATATATGTGTGTGTGTGTATAATAAAAATAATTTCCATATTTAATAATTATGAATCGTTAAAATAATACAGAAATATTTGGATGAATAGGAAAAATGCACATATATAGATGAGCATTTATAAAATGTAACATTATTAAAAAAAAATACTCATATTATTATTTATTTCACCAATACTTTTATGATCTTGATATAGTACACCATATAATATACAACAATTTCAACAATGGATACTAATTTGCTTTGATACAATATGTCGGCAGTCAAATCTGATAAAGCTGTTAATTTTATTGAAATTTTAATTTTTGGTGATTGATTTTATCCCATTAGTTCAGTGTAGCATATTATATAAAAATATAATTGCATGTTTTTATACTTATGATCCAGTTAATACATTAGTCTGTCTTCATCCTTTTGGGTCTATTTTAGTTTCTATTCTCCACACGGTAAACAGAAATGCAGACGACCCAAAAGAAGCAAATATTTACTATGATTATGATAAACACATACCTTTACTTAATTGCATCTATCCAATTCGTATTTTTGTACTCCCGAAAAACACATTAAAATACTAATGTCTACCACGTTTTACTAATGTTTACCATTAAAAATAAAAAAATGTAATACAAAAATGTTCACTTATAAAAACTGATAACTTATTAAATATTCTTAGTTTTTGTTACAAATTTCACGGATTGAGTTGTTTTTTTATACTTCTTAATGCACGATTAAAATGTACTTTTTACCACTGAAAATCGATGTACGCCATTTTTAATCGAACTACCAACCTAGCTAAAAACCATGACATGCATACCTATTTAATGATAACATAGAATACATTATTTAATCGAATTACCTTAGATATTCGGTAATACACCGGGTTTTTGAAAAACATTTCAAAACACAAAAACGCAAAAACAACCATAGATAATTATTTTTTTCATAAACTATAAAATACATTCCGTTCAAATCTGGGTACAGTGTCTAGGGTACATCGATTAACAGATAATCAACATGCAATGTACATTGTACATAGTCAAAGGAAAATTTTTATATTGTGATTTTATGCATATAAAATATATTTGATGTCCATAAGGTAATAAGAAGGGTATATATAGGTGCTTCAATTTCAGCTTCCACATGAAAGTATTAAAAAAATGGCAAAAAAATATTTTTTTAATATTTTCATGTCAAATTATAAAGTGAATCGCACACACATGCATATATATATATATATATATATATATATATATATATATATATATATATATATATTTATTTGATGTGGAAATATATGGGAGTAGAAACGTCACATTTTATATGCATTATGAATTTATCGGGTGTGACGAATAATTATAAATATTGCTTAAAGAACGAATAACGGCAATACAAATTGTTAACAAAATATCAGCGATATATGGTCTCTTGTAAAAAATTGAACTGAAATAATATGAAATTATTACTAATCTGCGATTGCATAAATTTGCTGCTCTTAATACTTATTTAATCAACTAGCTTGGAACTAATGCGAAAAAATATATACAATATTTTTAAAATTCTGTCTGTATATATCTATCTATCTATCTATATATATATATATATATATCGAGTATATTAATACACTTAATTTTAATACTTTCGTTTTTTGTATAATTTGATGTTTAA
This sequence comes from Acanthacorydalis orientalis, assembly GCA_034766995.1. Classification (NCBI taxonomy): domain Eukaryota; kingdom Metazoa; phylum Arthropoda; class Insecta; order Megaloptera; family Corydalidae; genus Acanthacorydalis; species Acanthacorydalis orientalis. The sequence continues at coordinate 33,006,547 of CM068314.1, read as the reverse complement.
TATTTATTAATTAGTTATTTATGTTTTATAAATATATATATATATGTATGTGTGTGTGTGTTTGTCGTATGTATTGTATATATGTGTGTATAGAATTAAACAATCATAGAATATAATACATAATGACATGTTTATATTATAAATACATTTTAAAGTGCCTTAATGTATTTAATAATCTTCGAGTTGTATATATTGCTATAAGATTTTAATGAGGATTTATTTTCAGATTTATATAAACTGATGCATTGTTTCCTGTATCGCAGTTGTACTTCCAGAATATTGATTTTCAAATTGTGATTATACATGATTATTAGCTAAAGATGAAATTCATTGATCTGTAAACGGATTATTTGTGAATGTAAAAGTCGAATTCAATAAACAAAATTTAGTAATCAGTATTAAACATCAATACGAACTATGATTGATTCGAATGTAATCAATCTTCATTGAAAATGAATAGTGTGTAACACTTCTTGATCCCATATCCAATCGTATAGTCAAGTCATCGAACTAACGCCTTTGATAATTAGAGATAATTGTTTTTCGTGCCTGCGTCGGGCGTGCACAAGCGCAAACCGCTGCCGCGCCCAGATCACATCGTATATTATTATCTTTTTTAATTTCTTGTAGATTTTGACTTGGAATATTCCTTTATAGTTTTTGTACCTTTCACTTAACGCGTTTCTTAATATAATCTCATATTTGTTCAATAATGTAATCCTTATCGATTGGCCACAGTGAACGACCAATATTATGCGTCAAGAGAGAGCAGCAGATTACAGTAGCATTTCAACTAAACATTTTCATCTTTATTTTGTTTCTACAAGACACGTTTTTTTAAGCACTCTTTGAAACGTGTGTATACGTTTTTTACTCTTAGCTGCATATTTAAAGAATATGTTTCAATTGTTACGTATTTTAAGGTATATTCTAATATTTATTTCATTGAAAATTCGATCGAGTTCAGTTTATTTTGTAATTTTTTTGCACAGTTTCTTAGGGTGCCATCTGTGAACGTTATTAAACTAATAGCATATTTATTGTGAAAATTATGTGTGTGTATGCTCACTGTCATTACAAATCATCCAATCACGGAAACTTATATTTTTTAAAGCAAAAAAAGCACTTTTTATAATTATACTAACAATTAGTCGTTATAACTATATTAGCATTGTCACTCTACAATAGAATCTCAGATGAGTGACTTCACTTTCCAACACAATTCACATTCTATCAGTAAATTAATCTTGAAACACGTCGAAATTAAAATTTTACTATTCATGTTTAACTGTGTATTGAATTTATTTGTCATTTGTGTTCACATATAGGTTTGGCGCCATTTGAACATAGTTGTGCTCTCTTTAGTGAATCTGTGTCTCTGTCTCTCTCTTCTCTGTGGCTGGGTGCTGAATGTTGTCTTGTCTTGCATTTAATTAGTGTATGATTATAATTATGTTTGAAACTGAATCAATTAGCACTTAATATTCAAACCGCACTGTATTAGCTGATTTTAATAGCATAAACGTATTGTGTATTCCAACATATAAATTATATAGTTATATTAGAATAATATTAGTGATTCACACTATATATTTTTCATGGAGTGTTATTTTTTAAAATTAATTTTATATTTATAAATGCACGGTTACCAATGGATTGGAAGCAGTTACATTTTAAAGACATGTTAATATAATATATTTAATGATCTTGTTAATAGATTGATTGATGTTGTACTTTAAATAGATTTAATCTTAGACACAAATTTTTTTAACTATATTTTTCAAAATCGAATCACTTAATACAAATATCGAATTAAAGTAAACTCTTTATCAAGAAACGAACACCACCTTATATATTTACAGATTTGTAATAAGTCAATAAATCGTATCAAATAAATTTCACTATTTTACACGAAATAATTTTTTTTCATTCATAGAATAATATTCTAAAATAATTTACTTCTTTGTTTACTTTATTTTAATTTTTATTAACATCTATTTATTATTATCATGATCGTTTTTTTACTTTTTTTAATTTATTATAAAGTTCATATATATATATATATATATATATATATATATACATACATACATACATACATACATACATACATACATACATACACATGCATACATATATCCACACACACATACATATTTACATACATATAGAAATATTTGCTCAATATTTTTATAATTTTATATTTGTTACATGTTTACTGTTCATAATAAAATAGTAAGAACCAATAAAAATATACTTAAGCGAGTATAAATATTTCACTTCTTTCGAATTTTATATACAATTTTATTGGTAATTGCTAGAAAAGAAAGTTCCGGATTTCAATCAATTTAATATAACTCCATAAATGCATTTGTATGGTTTAAAATATTATTCTACTCACCTGAATAATAATTTTATGAATAATAAATAATTACATTACTAATATTATTATTTTGTATCTATCGTTACTTTCTTATTATATAATCCACGATAATTATGAAAATGGTATAAATGTACGTGATTTACCAATTAATTAATTAGTAGTGTTCATTATACATACTCTTATTAACATATATTCTAATATTCATAATAATAATAAAATATTATATAATTCGTCCTCTGTGGTAATGAGTCCAATTAAACAATATTTTCAACAAATTTGCGATTATTTTAATAATGTGGTTTTGTGAAAAAATATGCACATATGAGTTTGCATTTTTAAATTTTATGTGGGCTTTTTAAATTATGTATTAGTTTTATTCAAACAACGCAATTTTTTATTACATTTCCATTTTTTATTCCAGATTAATCATCTCTTTATGAAAAATTAATTATAAGAATTATTTAAAATATTTCAATGATTCATGTTCGTGTACGTAGAGTTAAAATAGTTCTCAAATTATAAAACTTTAAATTTGAACCAAAGTCTAAGAAAAAAAAATGATCAAAAATGTTTACCATAAAAATAAAATAAACGGATTTGAGTAGTAAACTTGATTGTTATTATTCGCTAAAAATAGATTTAAATATTTTCTTTAATATATAAATGAACATTTTTCTGTATAAAATATTATTTAATTTATACAGAAATAATATTAATAAAACACATATTAAATTAATTTTTATTTTCATTTTAACAGTGTTATTTTGCATGTGCTGAGTCATTAGGAATTTATATATATATATATATATATATATATATATATATATATATATATATATATATAATGTATGTATGTATAATATTGCTTTTTAAGAATTCTTTGGTAATTTATGTTGTTTCCTGCTTATTAGTATCACATACTATATGTGTTATGTTGAATGATGCACGTTAAATAATTGCATAAAAGACATGCATTTTATCAAAACCCAGAAACACCTGCTCATAAAACAGTTTGCTTATATTCTGGGACATTATGCTAAATATGCAATATGATATCTGTGATGTGTCATTCGCTTTTTTCAAGGGACAGGAGATACCCATCTTCATTTGGTACGATAGTTACCCAACACATAGTGGAGAAGGTTACGAGGGTCGCGTGTCACGCGTGTCTCAAGATTCACCTTACGGCGCAGCCTCTCTCAACCTTACTAATATCCGCGAATCCGACCAAGGCTGGTATGTTTGATCATTGATTAAATTAATTTATTATCTTTTCCATTATTATTTCCTTCAAATTAATTTTTTTAAACTTGTTACTTTTACTTATTTTTTGCATTCAGCATATCGTTTTAATAATGTTATAAGCATACAATGATGCAATAAAACTATTTTTTTAGAAATTTCAGAATAATTATTTAATATACACATTTGCCACTCAAGATTTAAAAATTAATAATATCTGGTCCTGACATTAATTGTGTAAAAATATATTTTTTATATTATTATTTCTTATTTGGTGACTTGTGGATTTAAATATTCTGTTACTGTAACTTTTCATACAATATATAGATGTACATGATATCATTTTAATTAAAAAGTGACCGCTTTGATCAAATATCTGCTTTAAAATTATTTTTCTTAAGTTTGAATAAATTCATTGATTTTAAGTATCTAGCATCATTATTGAAAGATTAATATACAAAACATATATATATATATATATGTATGTATATATATACAGTGGTAAATTTAAGATTAAATCTTGAGGGAAGGAGGGGCAAGTTGAGCGAATAAAAACATTTTTAATGTAAATTTAATAAAACTCATTAGGTAATTATAAAAAGTTATTTAAAGAATAAAATCCAGTTTTTTTTCTTTTTACAGAGATCTTGAATTACTTCAGTTATGGTTACATTAATCTTTTTGTGTATATAGGAGCAAATGATTCAGTATTGTTTTGTAGTATTTTTTCCCTTTTCCTTTGGGAGGTGGTAGGTACCCTTGCCCCTCCCCCGAGTGCGCCACTGTACATATATATATATATATATATATATATATATATATATATATATATATATATATATATGTATGTATATATATATGTATAATATATATATATATTATATATATATGTATAATATATATATATATTATATATATATATATATATATATATATATATATATATATAATATATATATATATATATATATTATATATATTACTTTTACATCATTATGTAAAAAATGTGATTTAATTAATATTTGTATGTTAATAATACAATTTAATATAAAATATGTAATTCAAATTTAACCATTGTAGGTATGAATGCAAGGTAGTTTTCCTGAACCGGCCGGCCAATCCCAATAAAAACGGCACTTGGTTTCATTTGGATGTACATGCCCCACCTCGCTTTAGTGTCACTCCAGAAGATGTTATATACGTCAATCTCGGTGATGCTATCATTCTCAACTGCCAGGCAGAGGGAACTCCCTCTCCCGAAATTTTATGGTATAAGGACGCTAATCTTGTAGAATCTTCAGCTACAATAGGTATTTTTAATGATGGCACCGAACTACGGATATCAAACATTCGTCACGAAGATATCGGCGATTATACTTGTATTGCCCGCAACGGAGAAGGGCAGATCTCCCATACAGCTCGGGTGATAATAGCGGGTGGTGCTGTTATAATGGTACCACCCACTAATCAAACAAAACTCGAAGGAGAAAAAGTACAATTTTCATGCGAAGCGAAAGCATTGCCAGGTAATGTAACCGTCAAATGGTTTCGTGAAGGTGCACCTGTAAAAGAAGTAGCATCGTTAGAGACTAGAGTTACAATTAGAAGAGACGGATCTTTAGTCGTGAATCCTGTCAGTGCTGATGATTCAGGACAATATCTTTGCGAGGTTACTAACGGTATTGGAGAACCCCAGTCTGCTTCGGCTTATCTTAATGTCGAATGCAAGTATCAACTTTTTCTCATTTCTGTTCTCTTATATGTGTAATCATTTATTCAACTTTCAGATCCTGCAAAAGTGACATTTACTCCTACTATCCAATATTTACCATTTAGACTAGCAGGCGTGGTGCAGTGCTATATTAAAGCCAATCCACCATTACAATATGTTACGTGGACCAAAGACAAAAGGCTTTTGGAGCCATATCAGACCAAGGATATTGTCATTATGAATAATGGATCCCTACTGTTCACTCGAGTCAACCAAAACCATCAGGGTCGATACACTTGTACTCCTTACAACGCACAGGTACGTACTCATATACATATATATATATATATATATATGTATATGTATATGTATGTACGTATGTATGTATGAGTAAATTTTAATACAAAAATAACAAAAATATTTTTAATCACAACTTCACATTAATTTCAGGGTACGCAAGGGTCTTCTGGACCAATGGAAGTTTTAGTACGTAAACCACCAGTATTTACTTTAGAACCAGAACCTATGTATCAAAGAAAAGTTGGTGAAACAGTAGAAATGCACTGTGATGCACAAGAAGCTGAAGGTACACAAAAACCTAACATTCAATGGCAAAGAAGAGATGGATCACCTTTACCGAAAAATAGAGTGAGAGTTACTGGTGGAAATATCACAATCGAAGGACTGCGAAGATCGGATTTTGGATTTTATCAATGCGTCGCATCCAATGAAGTCGCAACAATTGTAACTGCTACTCAACTTGTCGTAGAAGGAACACAACCGCATGCTCCTTACAATGTTTCTGGCACTGCGTCCCAATTCGGTGTTACCTTACAATGGTTACCAGGATACAGTGGCGGTCCTGATTATAAACAAGATTACACGATCTGGTATCGAGAAGCAGGTGCTGCGGAATGGTCGACGATTCCTGTTACGCCGTCAGGAAGCACGTCGGTCACCATAAATCGATTATCTCCGGGCACGACGTACGAATTTCAAGTCATCGGAAAGAATGCTTTAGGAGATGGTATGCTTAGCAAAATCATCACCATTCGCACATTAGGTAAGTTGAAAGTTCTGATTTATTTGTGACATGAAAAATATATACGGATTTTAAGAAAATTATTTTCGACGTCTTAATCATGAAATTCGATGAATAAAATCGTATACGCTCGACTATTTGAAAAAAACATTACCCGTACATAATGTTCACAGACAAGTAAATGTAAACATTGAACTCTTTTCTGTAATTTACTTATATATTTTTAACCTATTGCATTTTTTCGATAAGCAGACGTAGGGCTACCGCAACAAGTGGCGGTAACACCAACACCTTCTGATAAAATCTTTCATCCTGCCCCCGCTGGTTCGGGTAAGGAAAACAATCTGCACGTGCCTCCTTTTTTATATTCGGTGCAGTTATGTTTATGTTGACATATTTTCGATTTATATTTATTTAGCGACACTTAATGGGTATAATTTTCTTCTATCAAGCATGGCTATACACTTTATTTGATACAGCTATTTGAATTTTTATTTCGTTCCAGACGTTTTTGATTTAAGTATTATTATTTTTCCAACTGACTCCACTGGAGCTACTCTTATTCCACCAGTCCTAAGACCAAAAGGTATTTTTCTTTTACTGTTTTAGTTTGTTTTTATTCGCTTTTTATGTCGTTATAGCTTTGTACCATTTCAATTTTATACAAGACAAGATAGAAACTATATTTATTTATAGGTCCAAAACCTGGTGTTCCACGAAATTTAACAGTAACAGAAATTCACAATGGATTTCTCATAACTTGGCAACAGCCATTGGAAAGAGCTCACCTTGTTCAGTATTATACAATTAAATACAGAACTGATGGGCAGTGGAAAACACTCAATAAAGGACAAATTCGACCAGAGGACACATCTTACTTAGGTAATATTTTCTTATTCATCATTTGTTGAAAAGTAAATATGAATGTTTCTTTTTATATTAATCATATACTTTTAAATATAAAGTTGTTCATTCTTGATAAAAACGTATTAATACTATTTTTTGATTTACTTTTCTTATATTATTCTTCCACATTTTATATTTTACTATTTTAAAATTATTATTCTTATACAAATATTCAGACACAATACAATATATAATTTGTTCTGTATATTTATTTATTATAGCAATTTAAGAGTAGTTCATGACATATTTTTGATTATTATAATTTATTTAACATGTATACATATATGTATATGAGTATATATATATATATATATATATATATATATATAATTGTGTTTATATTAATCTATAAAAATTGTGAACATTTGTCACATTTATGAAGAATTTTAACTTCATTATTAAATTTATCTACTTTACTAATCTAAAAAAACCCAGTTATTTTCAAATATCTTCATAACAAATTGATTTAAGTTTGACCATAATTTTTTTAAATAAAATTTAATTTTGATTTTCATAAAGTGTATATATTCTTTTTATTAATTACTGAAACTGATCTAAAGCGTAATATTTTATTAATTTTCAAAACACTCAATAAGAATTTGTATAATAACAACAATTATTTTCCAATTATAATCTCCAATATAACTAATTCTATTTCAGTAAAAAATTTAGTCGGTGGCCGAACATACTATTTTCGTGTTCTTGCAAATTCACTAACAAGTTACGAAAGTAGTGAAATGGTTAAATTCCCAGTGCCTGCAAGAGTAAAACACAAGGCTATTACTGCTGGAGTCGTAGGTGGCATTTTATTTTTCATTGTAGCGATAATTTTATCGGTATGTGCAGTCAAAATCTGCAATAAAAGAAAACGGCGGAAACAAGAAAAAGGTGAAGATATTTTTAATTCGTTGTGAATAATAATTTTTAATGATGTACAACACGAATATGATAAAATTTTTAAGTTCTTAAAATGCTCGGTTCCAGCCTACAACATGGTGGCCTGTCGGATAACTGATTCTAGAAATGGAGGAAGCACGCCTGCTGAAAGTCAAGTGCCTTTGAAAAAGTATGTATGATATTATAATGCGTTCTCTTAATTATGTTATTTTATACATCGTGTTTAAATGTTGATTATGTGTAAAAAAAGGAACAAACAACAAATAAAATTTAAATTGTTGTATCTAACGAAAGCAATAAACTTCTTAGACTAATGAATTGTCGAAAAAGTATTGTAGTAAATAAATCAAGCGTGTTATTTGTGTCACTAACGAATTATATAACAAAACCTGTAGCGTACGTTCCTTTTAAGTTTTCTGTTATTCCTTGTGTAGGACAGTTGAGTCCGAATCATATCGAGACTACGAGAGCGTGTTTATTATTCCCGGAACAAGTGTTCATATGAACCGTAAGAGTAATTCATAATAGAGATTTCCTGTAGAGCCTGGAAAAATATCGTGGAAAAATATTTTAAAATGTATTTGCTGTTTTTTGTAAAATGTATTTGTTGTTTTTTGTAAATAAAATAACTTTCATTATATAATCTATAATGTAAGCTAACATTGAATTACAATATATATAAATATATATATATATATATATATATATATGTGTGTGTATATATATATATATATATAATAAAACCAGAAACATGTATACATAATTTAAACATTAGAACAAAAATATTTTTCCAGGCTTAGTTATGAAGTGTATGTGTGATTGCTTTTACTAATGTATATTAATACAATGGAATGGCCTCAACGGGCTCTAGACAGCTCCGCAATGTGTTTAAAATTAGTAAAACCATACTACTGTTGATCTGAAAATCAAACTGATGTAAATAATAATATATCACTTATTATGCCTATGTTCAGTGCATATTAATTATATATACATACGTGTATATATATATATATATATATATATATATGTATGTATATATATGTATGTATATATATATAATATATATATATATATATGATCAAACAAGCAGATTGATTTTCAAATAGGCTAGAACATATCCTTACCTAAAATCTGTTATTACCGATGAGTGTGATGTTATCTGTCTCCTTGTTTGCGCTCACATGGAAATCTTCAAAATCTGGTTCATCGAATAAGGAGGAAAAAAGGTGAAGAGTTCGGGAGCATCTCTTAAGTCTCCTGCTAACTTCCAAGCCACTACCAATATCCGCACTCACACATGTATATTAGCCTTGTTATTAACTTTTTCTTGACATGCACTTTTTCTCTTAATGTAAATAAAAATACTCAGAAGTAAATTTCTGTCCAAAAATTATTATTTTAATCTATAAAACTAACAATAATTGAGATCACAATACAGTTCAACTTCACTTTCATAAATTTATTTTTCACTCATCCATAAAATAAAAAAATTCTGATCAGAAATGTTCAATAAATAATTATTAATCATTTTTGATTGTTGCTTATGTGCAATTTAATGGCGATGTCAACATTCTCAGAGCACTAGAGAATGACATCTCCATCGAAATGCGTATAAGCAATGATAAAAATGATCAATATTATTTATTGAATATTTTTTTATCAGATTTTTCGTGATTTATAGGCTGAAAAAAATTTATTTATGAAACTAATCGAGATCCAAATTAATAATGCGTAATTAAAAATAAAATTTAAATCAAATGCCTTAATTTAAAATAGTAAATTTAAAAATCTGCCAATTAAATAAACGGACTTAAAACATTGAAAAAAGTTTCTGTCACAAATTTTAGTTATTTTTATTCCATTTTTAATGTTCTTGTTATTGACTTAATAATTAACCTACTTATTTTTTAAAGAAAAATAAGTTTCTTAGTATAATTACATTTCAAATCAAACATAGTTTTTTTTAATAACAAGTTACATTTTTTTAGTGTTATTAAATATCTACTTGCCAAAAATATATCAACTTATGAAATAAAAAGTTTTAAATCATATAAATTTACTTCAGAGTATTTAACGCTGACCTATTATAAACATTTTTAATTTGATTAATATATATATATATATATATCCACACATATACAATTCAGAAAAATTAAAATTCATTGTTTAAAAATATTGATTTACTTTTGGTATTATATTTTCATTAATAGGATATATCAATTTTTAAAAAGGAATTGCTAAACCCCACAATCATCTAACATCTGGGGTAGAGATTTGCTTGTAAAAATAAAATTTGCAACAGTCGTAAATGTATTACACATGGACTGATGATTTCACACTAAAAACTCGAAATAAGATGAAGAAAAATGCAAATTTTTCTATCACTTTTAAAATATAAACATGTGCAATAAATATGGTAAGACAAAGTTGAATAAATAATAAATATCTTTATTAGAATCTTGTTGCAAATTTTAGTTGGTATATGTAAAGTAAATAAGAATAAATTAATATATATATATATATATATATATATAATCATATATATATTCATATATACATATATATATATATATATATACATATACATATATATATATATACATATACATATATATATATATATACATATACATATATATATAGAGAGAGAGACAGAGAGAGAGAGAGAGCTGGAATTTTTTATACTCTAAATGGGATAGACAAAACGTAATGTATATTTTCCTCTTACTTGATCTTCTATTCGGAAAAAATATGCTAAATTATTATTATATATGATATTATCAGTCTATGTCTATAGGTCTAGCGGCTCAGCCAAACCTATAATATACATTTTTTTTCATTATTGTTGCAAAAAGTGAATGTTTGTTCATGGTCAGTTTGTCACATTGTGTTTAAATAACCAATATATGCATGAATATCTGTTATAATATTAATTGTACATTTCTTTTGTTGCATATTACTTTTTTTTTGTTTTCAATTCAAAATAGATTTAAACTGTCTTGCATTTTTGATTATTTAATGATGCACGTTTTTTATGTATGAATTGGAAATAAATGTGTTTTATGATAATGAAGATCATTTTAAACCAAGTATGTTAAATTAAATAGATTAACATATATATATATATATATATATATATATATATATATATATATATATATACATATATATATATACATATACATTATATATATATATATAAATACACACATAAAATGAATTATAATAAATAATTTGCATCATCAATATTTTTTTAATCACATGAAAAAAATATCATACGTGAACTACATTTTTCAGCTTAATTTTTCGCATGATTTTTTTTCTTCCATTTCTTGATCTGCAATGAACTTACATATTTTTCTACTTAGACTTAGACAAAGCAGAATACCAAGTGTAACACTCCTCGGTCTCATATTGAATTGGATCTGGCCACGTGATCGATGCCACAGTCCCGGTAGTAGTATCGTCAGTGAGGTAAGCCGCTGGAGTCTACGTGGTGAAATAACAGGAGGCCCAACTGGTCTGAGTCGTATTCACCGTGCTCCTGATGGCCGTTTCATCTTAGTCGAACGAGCAGGAAGCGTATCAAATTCAAGTTCCAGCGACGATGGAGGATTTCTTCCACGCCGTAATGCTCATGACAGAGCATCATGGCGTAGACCGCTCGTCGGATATCCGAGTCAACTTAGTCTACGATCCGATGGTTCTGGACAAAGTGCGCGTGGTGGAGGTCTTTCGACGTTTTTCGGTGTTATCGGAAATCTCGCCAGGCCACGATTTCATCACCCGGCGTCTTTCGTACCTGCGATATACTCACCGAAAATACATCCACCGTTTTCTCCGAGATTCCAGTCAAGTTCTCCTGCTGCTTCGAGTGCTCTTCTGGTTGCATCGTCCGTCCGATCACCGATTTATTTTAGTGATCTGAGTTCGGTCAGGCATCCAAGTTCGGCCGAACGATCATTTCCGACACCGCCCGGTTATTCTCAGCTCCGTTCGGTTCATCAACGTTATTCTCAAGAATTACCTTCACTTCGAGCGATTCACGAAGAGACGAGAAGCACTCGAGGATTTGTACCGGTGCATCCGTATGTAAATCCTCCATCGTCGAGGATACGTGCTCCTCCTCCCTATCCGACGCCTCCGACCGGAACGATGACCGCTTATTCCGGAATAACCACCGTTCGTCCACGAGCACGTCTTTTTCCGAGGCACGCACGAATCGCCCGTAGCGCTCCGGAACTCGCTTCGCCGGAACAGATTCAAGAAACTTCACCGGAAAGCCGTTCGAGCTCGAGTGGATTCGGAAGCAAAAACACTTCACAACAGAATCAAAGCTCTCGATCCGGCAGCAGTGTAGAATGGCGTTTACCACCTTACAGACCACCACCTCCTCCGCCCTCATTTACCACACATCAACCGTTGCCCCCGCCTCCACCATCGGTCGGTCGATGGCTCGAATTAACAACCCAGTTACGTCCTCCGTCCCCAAAACCCGTCGACGTCGGAAGTGTCGACGGGCATTATGAGTTTGATCCGGCATCTCCGACGCCGACGGCTTCAACTCCGACGGGACCTCGAGAAGAACGGGCAACGAGTGATTCAGAAGCTCCGTCTAATCGCAAACGAAGCTCGCGATACGATGATATCGAAGCCCGAGTTCGAGCGATGAAAGAAGAATTCCACGAATTCCGTAAACGACAGGCTAAACGCCGCCGTAGTGAAGAACTCGAAAGCGCTTGTTAAGCTATCTACTATCTCGATGAGTGACGATCACGCACGTGTCGAGGACTCTTGCGTTCGGTGTGATAAACTGTCTTAGGCTATGTAACGAATACTAAACATGTTCTAAATTTCTAAGAAAGAACCAAAACTCCAAAGAGACTCTATTAAAATAATAAATAGGTATAATATAATAATTATAAATATATGATATATATATACATATAATATAATATATATACATACGCATAAACATAAATCGATTTCAACGCAAGCGCGAGACGTGCGGCGCGGGTCTACCTGCGCCCCCGCACGAACGCGTAGCTCAAATCGTACGTCGACAAATGACACTTTCGAAACGTTTATTACTATCGTAGTATTTAATCGAGAAGACGAAACGAACGCGACGGTTATTTAATTATAATACTTGGGCGGTTCGCCGCCCGTAATAATTCTAACGCTTTAGTGCCGGTCTTCCGGTGACTACATTTTACACGTACACGTCAGGCTGTTGCGATATTACTATTCCTAGGTGTTTTAGATTACTCTGTATTATACAATTGTATCGTGTACATTGCGAGCGCGATAGAGCGCCAGTCGACTCGATAAGTAGATTCTTATGTAAGTTTTTTTGTCGTCGTCAGTCGAACGACACATTTATTATTTTTTCGAGTACAAAAATGTTTTAATGTAAGAATTTTAATTGCAATCTTATAGTGATATTAGTTTTGTAAATTTCACATCCTGAGTACAAGTTATAATACTTTTGAATATGTTATTCTAAACATAAATCTATATAAAGGTTTAATATAAAGATATTTTAATTGGGCAGATGTATTATCTCTATTATATTAATATCAATACCTACTCGCAGATCAGCACGTCACGAAGCATGAGAGAATGATCTCGCTCTCGTCATTGGCAAAACTTCTTTTATTCAATAGCATAGCTGAATTCATGTTTTGAACAAGCCTGCCATTTACAATTACAGTAACATTTATTCCATGAAAACAATAATTTAGTAAAATAAAATTTACTACCAATTTTAGCACTGAAGAAGCAATGGCTAAATCACTTATCGGTTTACATGCTAAAAATACTCACCTCTAACCTATTCAAAAATTATGTAGTTTTTTTTAACAAAGGCTGAATTGATCTCTCACATCTTGCATGTAATAAATGCTAAGAATGTTTTTTTCTAATTGAAATTATCATCACTCATTGATTTAAATACTTATAAATATATATATATACATATATTGTTATTTTACATTGCCCTTCCCACCTCTATTTAAAATTGACGTTATATTTTCTGCACATTGAAATAAAACCATTTTAGAGCTAGAATTTTTAGTTAATAAGTGTTGAATCTAGATGAGCAGTTGTTACTGTGTAACTACGCTGTAAAAAGCATCACATCTGAACAAAAATACAATAATGTTGCCAGAAATATTTTCTTTTTTATTGTTCCATTGCAACTGAATTTAAAAACAAATTCAAAATATATTTGCATAAAGTGTTATTTTTTCAATCATTTATTTTAATTTTCTTATACATTAGTTGCTATTTTTGTATATATTTCACCCAAATCTATGTCTCTTCAGTCGGGTTTATTTGAGTTAAAATATCAATAAAGAATTGTATATAATATAATATGACATGAACTTCAAAATATTATTTAAATGCTACTATCAATTTCACTATTAACTTAAAGGAAATTTACATAGCTTTTCCATTTATAGCACACATGCACACACACACACACACACACATTCACACACACATATATATATATATATATATAAAAATACACACACAAACATATATATATATATATATATATATATATATATATATATATATAAATACACACACACACACCGAAAACGTTTAAAATATCTTCAAAACTTATTTTACGTGTATTGAAAATTGAAACATCATATATATAATTAAACTTATTTGAAACAGTGTATTCATTTAATCATACTGTAAACATATTTTAAAAACTACGAAATTCTCTAATATAATGAAAAAAAGTGTCACACACATATATACATATTTTTCTCAAGAAAAATATTACAAGATTTCATACTGTTAAGTCTGTTTGCATATACAGAAATAACCATATTATATGTAAATTTACTTCAGTTAAAATTTAACAATGTTAAAATTTGTGAATAAATTCTATAATTATTTGATTTCAAATATTAATCACTGTAATTCTTAAGATATGAATAGTTCTCTTTGAATATACAATTTACTATAGATTGAATATTGAAATTAATATAAAAATTATAATATTAAATGTGTACTCTGTTTGAAATAAGCCCAGTTCTGTTAAAAAAAAATTAACATGCACGAATCAAAAACAACATTTACTTGATTTTAATTAAAGGAGCTTAAGGGTGTGAAAACTATCACTGCCACTACTTCTTTATCAAAGAATATTTTCTTTCTGTCTTTGTATTTAAAAATAAAAATGTGAATATATCAAATAAACCCTCACTACCTTCTGGTAATGGGAACAATATAAATATTGTAAATAGCCAGCCTATGGAACAAATATAATAAACATGCAGATTCCAAACTTTAAGTATTTCAAGTGTGTATGTGTTAAGTAAGATATATTATTCATATAATAAAATTTCAGTTACAATTTATTTTCCAATACCAATAAGACCACACAAATATAATATAATAAACCAAATAAGTTCTAAATGTCTTTTGCCTTCTAATAATATATTAATAACGTCTAACAAATGCACTTTATAGAATTAAATTATATTTAATTTACATTCCCAATGCATTATTCTATATGAAAAAAATGGATTTTTTATTTCATTGCATATCAATAAATTTCAGATTACTTTACTTTCAGGTTATACTTTTATAGTAGAATTTAAATATTTGTACAAACTATTTCCAATTATTATT
>CM068314.1:32913207-32988207 GCA_034766995.1 Acanthacorydalis orientalis | reverse complement strand
TACTGTCTACAAGTTTCTAATATTTTACCGTAGAATCTATTAATCTATTATATTAATGAACCATTAAGAAAAAATACTAATTTAAAATACTCAACTAATTATAACAATTATATTCGAATTTTTTGGTTAGTAGCAACTATAAAATCCTCTTCGTTTTTAATAATATCTAAATAATGCTATGTACCAAAATACTATTTTACCAGTTCCTTGCTTAAAAACGAGATTATAAAAGATATGAAATTTTAAGCAAATTATTAATCGATATTGTCTCAAATTCCATAAAAAATAAGTAAAAATTTTAATTTGAAATCAAAAACTAGAATAAAATAATTTTATGGCATGGTTGAAATGATTACTTAAATAACACAACACTACATGGTCTTCATATTTTAAGCGTATTTCCTTCGACCTAGTCTAAAACACATTACCACTAACAGGTGTTGAAATGAATCTGTGTTATATGGCCTACCTTTATTTTTACATTAACTTTTTATATAGACAGAAAGCATAAAATTGGAAAATATTAATTATTTTTTTTTGTGATGTTCAAAACAATGTTTACACAACTCATTTAGATGATTTTTTAATTAAATTCATGAAATGAATTTTCAAATTATATCAATAAATTTCAAAACACCTATTTTAACATGCACACACATATGTATATATACATATATATATATATATATATATATATATATATATATATATATATATATATATGTTATATATGTATTCAAAGCTTATTACTGCAATGGAATGATGTCAATGATTTTACTTAACAACTCATTCAACTGTGCGGAAATGAAAACTTTTTATCTAAAATCGTTAGTTGTTAAATAAATGATTTAATTTATAATTGCGTTACGCTGTATTCATTATTTGAATGGATTCTCATCAATCGGAAATAATTTTAATGTTTAAACATTGAAGTAAAAAGTAATACGAATTTAAATCTATCATTTCGTATATTTAATTTGTAAAAACTTTATTATCAATGATAAATTTATTGTGTAAAATGCTTATAAATAAATATTAGAACTTTAAACATTTTAATTGTCTGTTAAATGAATGAAATCCTTAAATGGTAATTGTTTAAAATTTTGAAACATGAAATTTTATTTGCATCATTTTGCTTATATATTGTATAATAATCAAAAATGCGTCTAGACTTGCAAAATAAGATATAAATTCATTAAAATAAGTATATACTCATAAAAATAGCTGGAATATTTATGGAAAACAAAATACAAATTACTTATCATTTGAAAAACTGTCCATGTATTATGAAACACTTGTTAATATAATAATTTCCTGGAAGGTATGAGCTTAAACTGCGCTCAATTTTCTCCCTTTTTGGTCTAAGTAATCTAAGTGCATCTCTGGGCGCAATTGTTATTTAAGAGATGAGCATAAAAACATTCAATGTTTTCTAATGATTAAAACAAATAATAAGTAATTCTTTTTAAGACAACACATTATGTAAGTCTAAGATTTACTAAATAATCTTATCTGTATTCTGTAAAATAAAGAATCAAATAATTAAAAATAAAAAAGATATTACATGTTTATGAATAAATAAGAATGAAATATGAATCGAATAAATTCAACATAAGGAATGGAAAAGATTAACCGAGCAGTTAACATAGAAACTCTATACTGTAAAAGAATATGAAAAAAATTGTGTGATTAGTTTTTTTTTTCATAATTGAAAGGTGCATATAGGATGTATCGGTAAAAGGTATAATTGAATTAGAAGAATTAATTTATAAAATTTAAGAAAGCAATTTTATATTATCAAAATATGTTTTGTGTATTCGATTTACATATTTTCGTTATTATCACTTTTTACGTCATTGTCATTTCGTTCAGTATGAGTTATAGCGTTTACAGGAGAATTCTCTAAAAATGAAATAATCGCTTTGTGATAGCTGAAATAAGTTAAAAATGACTTCGGTTCTAATTTATCAAGGTTTCTTGGGAAGATGGAATCGATAGTAGCTCCATATCTTGTCGTCGGTTCGTCGTTTCAATATTACTCTTGTAGGTCTCTTTTAATTTTTTAATTCTCTTCTTCTTTTCTAAATTAGGCAAACTTAAATCAAATAATAGTTGGAAATTTTCTATATTTTCCTCATATATTTTATTTCTTCGAGCAAGTTCTGCAATCATACCGTCACGAACAATATTGAAAAAAAATAAAAATGAAATTTTCTCGTGGAGAAAATGAATGCGTTTCTATATCATTTTTCAGTGGCCTACGAATTTCATCCTGTTTATAACAAATTAAAGATGTAATGTCTGTTGCTTCTCTTTCTACATTAGAAAATTCACCACGGAATTGTTTAATTAAATTTTCTAATGATTTTAAGAAATCAGAACCTTTAATTAGCGAACACTCAATTGTTTGCAGTGTTTTACTGGTAGCATTGACTCTTTGTGAAAAAGTATTCCAAATTATTGTCTTTAGAACCGTTTCGTATTTGTTCATTTTTGTCAGTAAAGATTGCGCTTCCACTACATTTTTTTTACAAATTTGATTTTCCAGCGATAAGTAAATGCAGAAAAAAAGTAAAATTTTTTCCACAAACATAAAATAGTTACATGCACAGCTACAACTTTCTGCAGCAAAATTGCCGACTAAATTTAGACAGGGATTAGCGTAAGGGACGTAGACCGTACTCGGACTCTTTAATGCGTGCTTGTAATCCTGAGTATTTTCCTGCCATGTTCGCAGCATTTTCATATGTTTGTCCTGGACAAAGTTTCTATGTTCAAAATATCTATGCATATTTTTTTTAAAAAAAAGTAATAATTGTCCTTCTAAATATGATGACGTATGTTCTTCTATGAGTATGAAACCAAGAAATTTTTCTTTTATATCACCATTCGGTAATACATATCTTACAATTAGCGTTAGCTGATCAATATGTGAAACATCAGATGTAGAGTCGAGTATGATTATAATAATTTACAAATAGAATTTCTTCTGTTATAAATAATGTTACATGTTTTCTAATGATTCCTATGAATTCATCTGAAATGTTGTGTGACAAATAATTAATATTTCCTTGTCCACGATTACCGTACTTTTGTAAGTATTATTTTAAAAAAATGCCGTATTCACTTAAGCATGTCAAATAGCTTTCTTTTATATTTGAATTTTTACTTTCGTCGTGACTTCTAAATGCTAACCTTAGTCGACTTATTAATTTTATAGTAGAAATTATTCTTTTCGACACTTCTTTCCAATAACTGTCCTCATGCTCTCTCTACTATAATAAATTAGTATCTATTCTTACACAGGTTATTTTCCTACATATATTTGCATTTTTCACGCAAATGTATTATTGTCAGTTAAGACGAGTTCGGACCCCGTTCGAGCCCGGGCCCCCTAGCAGCCGCCAGGTCCTACACTCGCTTGACCCACCACTAGATGGAGCACATATTGTACTAGATTAAAAATATGATTCTAAAAAAATTATATTAATTATACAATTATTGATACGGACTCAAAAATGATGAAACAAACAACATATTAATATTAATGCCACTAAAATCACTTAAATAAATGATTAACACATTAATCTTTATCTTTAAATTTATAAAAAAATGATTCTATCATTTTGTAACACACATTTGTATTGCTTTATAACCAAGTTGCACTACTATTCATTATTTCATTCTTTCTTCATTCGTCAGTTTTGTCAAATTAAACAATAAATATAACAATGTAAAAAGCAAACGTTTATTTCAATAGGAAAAGGTATTGCGTGTAACAAAATTTTCCATACAATAATTGTCATTGAATTGACAATTATACTATTCAAATCCAACTGGAATCAATTTTGAATGATATTATCTTCGCCTATTTATTTTAATAGCTCGTTAGTGGACTATTTCTTTTTTAACCAGAAAATTTATTCGAATTCAGATGGAAAAAATTCTATATTTGAATAAACAAACATTGTAAAATATACCGGAATACACAATCAAGAAAAACACATCTGTCTAACACTATTAATTAAACCTTACTGTTAGCTGTCTCTGATTAAATGTGGGCGTGATATATCTTTACTAGGAAGATTCACATATGAATTTTAAGTGTAAGAAAATGAGGTCTTGTATATATAGACATAATTGTACACTGAATAAATACCAAATATGTACAATATATATATATATATATATATATATATATATATATACATGCATATAAATATATACATATATATATATATATATATATATATACATATAAACATATAATATGAATATATATATATATATATATATATATACATATATATAAACAATATAAGAAATAAATATAAATAATATTCTTATTCAAACATTTTCAGTTGTTATACAATCGGATTAATCTGTATTTATACAAATTTATTTATATCACTACCGCAAATATTACTTGATTTATGGTTTTCAAATACAAATTTTGATACAATAAAATGGTTATCCTACAGTTATTTCTTAGTCTCCTCATTATTCAATTATTGTCAATTGTTAACTATATATAATATTAAAAAAACATAGATGTAAATTAATTGCAATTATTTCTATTTTTTGAAAAAAAAAACAATAAATCTATTTCCGATATATTCATATAATTAAACCTAAATAAGTAATATATTTCATATTATAAAATATATTATATCAATGTTCATATCTAATATAATTATTCAATAAGAATATTCCTTTTTGTTTCAGTAATTGAATCTAATAAATACTTCAAGTAGAATTTTTTAAAATATTACTAAATAATAAAGTGATAATACAGAATTTTAATAGCAAGTTCAAATTGGAATTTTTGATAATTTATTGAAGCTAATAAAATTTTAAAAATTTAACTACGTTTTTATAGTCTTTAGTAGCGCTTATTTTATTTTGAAATCTCTTAATGACTACAAAATGAAATAAAACGGAAAACGCATTTCTAGAAATTAAATATGATTTTCAAATATATATAATACGAGTATATTTAATTATATATATATATATATATATATATATATATATATATATATAATTTTATAAAATAAAACAAACTTGAGACCTTATATCTCCAATTTTACTGAATTTATTTTGAAAATAAACGTAAATTGTCGACTTCAGAGATTAATATTAGACTCTGACGGAATACAACTAAAGAAGATTAATTTTACCGTCTGTTTCTTGTTGTGCAACTCAACGTCATCTAATTCTTATTTCTATCGTGGGGTGTTCAAGTCGCCCACACTTTTATAAGATCATCAGTGCAATAGTGTATTAAATAGCACTAGATATGAGAGTTGTTATTTTCTCTCCTTTTTTATCTTCAACAATAACACATTATTAACACTTATGATTTTAAATAACAATTAACACTGAAATAAAAAATATATTTGTAAATATACAAATATATTTTGATAAAATTAAGTATATAAATTATTTATAAAACAACTAAATTTATACTTTAATAAATCATAAAAATAAGTATCAATTTAAATTATATTTTAATATCAACTAAATTTGTATATATATATATATATAGGAAGTTAAAACATATATCCAATTATTCTTCAGTTATTCTTGAAATAGCTATAACATCTAATTATATGTAAAATTTATCTGCACTTAAAGCACTAAGATCAAATTAAAGATTTACTAATTAATACATTCCCTTATTATTATGTACTTGAACATCCAAAAATTAAAATATAGAAATAAGATACATAAATTCGTTTTAAACTAAAAATTCTACTGGTTATTGTATACTTTCAAAATGTATATCATTAAAACCTATATATATATATATATATATATATATATATATATATATATATATATATATATATATATATATATATAATGATATGTATTACATTAAATTCATTAAAAAGTTAAGTGTAAAATAAGGAGATCATATATGAATTCCTCTTTATTTATTTTTATAATGTATTATAATAATTACTTGAAGTAATAAAAAACATATTGTTAAATCTGACAACTTTTGTAACATTTGAAAACAGACTCGCGCCTCTTAAAATGAAATAAATATCATTTGTAATAGATAAATCATTTATGTAAACCAAACGAAACGTATTTTTTTTATAAAAACATCAGTTAATTTATTTTTACTTAAAATACGAACTAATGACCTACACGAAGATATTGTACAAATACAATATACAGTATGCTATTAATTGTATTTATTTATAATCTCTTCATTATAAACTAAATACATTTGACCCATTCACTGTCGGGAAAATTAAGCACGACTTGCACTGGCTGCCAAAAGTTTATTTTAATGAAAGCAACGAAATTTCTTAAAATTCAATATTAGTTAGTTGCAGATATAGTCTTTGAGTGGCATTTACAATGATTTGAAAGGAAAAACCTATGAGATATCGCCCAGTCGGCACCACTGAATAAAATTCGTATACTGGGTTCCGACTACGAGATGTGTCGTAATATTTATTTTATGAAGCTTTTCATACAGAAGTTCTCTTTTCATTTCGTTTCATTCCGCAATGATCGTCGCCTAACAAATCCCATCTGGCGACAATTAGTAATACAAATGTGTAATGATTCTCACGGGGAAAACACATAAAGCAAGTCAATTCAATTCAAACTTATAGTGCAAACTACGAGATATTACTACGAGGTACACACCCTCACTACGAGATATCTCGTAGTTGGCAACGAATGGGTTAATCGCTTGCATTTTATTAAGATTTTAAATTTAATATTATTTTGTCAATATTTTTGTAATTGTACGTATTTCAATAAAAAAATAAATGATATATATATATATATATATATATATATATATATATATATATATCTTCTACATAAATGTATACTATTCTTTATAGTCAGTTTTAATTTTGTTAATTATTCCATTCTGTAATAAAGAAAATGAAGGAATAACTAAAATAAGACTAATATATAATATTGTGTGATACTAATTGTTCTTATATATATATATATATATATATATATATATATATATATATATATACATATATATATATATATATATATATATATATATATATATATATTGACACAAAAATGTATATTTAATTTAGTTTTAAAATTCAACAGTACAAATAAATATCAAACGAAAGCAATCGGACAAATGTTATAACCAGTAACAGTAATAGTAGTAACATAACTAAAGATTCAGTCACGTACATAGGGGAAGATTAATAATAAGAATTTCCTTCGAATCATAAGTCATGGATAAATCGCTGTGACTCAGTGGTTACCAAAAAAAAATATTGTTGATTTAATTAATGAAAATCAACTAAAAAGAATTTTAAGTTTATGAAATGTATAATTATTATTGTAATAAAGAAATTCGTAAGAAAATATTTAATATAGTACGTATAGAAAAAATTAAATATTTGTATACTATTGTTTTTATAAATTTATTTAAAATAAGGAAATAGAAGAAAATAAAAGATATAAAAGAAAAAAGGAAAAAAAAACATCTTAACACTTTTAAAATCTATTTTTTATCAAAGATATTTAATATTACAACACATATGTAAACCAATTCTAATTTTACTCTTATACAATTACGTTTTTAGGGTCATTTCCATATATTTAAATCAGAATTATAATTTTGAACAAGCTTCTTTTTGTCCAAGATATAATGCATACCGTGTAGATTTAAACGGAACAAAAATGATCAAAATATTATTTATTAGAAAAATATATTTTGATTTTATTTTCAGAGTAAAAAATATTAATTTTCTTGGTGGATTATCTTTGAAGTTTTTGTATATAAATAGTTACACATTAAAATAAATTTTACGTTAACGTATACATATATATATATACATATACATATATATATATATATATATATATATAATTTATTAAACTTTAACAAAATCTGTTAATCTTTGAACACTTATAATAATTGATTCAATTTTGAGATAAGGAAGTACGATTTTTTTCCCTTCCCAAACTTGAAATTTTTGTACGGTAGGAAGAAATTCTCGTCGAATGAGGATGTCAATACGTATTTTGCAGACTCGCTGGACCAAAAATATAGCGCTCAATGGAGACTATGTTGAGAAATAAAATCGATTTTTTCAGAAAAACAGTATTAAACTTGCTTTTTACCGTACTTATCAAATGGCCCACGTATATAATCAAAGGAGTTTTTCATTTTCATATTATATTTATGTTGTCTAGTTTACATATATATATATATATATATATATATATATATACATATATATATATATATACATATATATATATATATACATATATATATGTGTGTGTGTGTGTGTGTATAAATTTTGTGTCCTTTACAAGATACATCTTATATATAGTCGGTATTAAACCTAATACATGAATACAAAAATTGTAATTTTTCTAACAAATCCTGATTCAATTTAATGAAATATTCCAAAAAATATCAAACATATATTAAACTATTAAAATTTCACTACATGATCAGCAAATAGGTATTTGCTACGCCATTTCGATAAGGTTGGCTGTTTTTCTTCTTTAACGTTATAATCAACATAAAACATAGTAATCCTGCATTGATGCCGTGTAATAATGAATTTCATGATGATGAAATAACATCGTCATTTCCGTTAATAGGAGACAGTAGTTTGCATTGTAGAAGAATCGTAACGTACATTGGGTAATTTTTTTTGCAATATTTTTTCATCGAGTCGGTCGTTCGATGTCGGACATTTTTCATATATTCTAGTTAAAGATTTTTGATAGGCTTCTATGCCAATAAAAAATATTACAAAAAAAATCACAGGAATATTGATCTAATGGAAATTGGCCTTCAATAAGAGAACATTTGGAATGAAGCATAGTAACCTCTAATTTTATATATTTAAGGCAATATAGATAAAAATAGTATATATATATATATATATATATATATATATGTGTGTGTGTGTGTGTGTATGACAGAAAGAGAAATAGGAAATCTGTAATACTATAATTAATTGAAATCTGGATTTAATAATAAAAATAAGCAATGATCTAGTTTAAGTTTCAAATTATAATTTTAATACCGCTATGTTTTTTTATTATTTAATTATAAATTCAAGATATTTTTTCTATATTATAAAATTAGAAATATTTCTTACATTTTTCTATAAAATAAGTTTTGATTTGAAATATAGATTTTCTTGAAATATAAACACTTCATTAATGTCCTTTATATATATATATATATATATATATATATATATATATATATATATATATGTATTGTAACGTAAAGATAAATATGATAAACAAATAAATAGCCAAATGTAAACATTAGTTTACAACTGCATTAGAAACGCCGTAAAAGTTACAAAAGTCAAAACGGATTATAGACGATAAGTGGGAGTATAGCAAATGTAATAATTGACCATACTAACTAAATGAACTAGCTTCTGCAGCAATCAGCATCCTCTGCTCAATACAAGGGTTTCCCGTGTATGTGCTTGAAGCAGTTGACGCCTCACTAGATTTTGTTGCTCACACTTCTATATACATTTTATATAATAAATACGTATATACGTTTAATTCTATGAATTTACTTCATAACAGTTGTTTTTATTTTTTCGATCGGAACACATTATTATAACAATCATTGTACATAACATGCACCTAAATTTCTGAAGTTATTGTATTTTCCTTCGAGCGAATTGCTCAAAAAAAAACATTTCGTTTAAATATTTATTTTGTCATGAACTGCAAAGTATTCTACTAAAATGTCTTGTTATGTGTATATTTTATTGTGCTTTTTGGTGTTTGTGAATATACTTCAGTGCGTGACACCTCTCATTGAAGAAGAAAAGCAGCCTTCTTTCTTAAATGCAGCAGTCGGTGGTCATGTTGCATTTAATTGTCAACTGGATTTCCCTCAAGATATAGAAATTCCGTATATTTTAAAATGGAATAAAGAAGTATGTACATGTAGTCATAAGTTATATTGTCAGTTGAAAATAAATTATAATCTATAATTAACGAAAATATATATTGAAAAAACGCACTCCTATATTTGTAATTATGTCAAAACGTTTTACAGCAATTATTAGCTTAATACAGATTGCTTACTTTTCATCTGTAAATACTATTAATTCAAAAATAAAATGTTAACATTAAATGATTAAAACATAAAAATGATCAAATATTGATTAGCATTTTTTCATTTAGTATTAAAAGAATACTTTTTAATACACCTCTACACTGACTATGTTGTTATATATATATATATATATATATATATATATATATATATATATATATATATATATATATATTAATGAAAATAAAGCCAAAAAAAACATTTTTATGACGTTTATTAGATAAAATCTTCCATTTTCTTGACACACAAAGCATATCCTAAAACGTGATCCAAAAATGGAATTTTATTGTAAATACTTACATGTCAAAATGTTTTTTTTAAATTTGCAATTTTTTAAAAAAGAACTTCATCGATAAAAATCCAGTTAATGTTTTTTAAACCAAATAAAAATATAAAAAACTTCATAGATGTAAACTGTTGAATCCTACGTTAGTACTTTTTTGACGAATAATAACGGTCAGCTCAATTTTATGTTCTTTTAGCAAATAGAAACATATTGATAAAGCCATATAACGAATACTAAATTACCTAACTAATTTTGTACATACTGTCATTATTACACTCTCTCTTTCTCACACTCTCATACACACACAAAGGCATATATGTATATATATATATATATATATATATATATATGTGTGTGTGTGTATGTAAATATAACATATTTTTAATGAAAAACATTTTTACAAGAAGTAATAAAAATAATCATCAAATAAAATATGATTTTAGTTTAATCTTTATCACTTTTAATATAAAATAATGTACATGTCGACAAAGCGCATATCGTCTTAAAAGACTATGATTAGTGTGTATTTTTAAACGTTTTGCTGAATGAAATGGTTATATATATATATATATATATATATATATATATATATATATATATATATCTGCATATTTCATAACAATTAATCAAAATTATAGAGATGAACCTTGATACATCATGTTTTGTTATTTGATTAAGTATACAGTGTAACTGCAATTATGCATATTCGTGTCATTTCCTTCTTTGGATCTTCGTCTTGAAAATACTATAAAAACAGTATGTACATGTATGTGCGTAAAATATAAAATAAAATACCAAAATAGCATTTTGAGAAGTAACAAATGTAGTAATAAATTACTTTTTCATATGCATTAATAATGTTTTTTTGTCAAATAAGAAACACGATTCAAATATGATACTCTATATCTTAAATATAGTGCTCTTTTATATTAACATCAAAATAAAAATGCCCTTTATCATCAATTAAATGATATTTTTTCAATATTGATTAAAATGCAAATATACTAATAAATATTTAATTTATTCAAATCATTTCTAAAATGTCTGTACTTTATTTAAAATGAATTTGCATATGAATTAACTACTTTAAATAATTAACCAAAAGTAAATAAAATTATTACTAGTTAGAGATTAAACATGTTTGTGAATGATACCTGTGTATTTATTTTACTACTTAAAAATACTTATTCTTTAAAAGTATTTTTAATATTTATATATATATATCAAAAACACACACTCTAAAATTATACGGGCGTTAATGACCTTAGCTGTCGAAGAGCCCTAAAACCTCAATAATCAACCAACCAGATAAAATTATAATAAATTAGAACCTATTTATAGACATTTACTTCTTATTAACAAAAATTTAACATTTCAATGAATTTATTTTTATAATGCTAATTTCACTACAATCTTAAATAAATGAAACTAGAATAAATTATCCACGTAATGATTTTTTATATTCTGAAATTTTATTTAAATTTTCATTCTTGACAAAATTGATAAATTTTTAAAGCTCCTTATATCAAGTAACCAATTTTCCATTAATTTTCCGATATTAATTTTGTGTTATACACATGAATTTTATTTAAATTCTAAAAATGTAGATTATTCACACAAAATTCAATATCTTGATTCGAATTTTAAAAATTCCCGAGTTAATTTATTAATTAACTATTATGACCAAAACGATTATTAAATTACCAACATTACTAAAAATACATTTAGGTAAAATATTTCATTTTTATACAAAAAAAAAACTTTCCTAATACATAATAATAAATAAAAATCAAGCAAAAAAATACGAATGATATTTTCACATTCAATAGCATTCTTGCCATAGCTTCAAAAATAAATATTTTATTCTTCTATATTTTACGATAAAATTGCTATAACATTATGTATGTATATATATATATATATATATATATGTATATATATATATATATATATATATGTATATATATATATGTATATATGTATATATTTATATATCGACTCAATAATTTAAAGTAGTGTTTCTCAAATAAATGTATACTCATTTGGAGAGTTTCATTTTTCCGACGTATTACTTTCAAATGAAAATAATTCGAGGACGTTTTAACAATAATATTTCATTGAAACTACAGCAAAATATATAATAGAATTATCTCCCTAAAACTAAAAAATGGGCCCGCCGCTATGCGTGCATTTTATCCATTCTCTGATTGGTTAATATTGGTTACGTGGTCTCTATTCTGATTGGTTAATATCAGTTACTGTAATAATCAGTGTTTTGTTTGCCGAGTAAGGCGTAAAACCACCCACCAACCGGAGGGTGGGAGGTCAGAACGCAAGGAACATGAGGCAGAGTTCTCTAGTTTATATATAATTAAAAGTTTAGAATATATATGTAACGAAATACTATTAAAATTCAATGAACGTTCTGATAGGATTGCGTTATATTATATACATATATATAGAGGGGGTGTCTTGTGTTCATTTTCGTGTTAATTAATTTTCAAATTAAATAAATCTTGAAAAATAAAATGCAAAAGAGAACTCTGAATAAATGAAAAATATATTATTATTGAATAAACTCATATGAGTAATAAATAACTATTCTTATGGATTTTCCCAAAAGTATAATGGTTTTATGTTATGAATTATATATGTATTAATTCATAAAATGAAAAAAAATGTTTCGTCACTATAAAAATTTAAATCTTCTTTTAATGTTTCAAGTACGCTTCATGTTTCAAATAAATTGACCTAGTTACGTTTAATGAGTGACTCAATAACATCACTCCTGCTGTGCACACAGAGGATCCCTAACCTAAATTCCTACTTTTATAATTTTAGTTAATTTCCATTCTATGGCAGGTCATTGAATATGTATCTATAATAATATGTTTTTTAATAAATTATTTTTTCTCATTTTTATACAAATTAAAAACAATTATCCTGGTTATTTCTTAATATTATCATTTCTACACCAAATAGTTTTTATAATGGATGGAATTATTTTATATATATAGAAAGATAACTCATAAAACTCAATTTTCTAGAAAAATTGAATAAATATTTACACCGTCTGCTTTAAAAAATAAAAATTATATCTAAAATCAATTTTTATACACGCATCGTAACTTTAATTTTACTGGTATTTGAATTTTAAATATTAACTTTTATTTTGACAAACGAATTATTTTTTAATCGAGATTCATGGCATAATCATCAAAATGCGTATAATCAACAATCAAAAATATATTTTTGATCAGATTTTTATTTATGATTTTCTAGGTGAGAAAACAATTCGTTTGTGAAACAGAATTTGGTCACAGCGCCAGAACTGTATTGTGATCAAAATAATATATTTAAATTTTCAACAATTTTACTTTAAACTATTTAATATAATAATAAAAATAATTCATTAGAGTTTTATGGAAATCTTGAACTGACAAACAAAGTTATTTATTTATAAGAATAAGAGCAGGGGAACTAGTAAAATATATTAATTGATCTATCAATTGGTGTGTACCAATATATATATATATATATATATATATATATATATATATATATATATATATATATATATATACATATATATACATATATATATATACATATATATATATATATATATATATATATATATATATATATATATATATATATATTGGTATACACAAACTAATAGATCAGTTAATATATTTTACTAGTTCCCCTACTCTTTTTCTTCCTTTCTAAATTAGACTAATAGAATTAATTGATTTCAATTTTAATTATCATTGTTTCAAAAAAAGACTACTTTATAAACTAGACATGTGTTTACCTTGAAAAGTCAACAATATTCTCGCTAATAGTGATCATCATCTGGATAAAAACCTAACGTTCTAACATTCAACTTAATATGCATTAATTGTATTTTGTCATTAGACCAATTGAAACATTATATGAGAAATTATGACTTGTTTACTCATCAAAAAAATTCAATGTTCTCATTTGAAGTTTCTCAATGATATGATGTAACATAATCAAATCTCAGGATTTTATTCAATTTCGGCACATTACATTCATACAGACAAATACACACACATTATATATATATATATATATATATATATATATATATATATATAATGTATGTGTGTGCGCGTGCGTGTATTTATAAGTATTGTTTTAAAAATTGAATTAAGATACTAAAATAAAAGTTCACCTTAAGGCACTGTATAAGATAAATTTTTCCATCAAATATATTTTAGAAATATTCTAAATATATTGTACTTTGTAAATTATTTTGGAGCATTACATAATATGTACATATTACTTGTATTCTTTTTACTATATTCTACTTTTAAAAACAGAAAAATTTTAGATGCTTTACAAAAACGCACTCCAGTTGGTCGTGTAAGTGGGTAACTTTTTTATTTGTTTAATTTCATTTTAAGTAACTATTTTGTTGAAGAACCACATATAATATAAATTTTATCGATTTTACTGAGTGAATTTTTTTATTTTATTAAAATGATACAAACATAACCACAAACGACTACTCTATCTGATATTTGAGCATTGAAAGCGTATTTTATAGTAATGGATCGTTCATAGCAACTACATAATAATGTAATTGTATCCACCATTATATATTTGAATTCACGCTCGTTTGTAAATAGAATGTGTTGACTAGTAGACGCGGTAGAATCACTCATCATGTTGTGAATAACATAAAACAATTTTTTCATTTGACATTATCTTGAATATATGTAGTCAACATTACCGCATACATTTACGTAGGCTTTTTAACTACACCCATTTTGTAAGAACATTACATTTTTTATCGTGTTGTTCTGTTGTTAAAGTGTGTCAAAGTTCAAAATGTATACTAAAATGTATATATGAAACAGATCATCATTTTCAGAAAGTTGTCCCTGAAATTAGAACTTACGTTGACCATGAAATTAGTCGTACTTAGGTTTTAAATTCATTGTTTAATAGAGGGTAAATCAGTCATTTAAATGTTGACATTGGCAAACACATGCATCTATTTCAGTAATAAATGTATATATATATATATATATATATATATATATATATATATATATATATATATATATATATATATATATATGTATATATATATATATATATATAATAAAAATTACACATGCGCATACAATTTACATTTTAATTAATAGCCATTATGCAATTTCTCTTAAAATTCTAATGAATAGAATCAATCATTTGCCATAACAAATAAATTGTTAATTTTATACATAAAATCATTCCAGTTGACGATTTTTTTATATATTTGGTTTTCGTATCTTTCTTTATAACTAACTATTTAAAAGTCAAACGTAACTTCTATTTAAAAAAGTTTGGCAGTTAAAATGTATTGTTTAAACTTACATTCCCTCAACTTAAAACATCTTTGAAACGATCTTATAGTAGTCTATAGGAAACAACTAAGTAAGTTGAAGAACCAAGTAAGTGACAGAAGAACAGCTAAATAATTGTTCCTAAAATCCTTTCTCGTACTTTATCTAACAAAAAAGACGATAATACTCTTCCATTGTAAATATTTATAATTGATAAAATTAAGATCTAAAGAATTGAATGCATGGTTCTTCCCAAAAATGATTAATGGAGCCGGAACTAGAACCTTAAAAAACTCTAAGAGTATAAAAATTCGAGAAATGAAAATGAAAAGATCAATCGATATTGAGGATCACGCTTAAAGATCTAGATGGAATATGTATTAAAAGTCTAAAATGTGTATATATCAATACACGAATAGATATTTTTTTATATACACAAATTCAAATAACAAAATCGAAATAGCATTTACACATATGAAAGATAATGGATAACCGATAAATACGAAAAAATGTAGAATGGAAACCTCGATTAGAAAAAAAGAAGAGGAAAACTTTGTACACGATAGGAAAATGATCTAAGATGGATAGAAAATAGAACTGGATAAGAAAATTATAAATCATGAACAGTGAAAATACAATATATTAGAAAGATTTATCTAACATTGAATAAAGACAAAATTTTGATGGCGATGATATTTTTTTTTCAATGAAATGAGTAGTTAAATTTTCTCTGCAATATAAAAAGAGTCAAATAAGAATACTGTATCATATTTGTATTCATACTTAATTATTAAATTCTTTTTATCGCGACATATTTTATGTTGATTATAAACTTCTTTATAATGAGCACATTGTATAAATATACAAATAAATATGTCGGTAATAATGATTGTCTTCACATACAGGTTTTTTTTTTAAAAAAGACAAATTGCAAATTAGATATCACGTTTCATATTTTATACTTAATCTTTCTAATTAAATTAAATATTGTAAAGCATTAACCATTCATAACAATCTAATCTATTTAAAAATAAAAATCTGCATGAAATAATCAATTTAACACAAAAAAATAATGTTTATTGACAATAAACATGTTATTCTACTTTACTTTTTTACTCCAACCTCATAGTTGCATGCATTTGAATATAATTCCCTCTATCATACTCATACAAATTATATTCTATTTATATTGCAGTCAGTCGTTTCATTGAAAAACATTTGAAATGTTTTCAATATTTTTCAACATCGACACATTTTTGCTACACGCAAAAGTATGTGTTTTTTTCAAGTGTTTGTACAAGATGGAACATATTTTTCCATCAGATATATTTTAGAGTTAAGTGTATTATATTACAATTTTTGTAAAGCATTTCGGAGCATAGCATAATATGTACATGTTACTAAAATACTTTGTATTATATCCTATCTTTAAAAATAAATATTAAACACTCAGACACATTATTAAAACGCACTTCAGTTGGTTATGGAGTAGGTAACTTTTTTATAATTTTTAATTTGATTTTAAGTTATTATTTTTATTGACGAACCACATCCATAAAATATCTCATAAATTTTCCCCATGCGAAATGATTATTAAACGATTTAAATAAACAGACTGAATAAACATCTCCTTTTTCGAGACCTGTCCATCCTAGTTATATCAATAGATCGCTGGGGTATCTAATCACAGTCTATTTAAAGCAAAATGTACAGTTCTTTACATTTGTACTTTGTCGCTTTTTTAAGCCACAATATATACATGCCAAATAATTCAGCATATAAAAATAAATATTTTTAAATTATATTTTGCAACATTCATTATGCGATAAAAATTGAATCATAATTTTCTTAATTTAGATACGAGAAAACTTATTAATTTTTAAAATAACATTAACAAAAATCTTGCTATATACATGGCCCAAAAAATTAGACAATATTTTTATATATATTTTCAACTAATTTTTGATTTTTATTGATGTTCTTTTATTTATACTTTAATTCATATGCTTCATTTTTTTAATAATACTTGTTTATTTAATTATGAATAATTATATATGCTATTAATTTGATGCCAAAAATACTAAATTAATGTAAAAAATAAATTAACACATAGAAACGTTTATTTATAAATATACACAAAGCAAATACGTACTTTAAAATAAAATATGTTCATAAATTGGTTCACTTTAAATCTGAATATGTAAAATAACTAGTCATTTCTTTAATAACAGTTTCGAAAATTATTTATAATGTACTTTTTGAGTTTTGTAAATATGTTAAATGTAATATAAACAATAAACTTGCATCATTAAAATACAATCAT
Organism: Acanthacorydalis orientalis; assembly: GCA_034766995.1. Lineage (NCBI taxonomy): Eukaryota > Metazoa > Arthropoda > Insecta > Megaloptera > Corydalidae > Acanthacorydalis > Acanthacorydalis orientalis. Next base: position 32,970,115 of record CM068314.1, on the reverse strand, counting down.
TAAATTTATTAAGGAACTAAAAAGAAGTTTGATTTGTGTTCATAAGTTTTATAATTTATGATATGATTATCTGCATAAATGATTTAATTCGACTAAAATATACATGAATATATATATATATATATATATATATATATATATATATATATATATATATATTACATTAAGCATAAAAAATAAAATATATCTATTCCAAGGAATCCTTAGTTGTTTGATAAATTTTAATTTAATTTTATTCATATTTATAAATATACCAGTCGTATTGAAACAATGTTTAATTAACATGACGTTAACACCGGTTCAAAATAAAACTGTAAATAGCTTAAAAAAGTCGGTGTTGCTTTGCCTAGATCAGGTTTCTTCTTTCTAAACAGATTATTTGTGTGGTGAAAACTGGAATTATAAATTTGTGTGCTCATTTTATTTAATAAGACATTGTGTCATTGGGACAATGACGAATTCATCACAACATTACTCATTTGCTTACGATTTTTACACATTTGCAACACTTGTTATGACTGTTTTAAAAAGTGCATTGCACATAATACTCCCTTTATTCTTTTTTATAAAAATAACAAATATCATTTACAATTTTAACCAAACGTAAAAATAAACCGTCTTTGAAAACTTATTAAATACTTAATAAGCATTTTATTTATATTTTTATCAAAAAAAAAATATAATTAATCATAAGAAATCAGTAACAAAAATGTATAATTTAATGGATTTTTTCTCAATACTTAATTTTTAACAACCACATAAATATCGGCAAGCAGCAGTTATTCGATTATAGTGTTTTTGAAATAAAAATTTATATTATTTATATTTTACAATAACACATTTATTTTGAATATGAATTATACAAAATAATCTTGTACTATAAATTGCTTTTTAAATAAGAATATTTATTTATTGTTTCAAATATTTTAATGAATAAAAAATAGTTCTTGTTAGATAGATAAAAATATAAAAAATTGAAATAAATATAAATGCAAAACTTATTGTACTACGTAATGTTTAATAAACTTAGTAATAATAAACTGTATATATTTATTTTATTATAATAATAAGCAAAAAAAAAACTATAGAGAGTTAATTAAATGCTATCCATAATAAAAATTTCACACACTCGTTTTTTTTGAATATTTTAAAATATTCTAAATCTTTTATTCATTTAAAATTATTAAAATTTTAAAAAGGGATATTTTTTATTTATTCAAATATTTAATAAACTTAATGAATCCACATAAATATACATAAATATATATATATATATATATATATATATATATATATATATATATGTGTATGTATATATATATATATATATATATATATATACAGAGAGAGAGAGAGAGTATATATTACATAAAAAAATAATAATAGCAATAGATAATTTGATGTTTACAGGGAACGGAAATATTTTCAGTGTACGACAATACATTCGATGTAGCATCAAGTTATGAAGGACGCATTACTTGGATGAACTCCGAAGAAAATGGATTCGGCAAAGGATCAGTAAACTTAACAAATATCAGAGAAACTGATACCGGCTGGTACGAATGTAAAGTATTTTTTCGAAATAGAACTCCTGCAACTAGAAACAACGGAACATGGTTTTATCTTACTGTTGACGGTAAGGAACATTTCTGCTTTTTTATAGACTGAATTTAATAGAAATCCCCCTTTATGTTTTTCTGTCCAGTTATAATAACATAAGCATGTTTCAAGCCATTATTTCTCTATAAAATAATATATTTTTTATTTTTTTTACATTAATTTCAGAACTATACATTTTTATTTATTATAATTTTAAGAAGATATATTTGTCATTAAACGTTATATTATCTAAAAAATATATTTATAATTTGTATATATACTTTAATTGTACAGAATTTTTCTCATGTTTTATTTTTCTTGATTTCTAAACGAGAATTAAAAGTTTTTGTTAAAATTTTTAAATATCTAAATCTTGCATTTCACAACATTATTATGAAAAATATATGAAAATAAATAAATGAAAAAAATATGAAAAACTAAGGTCTCATCTTTTTTTGGTCTTTTATATAATTTACTATTAGATTTTTATTTCATAGTATTTTTGTTGTACATTTTTTTTATTAATTTTAATTAAAAATCGTTTAATAAAATATTTTCATTTCTTAGCTCTGTCAAGTTAATATTTAAAATATATTTTTAAAACAATATAATTGTTACCACTGTACCTATTAGACTTAACAAATAAATTTTTCAATTTCCCAAACCCACAAAAATATTCACTAATTAATATTGATAAGTTTTATATATATATATATATATATATATATATATATATATATATAAATATGTATGTATGTGTAAACTTGCATATATTTGATAATAAATAGTTTCTCCAGATATATTAATTTCTCATAAGAGAGATATTAAGCAAAATAAGATATGAAAAATAGGTAGAAGAAAAGTGTTCACTTTTAATAAATAAATATGTAAACAGAAATTAAATTCGTCATTACTTAATTAAAGTAATCAAAATAATTGTATTCATTCTTTTGTTACAACAATTTGTGGCTCGAACCATACATATATTATATATGACCCAATCTTTAACATAACTACGTTATTATTTAATAACCTTACTGCGTGGGCGTTAACTACGTCCTGAAGTATAAACTTCTTATGTATCATTGAAACATTATTTTATATGAATTAATTTCTGTTTATATATATATATATATATATATATATATATATATATGTGTATATATGTATGTGTGTGTGTATATTTTAAAATAATTTCCAATCTCAGTAATGAACAGGTGAAACAGAAAAGAAATTTGAATCAAAAAGAATATCTGTTACTCTTTAATATCGTATTACATTTTACTAGATATGTACTTCATATTTTAAGACAATTGCACTTTTAATAGTATTACATATTTAATAATATATTTAAATTGTTTATGTAAATTGTTCCAAAGTTCTACTATTTCTAGTCATGAGAGAATATCTTTATAAGGTAATAATTTATTACCTCAGTATTAATCCCCATTATGATATCAGTATAAGGTAATAAAGCACTATTTTATCTCAATTTGAGTATTTTATCAAAATTTCCTTACTTAAATAATAGATTGATAAAAATAAATTATTTTCTGTCCTATTAAAGCATTTTTTTAAAAAAATGCCATAAAGTTATAAAAAATGTCTCAGAAAATATTTTATATCTGCTGATGTATTGTTATAAAAAAATTAAGACTCAAATTTCAAACATACGTCTATATTTTATACTTTTTTAAAAAGCACACATTTTTCCATTTAAAACAATTCTAAAAATTAATATTTTCTTAATTTTTTAGAAAATTTCCAATTCTCTTCTATAAAATTATCATACATATTTACGATATATAAAAGATGTGTATAATTTTAAATATAATAATCGTTTCTTAGTGGACATTTTGAAAATATAAGTAATTTATGAAATTCAAAATATTCTTTTTTCATTATTTAATTAGGAAACATATACAATACTCGTATAAAGATAAAAAAAAATATTTAGGAATTTTTCTCTTTGATTTTGTTTTTGATTCATTATACTTTATTTATTTTCCTTATTACATATTATTTAATTTTGTAAATAATATTTTAATGAAATATAACAAGTCATAGTATTATAAAAAAACATATTATTGAAAGGTCACCAGATTTTTAATATTTTTTTAAAAAAATAAAGAATATACTGTTTTTAATTTATAAATATATGATTTTTTAAAGTTATATTATTAGTATATTTTAAATTCATTAATTTGATAAAAGAGGTTGTAAATTACATTATAGTTTTTGAATGAAGTGATGAAGAATAAAATTTAATTTTAGAAAATCAATTGTAAACTATATTTTTTTCCGAAACAAATATCTTTAAAACGTTTTTCACTTTTTAAATATCATATTAAAGCTATTGTGAAAGAAAACTGATCGAAAAATAAAATTACAGTTTATAGTAAACAGTATATTCTCAGTTATCATTTTTTTAATTTTTCTTTCCTAAAAGAACTATAAAAGAAAGAATTTCCAATAATAAATTTTAGAACTACTGATTATAATCTGTGTAATTTATATTATATAATTTTCTTTATAAATAATTCATGAACTGAAAAAAATAATAAAAATGAATTAAATCATTAAAACATTTTGTATTTGAAATATATAACTAAGAACAATAATAATTATAAAATAAAGATTTTTTAAATACTAACTAAATTTTAGTTTGTCATATTCTAGAATATAATTAATATAATGCAGATTGTGAACATTATTGCAACCTACGATAAAAACATATTTGAAATAAAATAATTACAATTCTATATGCAGTTGTCAATTTGTGTCGTCTGCATTTAATGTAATATTTTAAGCCTTCAATTAAAATTTGTGATCTTATCTCATTTCAAGCATAAGTTTGTTGAAGAAGTTCATACAAGTGTTATTTTTATTAAAGTTATTTTTATTAGCAGGTACGTATTTTGAAATAAAATTGAATATTTATAGTTTTTTAGTATATAAAGAAACATATTTGACTTATTTAACAGAATTTTGATTTTTTGTTGAATTAATTGAATATGCGTTTATTCATACATAAGTAACATATTTAGAAAAGTAAAATCTAAAGAAAACATAACACACCCATACATTCTCATAGAACATTTCTTAAGCAATAAGTTCAAGTTACATTCATTAAACGGCATTATTATAATATTTTTTTTAAAAAAAATACTATTTCCTTATATCCATACAAATAAATTATTCAAATCATATTGCATGGATATTTGCAGAGATGACAATACCCTTTTTTTTACTGAAAACAATGGTTAAATAACAGACAACATACTTAATTTCAATAACTTCTATTTGCCAATTCTATTTCGGTGTACGATATAATTATTTTATTTTTGATTTAGGAGGAAATCTCATAGCCATTCCACCAACGAATCAAACAGTTTTAGAAGGAGAAGAAGTTACTTTTGTCTGCGTTCCAAAAAAAGCTGACACAATAGTGAAGTGGTACAAAAATGGTGTTCCGTTGGATGAATTAACTGACCTTCATCACCGTTCGTTTAAATCAGCAGATGGTTCACTAACAATCAATCCTACAACAATGGGCGACTTGGGTGAATACCAATGTATGGCGAATAATGGAATATACAGTGAGACACAGACAGCCCGTGCATTTTTAAATGTACAGTGTAAGTGCACATAAATCATACTATTACTTATTAACATTAGTATATCACTGAATTTATTTTGATAGGGGAAACGTAAAAAATGACAAATATGGAATATTCATTTAACATTAATTATGTACAATAAAACACGCATAAATATAATTATATATATATATATATATACTGATTCAATAAACACAATTTTAAACATTATCTAATATGTTTAAAAAATATAATATTTTGTCTAGCTAATATTTTCCTTTCATAATTTAACTGTTGGAGAATACAAAAAACAATTGTTATTCTGATAATTACCCTCAAACTAAAAAAATATAATAGTAAAAAAAATAAATTAATAATTATATTTATTTGAAGAAGCACAGGACAAAAATAAATTTATTAGAAATTAATATCACTAGGTATATTATCCAAAAAAATAAATTTGCTACAAATAATGTTAATAATTTAATACAAATAAAATGTTTTATTAAAACAAAAAACGATTTCATTATTGTAAATAATACTATAACAATTATTGAGAAGTATCAGTAATGTTAATAACTTATAATCATACAAATAGTAATTACAATTTGTACTTTATTTCCTAATTATCACCTAATTAAGAGAAAGTAAGTTAATGTTAGTAAATGTATATATATATATATTATATATATATATATGTGTGTGTGTGTGTGTAAAAATACATTGTGTGTGTGTGTGTGCGTGCGTATATGTGCGTGTATGCGAGCGTACGTATATATTAATGTTATTGTGTGTCGTGTGTGCCTGCATGTGTACATTGTGACAACGTTCCAATAACCAAAATATTATACACCAACTTTAATTAAAATACAACTAATATTAAATGTCACGTTATCACTTTCACGCGATACTTTAAGAATTGAAATCAAACCTAAATTATTTATTGAACACTACGTCACGAAATTGCTTAAAAAAATACAAATGTTGTTCTGTCTATTTTAAACTCATTAATTAATATATATGCATGCATGTTGCAAACATAAAATAAATAAAAAATTTATAAATTTAAATATTATATTTGTTTTCCAATAATATTCTTGAAGCGTTGAGTTGAGAATTACTTATTGTTTATTTATTTTTTTTATTTCATTATATATTATTTATGCTACTATTTTAAAAAATACTAGAATTGTATTAGTTGCGAGAAAATGAGTTCAGAAAACAAAAGCAATTATGAAAAATCGATAATTATAAAAATATTTAAAGGTATACAACACGATGATATATGACTAGTTCATTGAGAAAAAGCAACGGTGTCCAACACTCTATAAGTAGATCATAATTTTTCTAATCTTTCTTTATATATAAAATAGTATTTAGCCACAAAAAACTAAAAAGTTGCAAAAAATAATCAACTGCCATGTTTATATAGACATACTAACACACACATATATATATATATATATATATATATATATATATATATATTATAATAATAATAAGTATATAGACATAATGAGTTTAAAAAAATATGTTTATTGTTTCATTCGGTTGCATGTACAGTCTTATAATTGAGAAGTGGACGAGCGCAGCAAGCCCAAGGGTTGGTGAGCAAAGCGAGCAAGAGGCGAAGCCCCCTATTTATATTATACATATATATATATATATATATATACATATGTACTTTAAAAGTATTCATTTTTACCAAATCTTTAATTTCTTAAAATTTAGGACAATAATGCACAAAACTACATTTAAAGAAACAAAGCCAAACAATATTACTTACCACTAATGTTTTTCTATTATTAATTCAGAATTTATATCAATACTTGCTAGTTATTAATTTAGTAAAATGTTTAAAGGTACAATTACATCGACAAAATTACACCAAGTTAATTTTTTTAATATAAGTAACAAACATTTATATATATATATATATATATATATATATATATATAATTAAAAAATACAAAATAAATTATTATTTCATTAAAAAAATTATACACTTATTTAAAAATAAAAACATTTAAAAATCATCCACCATTTCTTAAATATACGGTGGGTAATTTTATAAATGTATGTTAAAGTTATTATTTATATATAATACATATTTTTATTTAATTTGCCTAAAAGCAAATATACTAGCAATATGGAGGTAACTTATTTTACCTTCAAGCATTGTATTTAGAAAACAGCACAAAAATAGCAGTGTATTAACATACTTATTAAACTAGCGTTAGGTTTTTTGACGTATCCTGAGAATCAGACCAGTGTAAATATGATCCAATTAATATAACTCAAATATTAATTTTTTAAACACTCATTTTATACTGGAGTTCGTATTTCAATTCTAAATATTTTCAAAATGCAATTTTATAAATCCATCATTGAATATACTCCTCAAGATTTTGCTACAGAAGAAATATGAGACAAAAACAGCCACTTAAATGAAAATGTTAAAAAATACTCGAAATGTTTGCATAAATATGCGTTCCAAGTTTTAGTTGTGTGGTTGGGTTATTTTTAAACTAAAACATTAACACACATATACACAAACGCACATTTCCTTTTATTTGTATATCCAAATTAAAATATCAATCAAGTAGGTAATTAGGGAATGGGATGAAATCGAATATTTTACGAATTTCCAAGATACCGCCATAATAACGATTTAACAATGTTGAATCATTTTAGAGTAATGAAAAATACTTGGCAAGAAAACAATTTATATTAGCATTGATATTAAGTAAATATAGATTCAGGTAAAACTTTTATAAAAAAAATAATTATTATAAGGAAAATTGTCCCATTTCACATTGCAACTGTCTACCTAAAATAATTATCGAGTTTGTAAAATGTATATTATGTTATAATTTAGACTACAGAAACCTACACATGATGACTTCAAGTTCTAATTGCTAATGATCATTAAAAGATTTTTTAATTGGCGCTTTCCTACTAATATGATCTAACAACAATATCGTCATATTTATTCAAGGAATATAGATGAAATTAAAACAACTGAAATTACTTTTAATCATTTTGCCTTAACTATAATTTATTTAATATATATATATATATATATATATATACACACACACACTTTTTATTAAAATAATAATTCTGGAAAAATTTAAAAACAAAACGTTATTATTTTTGTCTCGATTTAATAACATTATATTAAAATAAAAACTCATAAACAATTAAAAAAAATAAACATTCGACTTCCAAATTTACAAAAGTGCGTCACAGTTTGTTTATAATGCAAATAAGTTTATATATGTGTCTTCAATTGAATTAAATTCAATTTTTTTTATTATTTTCATTCAATTGCCTTACAAAAGAATGTAACATATGCAATTAAACGACATTGTGTCTGAAAAATGAATTTTACATTGTATCTACTTAGAGTGTATTTATAACATGCAATATATTAAATTAATTGCGAAATGCTGAATAAATTTATGCTTTCAATAAATTATATATGTATATATATATATATATATATATATATATATATATATATATATATATATATATATATGTATTCACTTGGATTCTTTTTACAATAGTGGACAGAGTTAGTTGTTTCGCATTTAATGATGATTTCTGAGAAATTCATTATTCATCTATTACGAAGGCGGTTTGAAGAGTAACTTAATTCGATATTAGAGACAACAGTTTTAGTTTCAAAGTGTACTTTATTCTTCAACATAATCCTCTGAAAATTCAACGCACTTCTCGCGGAAGTAGGTTTCTTCGTGGTCCTCAAAATAGCAGTTTACGACCTCCCTCAAATCGCTTTCCATCCAGGAAAATTTTGAATTTCGGGAACAGATAAAAGTCCGAAAGAAACAAATCAGGCGAAGACGGTGGATGCGGAAGGATTTTAAACTTCAATTCGACCAATTTTTGCTAAGCGAGAAGGATTGAATGAGCCGGTGCATTATTATAATGAAACAATACTTTTTTCTTGGACATTCCAGTACGTTTTTTCTGCGATCGCCACCTTCGACTTCCTCAAAAATGCTGCGTAGTATTTGCCAGTAACTATTCTTCTCTTCTGAACATAGTCAATCAAGAGAATTTCTTTTGAATCCGAGAAAACTGACGCCATCATTTTTCCAATCGAGTGAACGATCTTTGCCCTCTTCAGAGCCGTTTCACCACGTTCATCCTACTGTTTTGATTGCGTTTTTGATTCTTGTATCTAATAGTGAATCCGAGTTTCATCCCTGGTCACAAAACGTCGCATGAAATTCGTTGAATTCTTCTTAAACAGTTCCATAAAGTCGGTTGATTTTCTTGTACGAACTCGTTCTTACTCTACACTGAGCAAACGCAGCATCCATATTGCGGAATTTTTTTCATACATAATTAATTATGTAAAATGGCATTTGAAATGGAATCTCAAATACGTTCGCTCAGTTGAGATGCCTACAACTTCTGCTATCTCGCACATTTTCTATGGTCGGTAGGACAAAACCATATCATCGTCTTCATCGATAATTTCTGACATAACAGCTGTTCTTGGACCTTCTGAGCGTGGTGTATATTCGATGCTTGATCTATCACTTTTAAATTCATTCACCCAAAGTCAAACGGTTTTGTAGGAAGGAAAAGATTCACCCACTGTAGGAACTATCCTCTCATGGATTTCTTTCACTATTTTCTCTTCCAATAAAAAGAACTAGATCACATCTCGCATTCCGATTTTATCCATTTTGCATTCTTAAACCAAATGCTTCATTTGAAACAACTGTCAATCGGAGAATTAATGGCGGAATGACTTACAACTTCATATACGTTACTAAAAGGGACAAAACTATATGAAAACATATGAAACTGTCTCCTTCTTCCTTAGCGACTAAACGAAACAAGTTACTTTGCAAACCGTCCTCGTACATGATCAGTACATGTTGATAAATTTTTTTAATTAATTTTTGAACAATTGATTTTTTACATTTATTCATTCCACAAAAATCTCACATAACTTATCATATATATATATATGATAAACGTAATAATAACTCTATATATTAAATTAATTTTTAATTTCAGTTCTTTACTAGCAAATCTTCACAAAAAAGATTACATTATATTGCTGATAAATATATAATAAATTTAAAATCAGTTAAATAACATATTTCAAATGTTAAAAAAAATTCAAGCTAAAATAACGATGCCTTGACTGGTCTGGCCTGTAATAATATTACTAGTATTATACAGGAACATTTAAAAAAAATAATAAAGATATTAAATCGTATATCACATATACCCAACATATTTTTTTAAATTATTGTAATTAAAAGAGTGTGTGTGTGTACATATATATATATATATATATATATATATATATACATAAAGAAAATATTTTCAGTATGTTTTTTTTTATTTTCAGACAAAGCTAAAGTAATATATGCTCCTGCTAAAGTATTTTTTGCTAATGGAAAATCTGCTATACTAGAATGTCATTACCGTGCTAATCCACCACTTTCTCGTTTACAATGGATGAAAGATGGATACCTGTTCGATCCTTATAATGTTCCGGGAGTATTTTATCGCCGAAATGGCAGTCTGCTTTTTAGTCAGGTAAAAATAAGTATATTTATAGTCATTTTATTCATATATATATATATATATATATATATATATATATATATATATATATATATATATATACACATATATATATACATATAAACTATTACTTTTATCGTCTGTATGTTTTGATCTGTAGATATATTACATTCTTGTTTGTAAATAGAAAGTAAAAAAATGTAGTAGATAGTTAAAAAAATTGAATAACATATATTTATAAAATAATTGCTTACAGGTGGATGAAACACATAACGGTCATTATTCATGTACTCCATATAACGCTCTTGGAACAGACGGCCCATCGCCACTTATTGAGGTAATAGTACAAAAACCGCCTGTATTTACAGTGAAGCCCCATAACATGTACCTTAAGAAACTAGGCGAAACAGTTGATATGCATTGTGACGCAATCGACGATGGCGTTCATAAGCCTTATATCACTTGGTCAAGGGTAAGTGTTATATGATCAAATGTTATTTTTAACCGAATTATCACATTAGAGTCACCTTTATCTATATTCGGTTTCAACTACGACGTAAATAATTTTTTTTAACTTTTACCAATAATATGAACATGTAATAAACTATTTAAAATTTTTAATAACAAATTTAGCATTTTCTGATACAGAAATATAAACATTTTTGTTGTACATGAAACATTCAATACGTAAACAATTAATGTTAGCCTTGAGAAAATATACACACATTATTTAATGGACCAGACTGAAAATTTTGTATTAGGTTTGAAATTATTTAAATTATAAACAATTTCAACTAAAGACGAACACAAATAGCGTAATAATTTAACTATAAAATATGTAAACAAACTAAAACCTTTAAATTTAATAAGAAATAAGTTGACAATAAATAAATTCAAATAAAATATAAATTGATATATATATATATATATATATATATATATATATATATATATGTATGTATGTATGTATGTGTATGTAAAAGATATGTATATATCTTATTAAAATGCTTTTTTTTGCACTGCAATAAATATATAATAAAAACACGCGCAATATAAAATAGAAGGAATACGCATGAATGTAAATAAATAATATTTTTTAATAATATGTAGAAAGATGGTTTACCAATGCCTGCTGGTCGAATTATGATACAAGGAGGAAACATCAGTATAGAACAAATAACAGAAGAAGATCGTGGAATATATGAATGCAATGTTACCAATGAGGCTGCAACAATTACAGTTGAAACTGAACTAAGTGTTGAAAATGTAGCACCAAGAGCACCGTACAATCTAAGCGCGAACAGCTCTGACACGTCTGTCACCCTTGAGTGGGTTCCAGGTTATATTCGCCCTTATATAGAATATAACATATTGTACCGACCTTCTGATTCTGCGGAATGGAAAACTATGAGGATATTATCAATGAAAACGACATCAGCAACAATTACGAATCTAACGCCAGGAAAACAGTACGAGTTTGTGGTGCTCAGTAAAGATAAACAAGGGGATGGAATGTTTAGTATACCATTAAAAATTTTCACTAAAGGTGCAATAACGACAACAAATGGCGATTCAGATGAACAAAGAAGTACGAGTGGTATATTTCAACAGATTGGACCTCCTATGAATGTGACCGTACAATTAACTATTGAAGGTTATTTAGTCACATGGAGTCCTCCAATATATGGAAAAGAATATCTGAAAACGTATATAGTTAAATGGACACAAGGCCCAGATGAAGAACTTTGTGGCCGTATAGAAACAAGAGATCTTTACTGTATAGGTTAGTAATATCTTTTAAGAGACAATATCATATCTCAATTTATATAAAATGATATTTATAATTATTCTTATAAAATCACTTTCTTGTTTTAGAGATATTCCATATCTTTTCGAATCATAAATGTAACTGTAAAAAAATCACACATATAGTACTTTTCTTCGAAAATAATCACTTTTTTCAGTTCTTTTTTTAAAATGCATAACAAAAAAAATTTCAAAAGAATTAATGAAAAAAGAACCTAATATTTTACCATGTCTATCTATATTTTGTTTTACTTCTTTTTTTTGCTGCAACACAATTCTGATCATTTTCTCTTATTTTGAAGTTAAACATCTTGAAGAAAACGAAACATACTATTTTCAAGTCTTTGCATTGTCCGTTAACGACTACCAAGCTGGCAGTGCCAAATTCGTCATCACAGTTCCAGCATATAGAAGAATACGAGCAGTATCTATTGGGATCGTTGCAGGTGTTGCGCTCGTCGGCGCAACACTCGCTGGCATTTATTACGCATGGAAGAAATGGGGACGAAACTATTCAGATACTCATGAAAATATGTCAAAATCAATAAATAGTTAATTATAAGTATAATAAGAACGTTATTTATAAGATAAATACATTGTAAATATTTTGAAAATACGGTACTAACTATTTTTGTGGAAGAAAATGATATTGCAAACATTTTATTGTTTCATAAATTGCATCAATGTCAGATGAAAACTTTTTTTATAAATGTATAACATACTGAAACCACTAATTGTATCACGATAATTAATCGTATTAAAATCTGAAACACTAGATTATTTTTCATTCCAGCTCGTGTTCAACCGATCATTGTATTGATCTGTTACACTTAAAGTCCTTTGACAGACGCCGAGGTTCGACAATTAACCAATTATATGTCCATGACGAACGTCGACATCCACCATTATATCAGTTATTCTTTAAATACTAAAAAAAATGTTTAATGTATAATACACATCTATTATAATGTAAAATTAAAACGAGAATTATCGATATTATTATTTTCTTTGTAATCTAGGTAAATTATTTTTTAATGTCTTAATTTGTACATTTAAAAAGTACAAAATCTAAATAATAAATTAACTGAAAACAAGAGTGACGTTTAATATAATGCTAATAGTTTTATATATTACTTTAATACGAACTGAATATTTTTTTTTAATTTAAAACATCGTTTTTTATAGATCCTTCCATTTTTATAATACGCTAGTATATTTTGGCTAAACAGTTATATCTAATCTTTTACTTTTATGGGACTCATAAGTGTTGATTTGTTTTTTGTCAAACAATAATAATTATATTTTTTTATAAATTCTAAAATTGTGTTAAAAATATCATGAAGTATATTTAGGTAAATAATACCATCGCAAAAATTAAAATTATTGACACAACTAACAAAATAAAATATCACAATATACATATATATATATATATATATATATATATATATATATATATATATATATATATGTATATACATATATTATTTCTAATAAAACCAGACGGTATATTAATATATATTCATATACCTATCACTACCATTAACCAACTATTCGCTAATAGGTACAAGTATCATCTGTTTTTTTCAAATTAAATCCAATTTTGATTTTGATCCAATGTTTTCTTTACTACACATTTTTCAATATATATATATATATATATATATATATATATATATATATATATATATATACATGTGTATATATATATATATATATATATATATATATATGTATATATGTATATGTAATTTCTTGACATAAAATTAACGTTACGATGGTTTTAAAAATAATTGTATTGAATTTTGATGTATGTACAAACCATTTTATGATTATTAAAATGAATACATAATACATGCAATAAAATCATATAAACTACATTTTATTGTACTTTATTCAGAATAATTAACGTAAATATAAAATTTAATACAGAGCACAGACACACATATATATATATATATATATATATATATATATATATATATATATATATATATATGTGTGTGTGTGTGTGTGTGTGTGTGTATGTTTGTATGGGCATGTGCGAGAATGGATCTGTATGTGTATTATGCATGTTATAATAATATTTAAATATAACTAACATCAGACGCTTGTATAGACGTCGAAAAGTAAATGCCAAGAAAAAAACAAAATATGCATAAATTTTGGCAAACTCTTAGTTACGTCATTCATTTTCAGGTATATTGAAACTAATATTAGAAATGTTTAAAATCATGGGACTGAATGAAAAATAAATGTACATTTAATGTCAATATGGTTCATGCAGTTATATATATATATATATATATATATATATATATATATATATATATATATATATATATATATATATATATATATATATATATAATGCTGAGAGCATTTAGGTCAGGAAGTTAATTTCACATATCTGTACTCATAATACTTTCTCTACATTCTACTATAAAATATATCGTAAAGTGTGTACAAAATATCATTTATTAAAATTTTGTATACATCTAAATAATCATCACACCATTACCAAGAAATATAATTAAATGACAATAATTTACTTGCTGCTGTGAAGTATATTTATTTTTCCTTTTAGTATATATCACATAAAATTGATCATTATTTAATCGAGATACCGCTTATATATATATATATATATATATATATATATATATATATATATATATATATATATATATATGTATATATATATATATATATATATTATTCGCGTTTACAAGGTAATCTTCTATTGTTACATTTTTAAATATTTTTTTTAAATAATAATAAGTATCATGACATAATATATGGTAAAGACTATTAATCATAAAAATTCTTGTAAAACTATCGATTATATTAAATAATTTAAATAATGTGTAGTTATTTATATTTGACGATTCAATTAAAAAATATATTTTATAACTTTACATACGTAGTCTGTACTTTAACTAGATTAAAAAACAATGATACCTAAATAATTAAAATTATAGCGACCGATTTTTCTTATATATATATATATATATATATATATATATATATATATATATATATATATATATATATATATGTTTGTATATATATGTGTCTAGGTTTGTATGTAGGTATTTATTTATAAACTAGTATACACCCCATCAAATTTGACGGGAAAATAGAAAGAAATATAGAAAAAAACTGTTTGTTGGTTTTGACAACATAATATAATTAAACATAAAAATATCCAAGAACGAAATTATATACTACAGTGTTTGTCCAAGCTGGCAAAGTCCACATTTCTTGTCACTTTGTCCACAGGACAAAGTGACGAGAATGTGGTTTTTTATATATGAGAAAATAATTACTCGAAACTGTTCAGTCGAAAAAAATAAATTGCATAAAAATGAAAGCAATAATGAAAAACATTCACCATGAACAATATTTCCAAATGATATATATAATTCATATAATTACAAAACATATAATTCATATAAATAACTAGACAACAAAGAAAATATACGTCAACTTAAAACAATAAATGATTAGTTCTCTAAAAAGAAAGTATGAGTAATATCTTGTTTGACTGCTGTGCCTGAATATTCTATTCTCTCGTTGTGTGATGTCAATAAACTTCGTACGAAGAATTCTATCACATGAAACTTGTAAAAATTTCAAGGTAGGACAAATACTGCATTAATTTATTTTATGTATATTACATCATGCAATAGATCTCGAAACTTCAAATAAGTCCATACAGAAAACTATTCAAACACGTTTCATTTTTATGAAATCTTCTATACATCTATTTCCATTAGGTTGGTAGGAAAATAATTGCGGTGTTTGTTTTCTGAATTCTAACCTTAATTTTTTTCAATGAAAGTGTTATTTGATCGTGTTCATGTTAATATCTTTTTAAAGTACAGTTTTCGGTCTGTATTCTGATAATACCGACTTTGGTTTTATTATTATTTTGTTTGTAATTGGTCTATTTAATTAAAGATGGAAAAAAAGCAAATAAGAGCAATTTTCTGTGCGGGCTCAAAACGGGTTGTAAAGCAGTAAAAACTACTCGCTAGCTTAACGATGTTTTTGATGTGGGTACTACTAAGAACGTACAGTGCAACAGTGGTTCGAAAAAAATTTTTAATTTAAAAATTGTTAATACTTAACGAGAGAGAGCGAACGGGGGCGAATCCTCCCAGTGGAGAGCGAGTATAGCAACTAGGGTGCGAATTCCCCTGGTTAATAAAAAATACATTTAAAATATTTGTTTTTAAATTTGACTATTTCTATAAATATTTAAATGCTCTTCTTTTATTACATTTTTTCTCAGCAAATTACATATCTTTACATATTAAGAAAAAAATCTACGTGCAATACAGTATGTAGTTTAAATATGTTGGATGACAAACCAAAATATTCTTTTGTATTGTAGTAATTTAAGTTTATGTGTATATATATATATATATACATATATATATATACATGTAATATGTATCAACTAATACTATTATAATATAAATTTATATTTATAGTTCACATAGCAAATTTCATAAAAAATTATTGACGTTTTATATAATCAATGTGTTTTGAAAATCAAATGTCTAAATGCTTAGACAGATAATTAAAAAAATCTAGACGGAATTAATAAAAATCATCTGATAAAGAACAGAAATGACCATAAATTATAATCTTGGCATAAATATTTATGGATGTGATAAAAATGTAATTAAGATGTTTTTCAATAAAAATGTTCTTACTAGCTTATTTATTTGTTTCAATACATATATTTAGTAGAAATTATATAATAATACATTCATATATATATATATATATATATATATATATATATATATATATATGTCATAATTATCAATTTTCAAACACAAATAAATAAGATTTAAATTTACAAATTAATTTGACGTAAATAAACATACAATAACATTTGCGAAAATAAGAAAAAATCTACTCATAGCCATCTACAGAAACGAACACACACACATGTATGTATATATATATATATATATATATATATATATATATATATATATATATATATATATATATCCATACATATTATTGCTTTAAGTCAAATGACAGTAAATTAGTTTTAGAGATAAATTTTAAAGAAAATCAATAAGATCGTAAGTTAAAATAATTTGTTTAAATATTTTAAAGAAGCCAGGAAGCTCAGTATTAAAATTTTTTTTTATATTTATTGTATAATTATTTTATTATATATATACTTATATATATATATATATATATATATATACATTTAGTAACTTTGTATTGTTAAAAAACAGATATAGGTCACATGAAATACTAATCGTTGTTTCTACTTTATTAAATTAACAATATCTAATTCAGTAAATTAAGTCATTTTGATGTATTTTTACAATTACTGTATGATTCACTAACGTGCTGTAATATTTTAATATAGAATATCAAATGTCATAAAAATAACAGTATCACACTAGTAACATTATTCACAGGAAATAAGGATATAAAACAAATAATCACACAAATATCATATAAACAACGATTGGTAATTAAAAAACTATGAACAAACACACATATATGCATCTATAATATATATAACATTATGGTTTGATTAATTTTTTAACATTTTTTTGTTACTTAAAAATACTGAAAAAATATTTTTTCTCGCATGGAAGGCATACCATATACATCAAACATATATATATATATATACATAATATTTTTTCTAGTTTATTTTGCTACATTGATGCTATATTTCCACAAATATAGACCTATAAATCATTTTTTAATTTAATAATGGAATGTTACACTTATTACAAATAAAATAACAAAATAGTTTATTTAATAATTATTGTTTGATACTACGATTAAATTAAGAACTAATATATTACAAATTAATTAACATCGCAAACCACGAATATTTCTGTATCAAAATAATCTATAACTGATTATCAGTTATTTTGATATACTAATATTGACGATAAATTGATCATCCTCAAATCGAATAAAAAAAATTGCATCGAAGATAGCAACTCAATTATATAAACTACTTTTACAAAATTATTGTAGGTTGAAAAATCGTTTTTGAAAATATTGTACTAACATTGTTAGGAATTAATCTAATGTATATGTTTTTATATTTTTTTTTTATTAAATTATACCTTCGATTATTTAAATTACACATTACTTACATATTTCTTTTTTTTCATAACATGAACAATTAAATACAATAATAAAATATGCAAACATAATATCTAGTAATTTATAAAGACATTGTGTATAATTGTTTTTAAATGAAATAGAATAGATTATTTTAATGTCAGATAAATAACATATTTTTACAATTACATATGATGTTTTGCAAAATAACATTGTTTTAAATGAAAGAAAAAAAATAAACAAGTTTTTATCTTGAACATTTACATTGTTATAATATATTGTATATATATATATATATATATATATATATATATATATATATATATATATATGTATATATAAACATCATTTAATTATTTAATTTACAACGAAGTATTCTTGTAACAAAAGAAAAGAAGACAACTATTTACCAAATGTATCCAAATAAAATTTAAAAAAAATATTTTTAAATATATGCAGTATTTGTGTATGTATATATAAACAGCAATGTGAGTGTAGATATTCTGAAATTTAATTTCAATAATACATTCGAAAGATAAATATACATATTGCTGTATAATTGACGAGAAATTATAATATTTCCCTTATCCGTAAAGTAACTTCTTTACAAATCCGTTGTAAAGGGGTTTTTTAGCAAAAATCAATTAAACAAAGAGGTTTGACACGCGACCATTCTATATCTCTCTCATCGCAAGTACACTTGCACCAGTGTCGGTGCAAAGACAAGTTTCAAAAGCTATTCTATATCTCTGTTTCATTCTTAGTTTAAGTAACAATTATACATCCGGATTGCTTCTTTGTTCAACGAGCGTTTTAGTGCTGTACAGGTCGATAACTGAAGTGTATGCACAGTGCTGTATTATTTTTTTTGTTGAATAAAAAAATAGTACAGTATAACTGTAATGAGTCTAGTAATTACGCCAGCATTTTTCTTACAAAAACATCATTTCTCTCAAGGAAATAAGTGCATATATTACGATAAATGCTTTAATTACAATAATATATTGCACAAATTAAAAAAAAATCCATGACGTATAATGTTAATTAGATTATTAATAAGTAATAACTGATTATAAAAGCAAATAAAATAAGATTATATAAATATATATATATATATATATATATATATATATATATATATATATATATATATATATATATATATATATACATACAGATATTCTAAACTTTTAAAATTTACATGAATTTCGATCCAAACCCTTTTATTATATAATGAACTAACAACAAAAAAAATCCACTTTTTTAACATTTTTGACGTAATTCTGTTTATATTACAAAATTCGTTTTTACAGTCTACATATATTTATAATTTATTGTTCTTATATTCTATATCAAAGCAAATTTTAACGATTACGAAATTTATTTCTATAAAATTAAAATAATAATGGTCTCTGATCTAAAGCAAACGTGTTTCTCAATTCCTACACCTTACAAAATGTACACAATCTTCTTTCGTATTACTCAACAGATATACATATTATAAACTTATTGTAATTTGCAGAAAAGTAACTGATAGAAGTTTTACAAACAGAAACTGATAAATCGGAGTATGTTAAAGGTCAATGTTTTAACACTAAATAAAAATGAGCAATTAAATTAAATCCATATTAAATTGTATATACTTGTTATTCATAATTATTGCTTACTTTAAAATATTTATTTAAAATGTAACATTTCAGTACCTTTTATATAAAGACCTTCAGGTAGATATAAGTGATTTACACAATTTTAGAGTTATCTAAAATCTATCAAAAATGGAATAAGTGTCAAAACTAATAGAAAAAAATAGGAACTCTAATTATGCAAAAAGACAAAAGCTAGTAGTAGAATATATATATATATATATATATATATATATATATATTAAATCGGTAATTTCAGAATATTAATAGCTTTCGATCTTGTCAGATCCAAAATATTTTTATTTATTAACATAAAATATTCCAAAAAAAAATAAAAAAGAATTTTTCAGTGTTATTAAATTCGGTTTTTATGTTTAATTTCATAACACTTCCAATTCTTATGGAACACTATGATTTGTTTCAGTTTTCGCATCACTCGAAACTTAAAAAAATAAAGTAACAATAGAATAAAAGATTAATAGTAGATTTATTCCCTGAATGTCATTGAGAAAAAATTACATACTTCTTAAACCACATGAAATTAGATAAAGACATACATACAAGAAATTCATTTCTTGTTTTACGAATCATAAAAATATACAATAGTACGTGTCCAAGTTATTCAAGACAAATGTAAAAATATAAAGAGATGTAAAAATATAAAAATGATAAATGAATTTATGTAACATTAATGGTAATAATAATCAGTTGTTGTTTTTTTATAATTAATGTTAATATTTTTATCTGTTATTTATATTTCTGAGTAGAATTACGGATCCATGAAGAACTCTGCCAGCACGAATATTTTTATTTTTAAATTGTATTTTATAGATATAAATATATAAACAAAAAATTACGACAAATATTTTATCTTGAGAACAATTTTTGAAATTGTAGCTAAAATCATTTTCACATATAAATTTTTAACTTTTTCTGTGTTCTATAACTCTGAATGCATTTATACCGCTAACGAAAAGTGCATAATCAATAATTAAAATAACCAATAATCAATTATTGAACATATCTGGACTGGAAAGGAGGAAAATTTTAATTGAGAAAATGAATATTTTAGTTATAAATGTGTATTTATGCATATTAGTAAATCACAAATGTATCTTTTTTTGTATATTTCAAGTGTTACACAAAGTGCGTTTAGAACTGAACTATTTCTAAAGCTGACCCTGTATAATGTCCGTAGCTTTTTGCACTCGTAAGTTCAACATCGGTACATGTGCACGCAGCGTCATGAACAACGATTAGTACGAGTTTCGTCTGCCTTTGCTAAACCAAAATGGTGCTTACGACTTCTACGTGTACACACAGTTCTTTGTGTTTCCATCCTGACAGCTCGTACTAAGAGCCGCAGCATAACATTCAGTCGCTTAGTCATAACCCACTAATCTACCAGCTGATTTTTTAAACATCATAATGATGTATGCGAAATAGATACCTCTGTGTTCTGTATAACATTACCTGTTTGCAACTGTGTGCTACACGAAGTCAAACTGTCTGTACGGTGTACTGTTGAACTGTCAAAGAATATTTTTTTAAATGTAATATTATAAAATATTGATTATACTTGGTACACAACGAACTGAAATGATTTTAATTGTTTTTAAACATTTCGCCGGTGTTAAAGAACAGTGCTTTATTTATAAGTGACAAAACTGGTAACATGCTTGACATAAATTATAATAATAGTGAATGCTTTGTTTATACATTACAGTGATAATCTTTATAATACGATTAAAACTGAACGTTTTTGTCGCAACAGAACGTAAGTTTGTTTTCATCTGCTATTTCACAGATGTTATTTGTTCTATTTTCAGAAACGATTTTCTCGCGAATCGTCATCAGTTCCCTATTTCTTATATATCTTGAAACGTAATCAAACCTTCCGCACTTTGTATTAGTTGTAAATATGTTATTTTTAAATATTTAACATTATCCAAAACACATAAAACATGAATACACACACGTACATATACACACACACACACATATATATATATATATATATATATATATATATGTATATATAAATACATATATATATATATATATATATATATATATATATATATATGTGTGTGTGTGTGTGTGTGTATGAATGTATGTAATAAATGTAAAATATTATTGAACTTTCAATAAAACAAAATATATGACTATGGCATTACTCATAAACATTTCCATGAAGCATTCCTCGGATCGATTTCATTCATGAAAATAAAAAATAATTCTTTCGTTGTTATGTCACTTCATTCAACAAAAAAATATTTCTATCAAAAGCACTTGCCAGTATCTAGTTTATTTAAACATTTTAAATTATATTTAAATTTCATTCTCAATTTCATTCTACTAAGACTTTATCCAAAACATATATTGAGAAAATATGAAAATGTTTCATTATCAGTCAAATTATTAAAAAAGTTACTCAGTATATTTCATTAAAGTCTTCAATTCTCTACTAACCTTATATCATTATAACTACTGTAAATACAAGAAAATCTTTAAACAAAGCTTACACAAAATAGTTTGTTGTAAAAATAACAATAATAATGAAACATAGTTATATTCATTGATTCATTTCCTCAAGATAAATATATATATATATATATATATATATATATATATATACATATATATATATATTCTTATAGAAAATAAATCAATGAATATAAAATACATTTTATTATTGTTTACTTTGTTTGATAAAAGAAGCCATCCATATTAATTATTAATTTTAAGTTATGAAATACAAAAAAATCTAAATTAAAAATTAAACATTGGTAAAAAAATAAAAAAAATAGTATGATGTAGTAATAAATGCTAATTTCTACAAAACAAAAAATTAAAAAATACAAAGTGAAAACATAAAAATAAAGCAAAAAATTAATTGTCAAAATCAAATGTCATAAAAACATCCCATGTTCTTTTCTAGTAGTACATTCGCATCATAGATATTAAAAAGTCAAATTTATTTAAAAAATAGTTACTTTTACAAATAAATTATTTTTCACCCCCCGTTATAAAATAGTTAAGTAAACGAAAGTAGTATATAGACCACTCATATTTGGTGTATTAATTTTTTGTGAAATTAAATTATAAATTTAACTTTCGAATATATTCATTCACATAATTGTAAAGATTTTTATTTTTTTTAACGTAATGTAGAAAGCCATGTAAATGTATAAGACGTTCAGGTTGAACGCCTGTCTCAGAAAACCCCATATGATTTCTCAATATTTTTAGAAAGTATTGCATATTGTCAATTATAAAATAAACATTTATATATATATATATATATATATATATATATATACAAATATACCAATATACAGTTTAATTGGTATAAACATTAACATTGCTTCTCGTTAAATTAAAAATTCATAATGGAAGAACAGAAAATAATATCAGATTTTCTTTTAGCAATAGCTGAATGTTACCTCTATAAAAATGCACACTTGTATTATTTTTTTTCAAATATATGTGTTTTATAATTTTTGCTCATAGTCTTTATCAATATTAATTTCAACATTACATATTTCTCAGTTGAATACATAACTTCGTAACGTACATGTGTATTTTATTCATAATATGAAATACAATTTAATGTTAAATGACAACATTATCATGTTTCTTAGAATGGATTTTTAATTTCTATTGTGTGCAAAATGTAAGTACATTTCTATTGACCTTTGACAGTTTGAATGTTGTCAATATACTAATAATAATAAACAACACGTGTTTTATACAAATGTTAATTGAACAAATGAAACATTTTTGACGAAATGAAACATTTCTTAATTTTTTCACAATAATATTTTGTTTATTTTATTATGTAAATTTATTGTTTTCAAAATAAATGTACGTCTTTCAAACGTAACAATTATCAAAAATTTCAAATAAAATCTTCTAAGAATTCTATTAGTAATTAATGTAATATCTTTTCTCTTGCAAGAGGCCAAATAATAATTAAATGTTAAAGAGCTATGATGCTATTTAAGATTACGTATCTTCGAGGGGTTTTTACGGGCTTCTTATCCAATAAAATGACAGTAAACTGAAAGGTGTATACAAAATGTTATATCAGTATTATATTAATACATTAAATATCGCAATCGATGATCTAAAACAATGTAATAAGACTTTTTACCAAAATATAATTCTTCTATTTAAAATATTCACTACCCTTCCTATAACAATAAGTACTATTAAAAGATGAAAGGTTGCGTAAATTAAAAACATATCTTAAAAAATGTGTCGAAACTAAATAAACGTAATGGTACCGTAAACATACACCACAAGACTGAAGCCATTCTAAATAAAATCTTAAATGAACTTGAAAAGAAATCAGTAAAATTAAGTATTGCTATTCAAATATCAAGTTATTAGTTTTTGGTGCGTAAATATTATTTTCCTTTTTTCTCTAATGGCCGAAAGTGATATTTTTTAAACTGTTTTCCAAAAATACTAATGATATGAATGTTAGAAAATATACGTTTTTATATAAAGATATTATTGCAATTTTTATTAAATCTCCAAAGTATGGGGCCTTTTCCAAACAAAAATTTATATATATATATATATATATATATATATATATATATGTATGTATGAAAATGCATATTCAAACTACATTACAAATTTTGAAAGAATATAAAAAAAACAATTTATTATAAAAAACAATACTTAATTTAAGTGGTATACCTACGTTAGTAAATATAAAACAAAATAAAGTATATAATTTACATAATATTTGAAATCTCCAATAATTTGTGTCTGTCAACATGTAAAGAGGAAAAGTAATTATTATAATAAAAAACGAAAATTTTCTTCACATATACACACACATGCACACATACACCAATATAATACACATAAAGTAATACAATAGTAGTAATTATAAACGAATTATGTAATAAATTCATAAAATTTCAGTAATAAAATTATTATACCATCTTACTAAAACTATTATTAATCAAAGAAATATGCTTATAAATAGTTTTTATTCATTTTATTTTTAGTTTTGTATTATTGGGTGTCCTGTGCGTGACTACTGTTTGTACTAAATTAGAATACAAAAGTTCATTTAGAGCATACACGTTTCATTTGCTTAAAAACAATATTACTTTCAAAAATTCCAAAATATAATAATTAATAACAATATTTTAAATCTAAAAAAATAGTTATTAATTATATATATATATATATATATATATATATATATATATATATATTAGGTTGCTAGGAAAATAATTGCGGTTTATGTCATTCAAATTCATGTACATTGGTTTTCCTAGCTGTTTTAAGTGGTCCAGAACTGTTGGATGGCTAACATCTAACTTTTATGGAACCTCTCGAATTGTTGTGCGCGGTTCTGATTTAACTAACTCCTTCAGTTGGTTGTTATGAACAGAAGAAGGACGCCCGTGACCTTCTTCTCCATCTTCAAGGCTCTCGTCCCGAGCATGAAATTTTTGGAACCACAATTGCACTGTACGTTTCTTAACAGTACCCATATCAAAAGCATCGTTTGTTTACGAGCAGGTTCTACTGTTTTACTACCCGTTTTGAATTAATGCAAAAAAATTCTCTTATTTGCTTCTTTTCGATCTTTAATTCAATTGCTCAGTTTGAAGCAAGATTAATAATTAAAACCAAAGCCGATGTTACCAAAATACGTACCGAAAATTGCACATTAAAATAATATTAACATGAACACGGTGAAATGACTCATTGAAAAAAAAAATAAGTTTAGAATTCAGAAGACAAAACCGCAATTATTTTTCTACCAACCCAATATTATTAAGCACTCAATATTATCAGTGCTTAATATTATTAAGCACTCTTAAGCTGTATATTTCCGCAAAAAAGTAATTATTCAAATTATTAAACAAATAAGGAATTCCACGTAAAATTTGGGTTAATGAAATATAAAAGATATATTTTTCACCAAGTGAGTTTATTAGAAGTACACCCGTCCCTCGATTTACACGGACTTTTTATACACGGTATCAATTTACACGACCTTATTTTACGCGGTCAGAAAATATAATTTTCTATAATCATTAATTAATTTACTACATGTCAATGGGAGCCAAATTCTTTCTTAATTATACTAATTAGATCATTCTGACCTTTTTTGATTTGTAGTGAGCATATTACTGCGTATTACTTTGTGGTCACATTAATCTTAAGCCGGAGACACAAATGCGCTTATTCGCCGAACACCGAGCAAAATTTAGCCGAACGTCGAATGTTATGGATGGGAATACGAATACTTAAGTGAATGCTCGTTATTCGCTGTTCCCATCTGGTGTCGGTCTTTTGTCACGAATCAAAGGGAACGAGCATCTGCATATTGTGAAAGATGCACGACATCTACACTTTAGACGTATTTGTTCAGTGCAGATATGCACATCTGGGCCGTTTATTATCGGTCGGCGAACAACACTAGACACAGCATTCGGCAAATAGCCGCACGTGTGGCCCCGGCTTTACGTTCGAAGCGAAACATCACTAGCACTCAAAAATAACATGTAGTAAGTACACGTAAACACAAGTAACCAATAATATATTTTTTCTTTAGTATTTTTTTCGTACTGGCGGACTCTGTAAATCGAAGGAGAGGTACATTTGAAAAAAATGTGTAACCTGAATTATTATTCCATCTTTTACAAATTAAACAAAAAGTTAATTTAAGATTGATAAAACTAAATTACTTTTATAATTTTAAACACATTTCAAGAAAAAAGAAGAATTTGATTACATTTTCAATTTAGAAACATAATAAAAAATAACATTTGAAATAGTGTCCCATTATTTTAAAAATTAGAAAACAATCCGATAAAAACTTGAATAGAAATAATATGATGTTCATCAATTATCGAATTGTTAGAGTATAGAATTGTGTCGTATGAACTTAAGAAAAGTGAAAATAATAAATCCAAGTATCACAAATGTTTAATCTTTTTAAGATAATTAAACCACTACTAAATCAACAACAAATGAATGAATTCTCTAATTGTTTATATAAAATATATCCGGTCTTAATAAAACAAGAAAAAAGGCATGTAAATAAGAAAATGTAAATATAGGTCTAAAAATACAATTTGACTGTCAGTAAAGAAATGAAGAAATAATTTTGAAATATTTTTGAACAATAAACATTTTATAGAAATTATTTTTTTATAAAATTTTTCCAAGCATTTTCATATTAGTTTCTTGTGATATTTTATTACTTTAATAAATACCATTTTTATAATAAAATCACCTTACAACGCTTCTTTTCAGTTATGATATCAAAAACATTCAATTATTCATATACCAAAGACTTATTTTTCATTTCTTCGAGAAAATTAAAACATACATTATTTAATTATTCTGATTCAATTTTCAAAGTTAAGATTTAGATTCTGTTAGTGTTAGTTGAGATTATTTGATTAATTATTAAAAGTTAAAGGGCGCTACTTCAGCCAACTTTCTACTATCATTTTTTCATATTCATAGTAATAAAGTCTATTTTAATAATAATCCATATATTCTACTGATATACCTATACTATTTTTTCCTATATTAATATCATTTTTTCTTATACATACGATCAAAATATATAATATTTATTAAAATATTTGCATGTATTATAATTAAATAATTTGTAACTAGGTAAAAAATTAATATTATATGTAATCAGAGTATTTAATGTATTCTAGATTTATAAAATATTTAATTTTTTATTTTGTAAAAATTAAAATGAAAAAGAGTTTTATATTAAAAGCATTGTTAATTTGGAAAAAGTTAAAACGAAATAATGAACACTTTCTGTGAAGTTAAATATGAATACATAAAAAATTTTGTATTATTTATCAACATATAACCAAAATTCCGTATAACAAAGTCTCTATTTAACGATAGTAAATACTGACAGTAGTTTCAAATACATACTTTGTCTTTTGTAATAAATTACATCAAACAAATTAAGGTAGTTGAATGAAATTTATTATCGAAATGGGACTATATATATATATATATATAAATGTATGTGTGTGTGTGTTTCAATAATAATAAAAAATATAAATTTAACTTAATTTTTTAAAAAGATACAATCTATATAAGTATAATAGATATAACCACCGACTTAAACAAAAACATTAAATTAAAAAACTAATCAATATTTCACTTTGCAACAATTCAACTCTTTTTAGCAACTGTTCTTCAAACATTTTTTCCTGTTATTTCATACAGTAAGCATTTTTTGCTTCCAGGACTGCAATCGATTATTTTATCAACACATAATACACTTACTATTCATGTTCGTTTTATATTTTAGATCATTTAATTAACTCTTTTTATTTAAAAAATAAGATATTAAAAACGTTAAATGTTTAAAATTTGCACAATACTTTTCAACTTTCGAACAGTTTAAACTTTTGTTCGTTCATTGTTTAATTACATGCATTTTTTTTCAATTTTATATATATTATAGTAAGATAATAGTATGTAATTAATTACATTATTTTTTTGTTTTACTAGCTAAATTATAAATGCCATTGTTTAGTTTTTCAACTATCTGTAGTGAACTTTGTAGGTCATGATTATCGATCACTTGTTATAGTACGTTTATTTTTTAGTATAATTAATGTATGCTTCTGTCATAATTAAATCTTACTTTAAACTACAATATACTTTATAAAAATAACAGCCATTTTCTAAAAAGAAGTTCAAATCGTGTTAAATATTTGATTCTTTAACATTATCACCCATACAAGCCATTAATATAATTGATTTTAAAATTAAAATGTATAATAAGGAAAATATATGCATACATTTTCATATATTACACACACACGCACACACACACACACATATATATATATATATATATATATATATATATATATATACGCGTATTTCCTACATAAATACAAGCAATTGAAAATATTACAATGTATTTAAACAAAGTTATCGATTGATAAATATTTAGATATTGCAAATAATACACTTCACTTATATCAGATATAATTTGAACATAGTTGTGCACCATTGTTTTTCTTCAAAATCTTTTGTTGAAATTTATTATCATAAAATTAGTACACGTATCAAAGTGTCATGAAAATTTTCAATTTTTTTAATAGTATTTATAAAATTGATTTCATACGCTACATTTTTTTTTTGTTTAATCAATCAACGAAATCAAATAACTTCAAATATGTCATTTACAAACACTTTCAAATATATCATAAAAGCTTATAATTCTTAGTTTTAACAAAATAGTACTGTGCAATGATTACTACATAAAGAATATATATATATATATATATATATATATATATATATATATATATATATATGTGTGTGTATATATATATATATATAATATAAATATGTATGTGCAAACATGTTACATAAAATTATGTGAATTTTTCATCCTATTTGATATAGGTTTATAAACGAATACATGAGATTCAAAACTATTGCGTATGGTTGAATGTTTTTAAAGAATGCACATTTATACTGAATCGTAATTTTTTTTAATTGCATTTATTTTAATTTCCAAATAAATATTAAATGAAATATGGAACATTTTTTATCATTTACCTCTTGAATGTCCCGTATTGCCTTCTATATAATTTCTTTATAATTACATATGATACATAAAAACATTAATACTAAATTGTTAATAAGTAAATATCAGGACCATGAATATTAAATAAGTGTTACTTAAATGTTTGTTAATTTTAACATGTTTCTCGTCGAACATATGAACAGCAGATATATTTTTAATTATAATTGTACATAATAAAAAATATTTTTTAAATCAAATGTCATTTTATATAATAAAATGGTAGACCATTAGTCACATAAAATGTTACATTATTATATACTTGTGAAAATAGGAACATATGTTATTTATATGTATTTCTTTAATTATTTAATTAATTTATAACATTTTGCAATTACATACGTTGCATATATATATATATATATATATATATATATATATATATACTAAACTATTAATCAGAATTATATATATTTATATCAATTAATAGTTAATTTTATCCGTTTAATTCTCTTTAAATTTATATAAATTGACATTTTTTTAATTAACATGTATTGATTATTAAAGTCATATACATACAGTAATAAAATATATAAATGTACTCGTATTATATTCAATGAAGTAATGACTTTCTTTAAATATAGATTTATATAAATTAAAATTTACTTCAAAAAAGAAACTTAAATACAATTAAATTGAATTTCGATTTATAATACGTGACTTGACGTCCTTAAAATGATATTCGAGTTTACAAAATGAAGAAAAACTAACTATGTATATATATATATATATATATATATATATATATATATATATATATATATATATATATATATATACATACGTACGTACGTACATACATCAGTATTGTTCTGCAATACTAGAAAATAATTCATAATTTTAAATTAATCCGTTTCGTTTTATAACGATTTGTTTATATACGATTAATGGTTTGGCTCTAAATTTAATTTAATAAAAAAAATATTTTCAATAGCAGATCGAAGTTAATTTTTACAGTTATGTGTAATGTTTCTTATTTATTGTAATTGGAAAAATTTCCACCGTATTGCTTATGTTGAAGTCTACGCTCAAAAAAGTTTATTTTTTGTGTGTATTTTCTTTATTTATAATATTAAATCAGTAATTTCATTGAGATATAATTAAAAATTAACATTTTGATAGTTGTTTAGCGTTATTTATGCTTGGTTCACATTACTGAAATATGTTTTCTTCTATTGCAGAATACCGTCAACACCAATACATTCTACGTCCTTTAAGAAGACATTATGGTAACCAAAAGCATAACGATAATTCGCATAAAATCTCGAAAAAAAATAATATTTTTTTTATAACAAAATAATTTGTTAATGAGTCATATGAAGTTTCAACGATCGCATATTAGTGAGAAATAAATTTGAAATCAAATTATTTTTAAAATGTTATTAAATGCTTCGGGTATAAAAAAAGTTATAGTAAAACCGTCTCAGTGTCAAATATTATCGAGGTAGTACATTCACATATAAGATATCAAAATGTCATATCATATACTATTTATCATGAACACATGTTATTTATTTCTAATATTGCACGATTGCGTTGAACATGCCTCAATAGTGTACAACAATTGTGTTTAAACATAACAAAAAATATAATTTTTCTTTAATCCTTGTGTGAACTACATTGTGTTGTTATTGAAAACAGTTTTACAATGACGGATACACGCAGTGTACAAATTCATCTACCGCCTGCTTATGACGACGTTTGTTGCGCCAATGCAAGTGGACCAGTTGCTACTGTTTCAGGTTCAGTTCCTGTCACAGCTACTGTAACATATACCACACAAAATTGTGTTCGGTCTCCACCCCCGCAAGGAGAATCCTTAAATAATGGAACTTTTTTGGGGTAAGTATAATAGCTATATAATATATATTTGTAATGTTCATGAATAATAATTTAAAATTTATGTCTGATTTTAAAAATTAATCTTGTGCAAAAAAGTAATTTTAAATTCTCGATAAGAATAGACTGTAAAACACATTCTTGTATACATATATACATATATACATATATATATATATATATATATATATATATATATATATATATATATATATATATATATATATATATATATTTATATAAAGACAAAGAAGGGGAGAGAAAGTAAATTCCTACATATGTTACGTTTAAACAGTTTTTAATTTAATCGGCCTCAAATACTAACCATCAACAAATAATAATATCAAATTATTATTAACAAAAGGATTCTTTGTTATAAAAATTTATTGCGATTTAACTTAGAAAATCAAAACAATAATATATTTCAATTTTTTATTATAATCTCGTATGTTTTATACGAAACGGGCAAAGTTCTTAATTTAGAAATAGGCTTGATATTCTAATAGTTGCGAAATAAATATTGTGTTATTGTAACTTTTATTTTAAACGTCATATAAAAGCATGAAAGTGAGTAGAGATAACAAATTTTCCTAATAACTTATGAATGTTCATTCTTAATATGTGGATATATCATTTCTTAATTTAATAATATTTATTAAATATGTATATTATCAACATTATATGAATATTACTAACTTAAAATATCTTTTTAATGTTTAATTTTACAAATCTGTTTATATATTTTTTTATTATTTTTAATATAGCTCTCTTGTTATTTAGAAGAACTTTAATAACGTAAATGGTATTACCTTTCAAAACAACAATGAACGTCATTTTCACCAGTGTGATCTTTTTTCAATAAAATTGTTAAATTTGTATTCAAAATTTAAACATAAGTTTTAAAATAATAATAAATGGAGATTATTACTTTTATGTTTTCATGTTTCATGCGTTAAATAATTTTTAGAAAGAATTAAATACAGATCTATGTTGATTAAAAAACAGATTATCACGTTCGCTACCAGGATCTTAAGGGAAAAACGTCCACCACAGAACAGGATTTTTTTGTGATAATGACACTAAATGGTATAGACTTTACCTACATACATTTAGAACACTCCAAATAGGTAAAATAAGCATTCTTATAAACTGGTACACATATCTGACGCTGGGATATAGACAAAAAAATATGTTGTACCCCATGTATCATATATATGACACATAAAATTAAAAGGAAATGAATAGGATTGGAAAACAAAATCTAAATAAATATAATTTTTCAAAGTAAAATACAGCTACTTTATTTTGTATCATAAATTTTAAAACATTTGTTAATGCATAGCTCAATTGGTTGTCCATTGTTGGTTTTACAAATTTCATAAGCGTAGAAAATAGCTGTGCGCCGCTTGTTGCTGGCACAAGCACGGCATCTAAGTCGTTTCTCCAGTTTTTAAGGGAAGTGTTGTATATTTGATTTGTTGTTACATGGAAAGATAGCTATTTAGCTGTCAGAATTTAGTAATTTGCAGACGATCATTTCTAAACTCTAAATAATTCATTTTAATTGAATGAACTTTATTGTAAACCAACATGCATTCCAAATTGTCACGTCAAATAAGTGAAAAAAAAGTTTCCTGTACAAAGTCTAAATAATGTAATACCAGGCACTTCCTTCATATATTTTACTGTTTTTGAGCTTAACAATTGTGTTCAGAGCACAACTCGTTTCAACATGCGATCATAAACTAACCAATCAGAGCTGTCGCACATTTATAGAATGGCAAATCAATTAAATCGATTTGTATATTTAAAAATCAGTCAAAAAAACTACATTTATTGATACTTCCATGTTATTTAGTTTTAAATTTATTTTCTAATTCGAATTGTAATTTTTTTGATAAATTGTGTTTGTTTGAGCTTGTAAACTGTAAATCATTTTTCTTTTTAATACGAGAACACTGATAATAATAATTATCATATGTATATATATATATATATATATATATATATATATTCTTAATATAAATATTTCATTACAAATTAAATTACTAGTTAGAAATCAAATATTTTTATGCAGAGTATTCCTAAAACGGGTGCACCAATGTATATAATGTGATTCAATATGCAAAAATGATACAAAATACGACATTATAACATATATTCGAAAAATAAATTTTTCTCTACTTATGGCCTATTTAATAATTTGATATTCTAACAATACCTTGCATGTATCTTTTGTGAATAGCTTCTGAAATTTTAATAACAGCCTCGCAATTTTACATTAAAATGAAAGGCAAATATTTGGACATCTGTATAAATTATTCATAAACCCTAATAGACTAATTTTTGAGAAATGATTCACAGAAATTTTAGGAATACTCTGTATACAGCGCCAATAAATTATATTCATTCATTTTGCTTAGAAAAAAACAACTTAAACATTTAACACATAATAACATTAATTAACATTACTTAAACATTAACACATATACATTTAATAAGATTATTGGAAATACTAAAATTTAATATATAAATATTAATATATACTTTTTATATATTAATTAAAATATTATTAAAATAATAATATAAAACAACTAACGATTATTATAACCTTTATATAATTTACATGGTGTAGAATGAACAAAGACTAAGTTATTATTAATGACTAGACGTGGACCTTAAAACACTCATATAATATTGTAATGACCTCACGTCTTACCAATCAACATTCCTAATTACTAAAATAAAAATTGTTTGAACTCCCTCGTTGTCGATCATACAGTTAATTTTCAATCATTGAAAAAGCAGTATTATACTAAAGTTAAATGTCAAAATATTAGAATTGTTTTAACATAATTTGACATTTAATAAAGTTACTTTGTAAAGCGGCAAAATTACATTTATTATCCTATATATTTTTTAATAATTTTTTTCCTCTTAAAAATCAATATTGTTTTTAATTTTAATTAAAATATTTTTCCCGAATTTCATTATCATATTGTTATGTAATCATTTTTCTTAATTATTAAATTTTCACAGTATTCAAAAATTAAAATTCAGTTTTCAATTTTCATAATACAAGCCTTTTCCAATAAGGACCCATTTTTTAAATTTGAAATGAAACACAGAATTTCCGCTGGAATTTCAAGTTCCTTTATTGTAAATAATAGTTGGGGGTATGCCATTTATAAATGAAAAATAATATCGTATAAGTGGCCGCCGTGTGCTCGTTTCCAAATAACCATTCTTTTGTTAAAATTTTCAATAACATCCCTACACAACTGGTGCTCCATCTCACCAATTACTCTTCGGATTTCATCTTTTAGGTCGAAAATTGTTTTAGGATTATTGGAGTACACCTGTCCTTTGACGCGACTCCAAATAAAGTAGTTCAACGGTTTTAAATCGCAGCCTCATCGTTAAAGATTACTTTTTCAGAAAAACCATGTTGTTTTTCTAGCATTCAATTAACAAAAATCTCCAATACAGTGAATAGTTTTCAAGTCTGGTGGCTTCAATTCTTGCGTTAATTGAACCTTATAAGCCTTCAGCAGTAAATCCTTATGTAAAATATGCCATGTGATCGTCTGTGAAAGGCCTAACGTGAACGTCGTGGAATTGACATACCTGTCTCTTCTGATACACTTTCACGAACCAAGTCAATGTTTTCTTCAGAACAAGCACTACGAACATGTGTTGGTCTTTCTTTATCTTTAACCGATCCGCTCTCTTCAAATTTACTTACTAATCGAAGAATTGTTTATTCAGATGGACAAGTATCTCGAGAATAAATATCACGTAGTTTACGAAATGTATTTTTTATAGAACGACCATTTTCATAATACAATTATTATTATTTCAATGCATTGTTTTGTTATATACGAAGCCATAACTAAAAATGTCAATATCAAAACTTAACGAACATCAAAAAAAAAAAAAATGCAGCTGTCAATTTGATATCTGTGAAATATAACCTCTTAAAAGATTGCGTCCTTATTCGAAATCCCTTTATTTTTTTAAACAAATACTGAAATTTTCGTCAATTAACATTATCAAAATATAATATATGGAATAATTTTAATATTTTACAGCGCGCAAAATAAGTTCATTGTCATTTTTAACAAAAATCTGTTTGATTTATTTCAAATTTTCAATTAATTATTCAGTTCGTTGGTTGATATGTCAATATATGATAATAATACATCTTAAACGCAGAAGCAACAAACACGTGTAAGAAATCGACATAAGAAATTTAATCTCGATTTTAAATAGAGTAGATAGGAATCAACTCATATGGTTCATTGAACTATGAACGATCATTATTCGTAACAGCGTATAAATTGTTGATAATTAGATTTTCATCAACATTCATTTATAACATGGCAATGATGAAAAGTAGATTTAACCATATTAATATGAAAATTATATAACTGGATTTGAATGTTTAACTCTAAATCATTTAACACATGTCTATATTTACAAATATTTTGTTTAGTATAAATTATTAGTTAAAAAAAAATAAAAGTCTAATGTACTTTTTATTCATATATATAGTATTAAAATAATAAATCTTCTCGTGTCTCATTTATTTATAATTATTCTATTAGAACCCTTGAGGCCACTTTTGAGTTCTTCTTTTCTAAGACCGGTTTTGACTTGCGTCATTTTCTTTACTTGGTTAATGGTTTACACTGAAGCTGACGCAAGTCAAGACCAATTTAAAAAAATGCTCAAGAATGGTCTCAGGGGTCCTAATGTGAAAAATTGTACTATACTACATTCCATGAATGGTTCACACATGCAATGTCATGCAACAGTACAAAGTAAAACATAATATATTTTTTCTTTAGACGACTATTTAAGTAACAAATTGAAAGAAAATTACATAACCATTATCAAAAATCAAATTTAAAAAAAAAGTGCACTACATTACTTTTTCAAAAAATGTATCAATGTACAGTACAACTAATCTGACCTAATCTGAGCTTCAGCAAAATCATTATCGGTCGGTGTATACATATCTCACGATTTTAAATTTTTAACATCAATTTACAACTATCCAGACATTATATCAACGTGAATCGAACGACAAAATTAACATTTTATAAACAGAAACTAAAACTATAACTTTTGGTATTTATTAAGAAAAAGTTCCTAAATGTGCAGTTACTCGTTGCAAAATTAAGGCATTATTAACACAATTATTAAACAGTAATTTGATTATTATGAAAAAGGCAGTGTAACAGGTTGCAATTTATTTTGT
The DNA here is from genome assembly GCA_034766995.1 of Acanthacorydalis orientalis. Classification (NCBI taxonomy): domain Eukaryota; kingdom Metazoa; phylum Arthropoda; class Insecta; order Megaloptera; family Corydalidae; genus Acanthacorydalis; species Acanthacorydalis orientalis. The sequence goes on along the minus strand of CM068314.1, from coordinate 32,933,035 downwards.
AAAGTCTTAATATAAAAATGTAAGTTTTTCTTTCTTCTTCATCTATTTCATTCAATGTTTAAAATGGCAAGAATTCTTTTCAACATAATTGCACATATATAACACGTAACAGCAATTTATTTACCTAAATAATATTTTTTATAAAGATTTTACCATTCTTGTATTGTTATTAATAGTAATTTTGCACCATCAGTAGATTCCACAATTAAAATAAATTTTAAATTGCTTACCACGATAATGACTTCCTGTAAAACATTATTATTCATAAAACTATTGAACGGAAACGATAGACAATTGCAAATAAAGAACTGATTCGCCAAAAATTAAAATTATATTTATATAAACTTAATGGGCAAATTGATACAAAATGAGTCCATTTATTGTTATCAATTTTTTTGTGTTTAAATCGAAATAAAATTATTATTTAAAATATTACGAACGATGATTCTTTACTTATTTTATAAATATTCGGTTCTTTATTTTTATCGTTTCTTCACTTTTAATGTTTACTCGCAAATATTTCTGATAAAATATACCAAGTGAAAATAGTAAAATTGCATAATAAATATAACATAAATTTTTGTCAGAGTATCGGGTATACCTTGTAAACAGAACAAATATATTTTTAATTTTAATCATTAATATTAAATTAATGTTAATAATTAAATAAATATATTCAATCTGTAAATTTAAAGGTCTAAAAGTTAATTTCGTTACTTGCAAACCATAAATGTAAATTAAAGGTTTTTTTAAATATAAATATGTACTTGTATAATAAATAACTACAATATCTTCACTCTGTAATGTCTTTAAATCATATTAATGAGACATAAATACAATATTGATTTTTTTTAAAAAAACCGGCCGATATCAACCAAACAAAGAACGAATAAAACGCATATATAGTAACCGGACCATTTTTTAGTTATAAAGAGATATTTGAAAGAATACAAGAAGAAAACGAGAAACATTTATATGTAATATAAACATATTTGTATAGTTGTTAAATAATCAAAAATTGAAATGCTCTACTTTGCATTAAATATCAATCAATCTGAAAAATCTTATTTCATTCTTCGAGCATTCGATTGATCATATACTACATTTATATGTTCTGCGAATATTTGTTCATTTCCATATTAAGTATATATTTACAAAATTGACATGTAAATAAAATAAAACATAACAGTAATTGAAAAAACATTTATTTTCAAAAACTATTTAACGCTACTACAAACTTGTTTTAAAATATATATAAAAAATAATTGTAAACAATTTTATTTCTCATAGTTCCTGACAATCCACTTATTTTAAAATTTCAAAAAAACTATATATATATATATAGTTTTATACAAAATTAATATGTATATTTATTGGGGTAAAACTGTAAATTTAATAATAAATTAAAATTTTAACGAAAGGTTTATTTGAATGTATTGTTTTACAAACCAAAACAAAATTCCAAACAACTTGCTTTATGAAAAACTAGCCATACTTTTTTATAGTCCATTTTATTTGTATTAAATATATGAATATGTATATATATATATATATATATATATATATATATATATATATTTATATAATAAAAATTATTAAAATTTATTATTAATTTTATAGTTCAAGTCAATAGGAAATGGTATTATATTTAGCTAATCTAGCTATCTAAAATTTTACATATTTTTATTGTAATGTTATTACCATTTAAATAAAAGACAACCAAATTTATTTTATAGTAAATTTGTCTTCTTAAATGATATTGTCATGCACTAGCACTTTATTCGTTCGATGTTCTAATCATTATATGAGAATGTAGAACTTATTCTACATTCTCAGTATCAATCAAATAATTATCAGTAAATTTATCGTAGGCATTCAATATACCTTTAAAGTTATTATTAGTACAATATATCTGTAAATAGTTTATTTGACTTTAAACTCGTGATACAATACGTCGATATTTTCAAAATTAATAGTTCTAACAAAATTACTAAAATTTATTTTATTCATATGAATGAAAAAGATATGCCTAAACACTCTATTGATGAGTAGGAAAAATATTTCATTCGCATGTTTTTATAAAATAAGTTCCGAGCATTTAACTAAGGATTCTTTTCTTTCATTTCCATGATAAATCATTTGATAACAATTGAGTTTTACGAATTACAATTATCATAAACACAATAAAAAATTTACAAGCATGTTTATTTCTAAATTTTCAATATAACTCAAAAACAGTCTTGAATAAACACTGAACTCTCTCATATAGGATCTATATTCTAAATTTGATGCCTTACTACCGAATAAAATATTACATAAATTTAATCTCAGATTTTCTTTCCTTTTTACATTACTTAAAACTTATAAGAAAAAAGGGTTTAAATAAATATTAAATGGATAGTGAACTAAAAACACTATTTTAAAAGTTGAAAAATATTGATATATAATATATATATCCGGGTTGTAACGCGTTCTAAAATAATTTGCTTTGAAACAATGAGGTTATGTAACTTATTTTAGAACAATCACGAAAAATAATGATTCGTTTGTAATGTATTAAATATACTTCTATATTTATTGAATCATCAAAAATTGTTTACATACATACACACACACACTCACACACACACACACACATATATATATATATATATATATATATATATATACATGTATATATATATATATAATGTAATATTGATAATATTATAATATAATTAATAAACATTGATTAATATTTATATTTAATAAGTAAAAACTGTTAATTTATTTGTAATTAATTCATACCTGATTTCATTATGATCTGATCAATGTAGTCCGTTTCAAACGTCAAATAAACAAACATTATAATGAATCTATACAAAAGAAATACAGAAATGCAGATCGATAAGACGTACCAATTAATTATTTATACATTTCTTTAAAAATTCTACAAATTAGTCCTTTTTCTCGTAAGATACGTGATAAAAAACAATTATTATTAACAAACATTTCACTATCACCGATCATTTGAAAGTAACTGGATGTTTAATAATTGAATGTTAGGGCATGCGCACTATGTTACTAATAAAAATTTAAAGTTTCAATTTACATATTATATTTTTTTTATATAAAATTAATAAATTATTTATATATATATATATATATGACTTATATACTCGTTACAGATATATTTGAAAGAAACAAAAGGTTAATAGAACTTATTTAATTTCTTCGAATCTGCATGCCATCAGAGCACCCTTGGCAGTCTGCTCTGTGAACTGCTGCATTATGTTGAATTAAGAACATCACTTTTGATACTTGCTCTTCTTTTTTTTACTTATGGCTTCTTTTCAAACGATGTAGGATATTAGCGTAATATATTCCTGTGATAGTATGACCTTTACTTTTTTAATCTATCAGCAGCATTTCGTGCGAATCTCAAAAAACTGTTGTCATTACCTTTTCAATCGACGGTTTAAACTTCTTAGGGGATGGCCGACCATTTCGATGCCACTACATGGACTCCTGTTTTAATTCAGGGTCATAATGATGAACTCAAGTTTCATCACCGGTAACAATCTAACTGATAATGTTTGTTGAATTCGACCCACACAGTTCCACAAACTGCTAACATTATTTAACTCGGTATTATTTTTTTTGACAAGATGAAAGCATTCTCGGCGTACAACTTGAGTTGAATTTTGATATTCCAAGATGATAATGAATTATTTTGAAAGCCAAGGTTTCGGATATTTTAAACCTTTCTGCAATCTTATGAATTCTTAGCTGACCATTTTCTATAAGGGCATCTTCAACTTTTATGACATATTTCATGTGTTGTGACGTCACTTGACCAACCACTGCGAGCATGGTTTTCTAATGATTCTCGATCTTGTTTAAATAAGCGTAACCACTTATATAAACCATGTTTTTCCATGTTTTCTTAACTTTCTTGCGTTTCACTTAGAATATTTACCACACTTTTTTCTCGTTTTGTGAAGATTTAATTACTAATACGAATTTCAATATTCGACATTTTAAAAAATACCAGAAATTAACTTGTTCTTTTGACAATTGTAAATGAAAGAATGAGACAATAAGCAATAAATTTTGTTTTTATACCTAAAAATGATTACCTCTACAAAAAAAATATTTGTAGCTCCTCTCCTTTTTACCTCCTGTCTCATTTCGCGAATATAAAAACAACCCTTGTATATAAACGAAGAAAAATATAAATAGAAAAAGCGATGTTTATATTGGAAATACTATTGTAAATATACACGTACTACATTGCCTAAATACTAATAAAAATATCGATACATATTATTACGTTTGATTAATTGTAGAATTGTCACAAATGTATTTATCATTCAAAATTCCATGTTATACTTAAAGTTTCTGTTATCCTAATATATTTCTTTTTTTCTTAAAATATTACCTTCACACACACACACACACACACACACATATATATATATATATATATATATATATATATACATACACATATATATATATATATATATATATATATATATATATATATATACACACATATATATATATATATATATATATATATATATATCTTCTTTAAGAGATGTTTTTTCTATTCATTTTTTAAAATTTTTTTAAATTTTATTAAATGTAATATATTATTTCATTTTTTATCCATCATTTTAAAATTCACATTTAATTAATTGTCATTTCAACACATTTTGATAGAAAAAAATTACATGTACTTATTATATTTACTTCATAATTAATCTCATGCCTTCAAAATATTCGATTTTTCAAAATATTCGACATTCTTGTCCAAATAACAAATGACTTAATTCTTATTAAAAATAGAGAACATTTCTTTGGATGAGAAAATTTTCACCCGTAAAAAGTGAAAATAAAAAGGCTAAATTTAAATAGAACGTGAAGTCAAAATCGCAAAATAGAAATGTATAAAAATTCAAATGGAAAATGGCCCGATCTTCGAATATACATAAACACTTGTGTCTATGTGCGCATTATATTAAAAATATTATATGTATTTCATTTATAAGTTTTAAACATTATCATATATGCACTTTGAATGCACAATTGAAAGTCATATGTATTCAGAAAACGTGTATGTATATATATATATATATATGTATGTATGTATGTACGTGCGTTTTTAACAAAATATTTTAAAACGTGCGGAAAGTCAGGAGTTAAATATTATAAAACGAATACATATTTTATCCCAAATATATGCGACCTATCTATTTTAAATTATAATTCTAATTTTATTTCCGGAACTAATATTTGCAGTTATACACTACTATATTTGAATATTTTAATTTTGTTTAGAAATTAGTTTTTTAACCCGTTATTATAAAAAGATAGCATATGTTTTGTTGAAACGAAATTTATTGTAATAAATAATTCGAAATATATTTTGATCATTTATATTCAGTTTCATATCACTTAGAGAACGATAATTATATTTAATTGTACAATATGTTAAAAGTTATTCATTATTTTTATTTTCAAAATCAGTTCTCGATATTATCAAATAATCTATAATAAAGGTAAAGATTAAGATCCAAACTATTCCTTTTCATATTTGTATAATATATGGAAGTTGAGAATTACTTTGTTATTTTCAATATTTAATTATTATAATACAAAAGTATTATTAATCAAAGATACTGAATGTAAATGACTTTTTATGCAAATATAAAAGAATATAATAACAATTTTAAACTGATAATAATATAAAATAGTAATTTATGAATTAAAACAAAACCATTTTTTTCGATAATATTTAAAAGTATTTTATCATTCATCAATATTAAAAAAGCGATCATGAAACACCTGTTTCATATTCTTATCTCTTATCATAAGACACTTGTTAAATGTATTAAAACTTGTTGTAATACATTATATCCTAGTATACTTTTTACACACGTGCATATTTATAATAATTTTTTTACGGTTGTTGAATATTTACTAGGAAACTAAACTTTTATATCTACCAAAAATTAATATCTTTTAAGATATAATTTTTTTAAATTAATATCAATCTGAATAACAATGATTGCTCCAAGGCCTTAATGTTCGTAGGTCATTACATTGATTCTTGTATCTGTTTGTCAATCATTCAAAATTCTACAGAAAATTAAACCCTTTAAAAATTTAAAATTTTTAGAAAACAGTTTTGTATTTCAAAAAATACTTAAATTTAAAAAAATAGTGTTTAAATTTACAATTTTATATAAACTTCAATTTTCTTAATGAAATGTTTAGAAAAACTTAACACAATAATTATTAATTTATAATTACCAACGAACATATTAAAAATAAATGTAAACTAGTAAATAATCAGGTTTTTAAGTTAGATTCTACTTTTTAAAATTGTAAATGTAGTTAAAAATAATAGAAAATTGAATTATTGTATTCAGTTTTATATTCGCTTATGAAATAAATCATTCTCGCATTTTTTTTTATTAAAGTTCAAATGAGATTTCATTTATTATAAATCAATGAACTATCATATTTCAAGATATCGAACAACACTTTCTCCATACTGGTATCTAATAGTTGTTTGTATTACATGTTTTAAATTGCATTAATAATATTACTTTAGACTTGTTAATTTATACTGTGCTTAAATATATTTTGTCGTCATTTATTTATACATAAATATATACACCTTATTTATAAATTCACTAACTTAAATGTTAAAACAAAATAATATATTATAAACATTTTTTTTAAATTAATAAACGTTTATTATATGCTCCTTAATGTATTCAAGTATCATATAAAAACATTTGTTTTAAGCATCTCGTAATGTAATGTTTCGTTAAGAAAATGTTTTCTAAACGTACTGTTATGTTTAATAGCAATAATTGCTAATTCTTCAAGTACGATGTTGAACATTTTAAAACAAATTTGTACAAATACAAATACAATGAGAAATATTAAATAAACTGGTTTGAGAAAGACGAAGAAAGGAAAGGTATATGTTAACTATGATTTTATCGCTAGTTCTACTGTATCTAAGAGAACTTCCAGTAAGATGGTTTATTGTTTAGAAACTAGTGCAGACAGTGAAAATAATGAACAGAATGTATTGACAGCAGTTGTTCCGTAAATCAATCGAATATAAGTGTAAAAATGGTGTGATACAAGTGTTTGAAATACATTTTTTTTTAAACTTTAGTAGTATATATTCTGTACGTATACACTGTACCCTCTTTTTTATTTAGATTAATGTGAATTTATTATAATATTAATGAATAAAAAATTCAGTGTTACTCTATAAAAGTATTTTATTTATTGTTTGTGCGTGTTTATATATATATATATATATATATATATATATATATATATATAACATATATGTGTTTTAATAATTACCAGTCATCATTATTATGACCTAAATATTAATAGACAAAAATGTATTTTTAACTGTTCAGATGTTACCATCTGTATTTCGATATTTCTATATATTTACTAAATGTACAAAAATATTATATCTTGTGCACGTTTGTCAGTGTGTGTATATATATACATATCATCATCAGCAGCCTCTGTAAATCCACTACTGAATAAAGGCCTCTTTTTCATTTTGTACGATTGAATGCCTCTCTTTTCCACTGGTTTCCAACAAAAATGTTTAATTTCCTTATCCCACCTGTTAATTGGTCTCATTCTTGGTCATATAAATAAATAAATAAATAAATATATATATATATATATATATATATATATATATATACATATACAGAAACTAGGACCGAAATTTCATAAGAAAATTGTACATTTATGAAAAATAAGAGTAGAAGTGTAAAAAAATTTGAAAAATATATAATTTTAATGATGTAACTACGTTGAAATAAAAACAATATTTATTAGTTCTTTCAATTATTAGTTATTAAAAATGTATAAATAATATACAATAATAATATATACAAATAATAATACTTTTTAATAAAAACGATTAGTGGAAAAATATATAGATATATTATAATATTAATAATAAATATTAGAAGAAAAATTTCGTTCTCTAATATACTATATGTTTTAAATAAATATCCAGTTTAGTCACAACAAGCAATACTAATTCATTAAATTTATTGTGTTCCTATTATCTAAGTTTTAAGCATTCTCAAAGTTAAAAACGATTTTTTGGACATATATAGTAGTAGACCAATTTAATAAATAGAGTTATACTGATCCTGACTCTCTAGACTTTCCTGTATGTGCGATCATATATATATATATATATATATATATATATATATATATATATATATATATATATATATATATGACAGAGAGTAAAAAGTGAAAAAATGTACAAAAAAAACAATAAATTTAGTTATACATTTTCATAAAATTTACAATATCAGTGCATACCGCCTAAGAGTTTCAAAAAAGATTATAAATTACAGTATAATGGTACATTTTTTTTAATATCATTTAATTTATACCCAATGTAAATAAATTATAATTTTCATTACCTTATAAGAGTTTGTTATAAACAAAAACTTAAAAACGTTCAAATAATATTTTCAATATTATTTTCTGCATTGAATTTCTATTCCAAATGAATATTCCATGTGAATCCTGAAAGCCACGTATTAGTTCATTTTTTCTGTAATCAATTTCAACATCTTTAGGTAGATTTTGAATTCTTTTGTTCAAAACCTACGAAAGTTGAAACCGGTCATAGAAGAAACTAACCATACGTAATCTCCATGATTCGCACTGGCCAATCATCGTGAACAACCTGTACACAGAAGAACAATAAATAATCATAATAAAGAAAATAATAAGAAAAAGAATGATTACTTTAAACTCTTCATTTTAAATATTATACAAATTTACAACATTAAATAAAACTAAATTATAAATTTATTTAGATTCAGAAGTATGTAATTGCCATACTTTTTATTGTTATAGAAAAATTTGTTTATTAATATAACAAATCGTTTTTCTTTAGTGGTTCACAAAACAATCTATGTAACGGAGGATCCGGTACTTCGGTCGGTGCAGGAAATAGCGGCCTTAGTCGAAAAGTTCCCAATAGTACAAGTCCTAGTGGCAACGGTGGACAAAAGCAACGTCCCATGATGTCTTTATCACATCTTCCTCGTCGTCCACCTGTCGATATTCAGTTTATGGATATGTCATATTCGGTTTCGGAAGGAAGAAAGCGTGGCTATAAAACGATTCTTAAATGTGTGAATGGTAAATTTAGATCTGGAGAATTAACTGCAATCATGGGCCCATCTGGTGCTGGGAAAAGTACATTAATGAATATTTTAGCTGGATATAAGTTAGTATAAATATTTATTTATTTTGCAGTAAAATTTATAACGTAGATTTAATAAATCCATGCATATAATGATTCTTTTTAGCACACACACACACATATATATATATATATATATATATATATATATATATATATATATATATATATATGAATTTGTATTATATATAATTTTGATTTGGTTTGTATATTATATGTCTATTTATTGTAAATATATCAAATTATGCTTAGTTATTCGCGAAAATATTTATATTATTTTAAATAATTTACATGTAAATATTAATTTATCGTAAAATTCCATACAAACCAATAGTTCATATATTATTGAATAGTTCATAATGTTACCTCTGTTGAAGTTTCCCTACAGAAATAAATAATATCCTGCTCCTTAGATCTTATAAGTAAAAAAATATACACTCATAATAAAATTATTTGTTATTTCAGAACATCTCACCTTACTGGCTCAGTATTAATAAATGGAAAAGAACGCAATCTTCGAAGATTTCGAAAAATGTCGTGTTACATTATGCAAGATGATTGTTTACTTGCGCATCTAACAGTACGTGAACAAATGATGGTGTCTGCAGATTTGAAACTTGGAAAAGAAACATCGAAAGCAGCAAAGAAAATAGTCGTTGAAGAAATTATCGAAACTTTGGGACTAGTAGAATGTATTGATACGAAAGCAGGCAATTTATCAGGCGGTCAAAGAAAGCGACTCTCGATAGCTTTGGAAATGGTCAATAATCCCCCTGTGATGTTTTTCGATGAACCAACGAGTGGTTTAGATAGCTCAACGTGCTTTCAATGTATATCGTTGTTAAAATCCTTAGCAAGAGGCGGGCGTACTATTATTTGTACAATACATCAGCCTTCTGCAAGATTGTTCGAAATGTTCGACCATCTTTACACTTTAGCAGAAGGACAATGTATTTATCAAGGAACTGTTTATGGATTAGTTCCATTTTTATCATCAATGGGACTAGAATGTCCCAGTTACCACAATCCTGCTGATTACGGTAGGTTTTATATTTTTCGTAAAAATATAATGTAATATTTTTTTCAATTAAATTAATATTCATTTTTTGTTCATTAATCTGTCTCATCGTGTACTTTATGACAAATTGGAAATAAACAGTTTGTATGTTATTATTAATATTATTTTTTCCTTTTAGTCATGGAAGTAGCCTCTGGAGAACATGGTGAATGTGTTCATAAACTTGTATGCGCAGTTAACAATGGTAAATGCAATAATTGGAATAAACTTCAGTTTTTACACGGTAATTCAACAATAGCAAATGATATTGTAAAAGATCCCAGTAATTCCAAAACCGATGGTACAAAAACAGCAACAAATGCTGTATCTCCAAAACCTGGACAAACAGTGATAACGTGTACCACCTCATTGTTAGATTCAAATGAAAGTGTAAATCCTCCAACTGAAAAGACCGGTTTCCCTACATCGACATTCCAACAATTTTGGATTTTACTAAAAAGAACATTTATATCAATAATGCGAGATAAAACGTTAACTCTATTGAGATTGATTTCACATTTGCTAGTTGGACTTATGATTGGAGTGATATTTTACGACATAGGAAATGAAGCATCAAAAGTAACAAGCAATGCTGGTTGCATTTTTTTTACTGTAATGTTCACCATGTTTACTGCCATGATGCCTACCATTCTTACATGTAAGTAGTAAATGTAATTTTAATTCGCTTCAAATTTACAGTCAATTTCAACATTTTGAACTTAAAATTTAACAAATCAGTTCAACATTTCCAAGAGGTAATATAACGATGGGTGACCAAAAGATTTACTATTCTATATTTGTTCTAATTAATTCATCCATTACTGTTATTGAAATTAATTTGTTTATTGTATTATTTATACTGTATTAGAAAAATATATAATAAAAAATACTTTATAATATTTATAAAAATATATCAAATATTATTAATACTAATTACTAATTACTTAATAGTATCAGTATTTAAACTCAATAATTACATGAGAAACAGTACAGTTTTATTTACTTTCTGATAAAATCTTAATATAAAACTTTATATCTATAATTTTCTTTATCCCTTTTAGTGCATGCCTTTTACTGCCACGAAACAATTATTCAGTGAGAGATATTTTTATTGATTATTAATGTATTTCATATAATCTTTTTCGACTTAAAAATAAAGATAGCCATGTAAGGGTTTGTAATTATGATGTAAAAACTTATGTTACATTTTACATTAAAGACGTATCATACCCAAAGTACCAATAAACTTAATAATATCGAAAATAAAGTTTCAAGTAAAGTTAAAAATAACTGTATTAATTTATTTTTTTTTTCACTTAGTTCCAGCTGAAATGGGTGTTTTTGTTCGAGAATATTTAAATTACTGGTATTCAATGAAAGCATTTTATTTCGCTAAAACAGTTGCAGACCTTCCATTCCAGGTTTGTAAAACAAATAATGATGATGATAATAACCAAAATGTTTACATTTTTTCTAGAATTAGTTTATATATATATGTGTGTGTGTGTGTGTGTGTCTATGATGTTTAAAAATTGAATTATTGAAATATTAGGTAAGTAAATAAAAAAATTTTTTAGGCTGTTTTTACAACAATGTATGTGGCAATGGTGTATTTTATGTCAGGACAACCATTTGAAACAACACGTTTCTTTATGGTAATCAATGTCTGTATTCTTACATCACTGGTAGCTCAAAGTATAGGCCTACTTATTGGTGCTGGAATGAGTGTAGAAGTAAGTAGCGCAGACATTATATAAAATTATATGAAAATGTATATACTAACTGAAGAAGTACATGTATTTAATATTTTCAGAGTGGGGTGTTTTTGGGACCAGTAACATCGATTCCCATAATTTTATTTTCTGGGTTTTTTGTCAATTTTAGTGTAATACCGAATTATTTACATTGGTTACCTTATATGAGCTATTTGCGATATGGTTTCGAAGGTTCAATGATTGCCATATACGGATTTGAAAGAGAAAAACTTAAATGTTCACAGCCATTCTGCCGTTTTAGAAGTCCAGTAAAGTTCCTTGAAGAATTTTCCATGGAAAATGCAATTTACTGGAAACATGTAGTAGCATTAGTAGGATTTTTTATTCTCTTAAGATTTGTAACATATTTTATATTAAAATTAAAATTACATTCATTACGTTGAGTTTTTTATAATTAAAAAAATTTGCTAAGCCAATATTTTATATAAATGTAATAAGCATATAATGAAAAATGGTATTGAATGTTTGGCAAAAATGTATGTTGTAATAGCTTAATTTTTTAGATATAAGGTTCAATGTATTATAACCATATTCAATGAAAATAATATTTAAGACCAAATTCTATTTAATCTATAAAAATACCCCATTTTTTAACAAAATGATCACTGATCAGAGTATATTATATTATTTTAGTAAATAATAATATCACTGAACATTATTTTATTATTTTAATATAAAAATATTTCAGTGTCACATTTTCATCTCAACACATCAAATTTTTCTTACCATTTAAGTAGATAATGTTGTCAAATTAACATAAGTCATTTAAAATAAATTATTCGACTTATTCTGCATTATTTGAGAAAATATTTAAAAACAAAAATGATAAACATTAATGTACACAAAATATTAAAATAAAAAATTAAATTATTTATCAAAATAATGTAGAATTGAGTTTGTAACATTTTTAAGAAAGAATTTTCATGATAAGAATACAGGACAAGATATTAAGAAATACTCAAGTAGGTCTACAATGGAATAAATCTCATTCTTTGACTGAAAAAAATATTTTGTACCATGCACAATATTTATTGTTTATTAAACTATTTTGAAACAAATTTTAAGAATGTAATATATTTCATAGTGCATTATTTAGAACATAAGTACGTGAACTGAATAATAATTGGTGTTTTTATATGAAAAATGATGAATTTACTTTTTGAATTAAAAAATTTTATCTTGAATTTATATGTTAATAAAACAACGTATATATATATTTGTATACAGTTTCTTTAAAATATTTAATATGTATGTGTTTTTTTTAAAAAATATATATTGCTCATAATTTATCTTACATGCAGTAACTTAACACTTCATAAACATAATTTTCGATCTATAATTGCAACAAACGTAATGTGATTTCTACATGCTTTTTTAACATATGTATCAGTAAATGAAGGGTGCAACAACAAGTATCTTACAAATATAGTTGAAAAAAATGCAAGTAAAAATGTGTAGGTGTCATTAATAAACAGTATTTTCAATTAGTCATTTGTCTGTCCAACTAAAACAAAAAAAAAACAACAAATGTTTAATTTAAATTATGAATAAATCAGTTTAGCAAAAGAAATGTTTAATATTGTTCAAAATGTATAGATAATTATCAAACTTACTTTTTTTTATACAAAAGCCAAATTAAATTAATATTAGATATTTCTAAGACACTTTCAATTCCTCACAAATAATACCTATTTATGATCTATAATTAATAAACGTTAAATTTTAATAATGTAAGAAAAACTAAACAAACATTACCACCAGTGAATATAAATGATTACCGTTAAATATCAATAGTATTATAATTAAGTATTGTAATGAATAAAATATAAATATTTACAGTTCTCACAATAAAAACAAATATTGAGAACTATAAATATACTTTGTATTAATAAACACATCACATATTTAAATTGAAAATGTCACTTCACAAATATTATTTTAATATATTGTGAATAAGTGTATATATTTAAAATTTATCGATATATTGATGATTTTTACAGAAACACACATATGTATCTACAAGCAAACATTTAGGTCTATTTACGTACATACATATATTGAATATATATATATATATATATATATATATATATATATATATATATATATGCATATATATGCTTTTATATATATATATATATATATATATATATATATATATAGATATATATATATATATAAATATATATATATATATGTATATCCATAGACATACACATATACATAATCAAAAGACTAAATACCTGTTCTTAATATAATCAAAAATAATTTTAAAATCAACAAAATTTAAATGGTGCACCTTTTTCTTTTTAAAGAAGTGAGTATTAATAACCAAAATATTCCAACATTAAAATATTATTGATAATATATTGTTTTATCTATCTTGTCCAATCAACAAAAAGATTTATTGAATTATAATTAGTTATTAAAATTGTACTAAAAATAGTAATTAAATAATAATTATAAAAATAATGTGATAGAAACATCAGATGTTAGAATTTTTTAAATAAACTTTTTATTATATATTCTAATACTCATGATTGTTAATATTTATTTTTATATTAATTTTCATTCTTATCTACGCTGATAAAACTAACTTTTGAGTATTTATGTTGTATATTATATTGTGATATAATTTATCAAATAATCAGACCCGTAGCCAGACCGTAATATTAGAGGGTGAAAACACCGTTTTCGAGGGGATAAATTTTTTTCGTCAAAATTATTGGGGGTTACAGTGGAAACGCGCTTACAGAAACGATTTTTTTCACGCGTAGAAACGTTTTTAATCATCAAGGTAAATTCCATTAGGAAGATTTTCCCAATGATTCTCTATGATTTTCAAATCTCCCAAAATCTCAGATTTTGTTAGGGGGGCAAACGGAGCAACCAGGGAGGGACAATGCTCTCCCTGGCCCACCGCTGACTACGGGTCTGCAAATAATATCGAAATTTGGATCATGCAATAATAAATGTAATGATTATAAACAAGAAACAATTTGAGAAAATATGAAATGTAACAGTCGGCATACATTGGTAATGAATTAGCCAATAATTTGTATGTATAAATTCATATTTCATTTAAAAATATTTAATTTTATATCATAATGTTAACTTATTTGTGTGTTGATTAGTATTTTTTAATTAGAAGACAATTATTTTACAGAAAATATTTTTAAATGTTATTGTTTGCGATTTTTAAATATGTATTCACAAAAAAAATACTTCAAATAGCAAACAATAATTAAATACATATACATGCACATACGCATTAGGATATGTTTTTAAATTTCGAACATATAGTATTTAAATACTAATGTTTATTTACGAATCAAACTACACAAACATGCATAGTACATTTGTAAAATGATCAACATTAAATGAACAATTGTATTGTGTATGCAATATATATATATATATATATATATATATATATATATATATATATATATATATATATATATATATATATATATGCAGCTGATAATTAAAATATATAAAATTGTAACTAATACAAATTCTAATAGAAAAAATATTAAATTTGTCATTATGTAAAAACTACATAGTCATATATATATATATATATATATATATATATATATATATATATATATATATATATATATATATATATATATTGAAATTCAAAACTGATTTACAAACATTGTCATTGATATATTTTTGCACCCTTCCAATAAAAACTAATTAAATATTCTATGCTTCTTTCATTACTATTTTATTTTAACATTTTCCAAGAGATATTTTGAATTATTTTTGGTATTATTTTTCTTTAAATATATTTATACAGCGTACGTGTTTATGTGTAATTGGTGAAAAAGTTTTAATAAAGGTATATTATTTTTATACTATTTCATAAAAACAATGAAAGTCTAACAATAATACTTACACGAATTTTCCTACAAAAGAGAAATATATAATTTTACATAACTCTACATTTCGTAAATAAATAATTTATTATAAATACGCAGTGGACTGCAGTTTAGATACAATCTTTAATGCATATTTCACAGATATTTTAAGTACAGCCTATTTAATAACAATAGTTTTCATTTACTATATCAGACATTCCAACACATACTTGTTTTGAAATAATATCAGGGGTTTGGCAGTATTCCTAGTATAAAACAGAATATGTACAAGATTTCACTGTCATGTAGGATGATAAGCAAACTGTTCTAACATAAGGTAAGGT
Organism: Acanthacorydalis orientalis; assembly: GCA_034766995.1. Classification (NCBI taxonomy): domain Eukaryota; kingdom Metazoa; phylum Arthropoda; class Insecta; order Megaloptera; family Corydalidae; genus Acanthacorydalis; species Acanthacorydalis orientalis. Next base: position 32,916,710 of record CM068314.1, on the reverse strand, counting down.
TACAAGTCGTGAACATCAATAACAAGCAATAAATGTAACAATATATATTTTGTTTTCAATATCGAAAGAAAGGCTGACAAACGAATTATTGTAATATATTATATGAAAATAAATATAAAGTAAAAAAAAAGTTAAATATACTTTAAATATATTGAATAATCGACTCTAAAAATATTTTTGAATTATAACGTTTCGAATTACAATATTCTATTCTTATTAATTATTCTTTTCCTAGTAAACCTGACTTCATTAAATTTATATATATATATATATATATATATATATATATATATATATATATATATATATAAAATTTAATAAATAATAGCCTTTTTAATAATCTTTTTACAGATATAGAAAATCAAAATTATCCACAAAAAATGTTACAAGACACCGTTGCAAAAAATAGTCTATTTGACAGAATGTTTATATAGACATATTAACATGTACATATATATATATATATATATATATATATATATATATATATATATATATATATATATATATATATATATATGTAAATTCATGACGTCAACTTATTTATTTGGGACGAGGATTCTAGGTTTATTGTTTCATTCGATTACATGTATATACTTATAATTGACAAGTGGGTGAGCGCAGCGAGCTGGAGGCGAAGCCCAATGGTTTAATAAAAAAGCAGTTCAAGTGTAAACTTGCTTTTGAAAGGAATATAATGATCGGTAATATAAATCGATATAATATAAATGGGTAATAACAATATGTATTGATAAATAAAATAATTATTTATTTAATCATTTATTTTATTGTGAAATGAAAAAAAAATATATTTTCCATAAACGGAAATATAATGTCATTTCTTATTTGAAGTCAACGTCGTCACGAAGTTCATCATATACTATATAGTTCATTGACCTTATACAAACGAACTATTTTGTATTATACTTGTTGAGAGTAGTAAATAACACAATATACGTACATATCATGCTGTACACACTCACTATATATATATATATATATATATATATATATATATATATATATATATATGTACATGTAGGTGATTTAACTTACGCTTCCACACGAAAATATTAAAAAACGCAATTAAAAAAAAACATGTTGTCCCCTATTTTGTATTTTAATTCAAATGTATTTTAGTATTGAATTCATCTAAAATACTAAATAAAAAATACATGTATTTTTAACCCCTGAGCCCCTTTTTAATACTTCCATGTGGAAGCTTCAATTGAATCTACCTATATATATATATATATATATATATATATATATATATATATATATATATATATATATATATATATATATATATTACATAAATTTGAGTGTGAAAAAAACTTGTGAAAAATATAGCAAGATTTAAAAAAAAATCATTTGATTTTCAGTATCTAAAAAAAAATAAATCAAAATTTTAAAATAAAACTCACTTTAATAATATGAATATATCTAACTTTAGCAAACTTCTGGAAATAAAAGTTTATATGCTATATTACACTTTAAATAACTTCAAATAATTTTATACATATGCAGTTACTTTAAATTTAATAAATAATATAATTTTTACATAAATGTTAAAATATTCGAAATAAAAATTAAGCACGAAGCATTTATAAAATTAGCTGATGTGTTTTTGACGATTGACAGAGAAACTAAGTATTTATTAAAAACCTTCATGCGCAATCCTTTTCCATATCGTAAGTTATTCTTTCTTAAAATGTTATCAAAGGGTCAAGTATTCAATTTTATCTCAATTTTAATACATACGTACATATATATATATATATATATATATATATATATATATATATATATATATATATATATATATATATATATATATAGTGTATGTGTATATGTATGTTTTTATATGTTTGTGTGTGCAATAAATATGTACAGATAATTATTTTTAAATTTAATTCCACGCATATCTGAATAAATTTAAATATTTGTGATGCTGGACAAAGTTCTATAGATACGAAAGAATAAATGCGATGAACATATTTAAAATTTGCACAGTTGTTAACAGAATACTCATCTTGATTACTTTGAATTGAGAATATATACGGTATATATATTTAATATAGTAAAAATGCTTGGCGTGATCATATTTTAGTATTTGATTAAATGGTGTTAAATAATAAAAGTGTAGTGACTGTCCTACTTAGACTTTCTGTTTGTTTGATCTGTCAGATAAAAGTTTTCGCCAGTCTGTGAAGAGATTGCGTTCGGTTAGTGGTATTTTAGTTTCTTGCACGAGGCAAGAGAGAGTAATCTTTTTGAACATTCTATTTGTAGTTCCATTACAATCTTTTTGGTCGTATTAGTTGAGTGTACATGAAGTGTTTTACAAAATGGATTCAGTGTATATGTTGAATAATAATAGGTGGGTTCATTATAATTATAAAATATTTATAAATACATTTCTTTGATTTGATAATATCAACTATGACATTGGAATTTTCTAGCAAAATAGTATTCACTGAAAATTAATTTCTACTACCTAAGTGAAAATATTACATAAGAACTATTCTTACGTATTATTAACGTGTCACGTGATAAATTTATGTTTAAAACGAAAACGAATAAAAATGATCTCAACATTCATGAGATGAAATGAAAGCGTAAAAGTACCTTGAAACTTGATACTATAAAACAACACACATATATTGTACGTGTTTTTGCACATAAACATGTGTCCATATGTGATATATATATATATATATAAAACACACATACATACACACACACATACATATATATATATATATATATATATATATATATATATATATGCATGAAGTTCCCTAGTTATACTATTGTTAGTTGTAAATAAAAACTTTTTCTCAAAACACGGATTTAATATCGATTGATTATAAACTAGAGTCTTAATAAACTTTCCCGAAAATCGTTATATTTCAACTTCATTCACATACTTGAAATTACGCCAAAATCAAAACGTACTACAGTTTTTTATTTTTCATAAATATTTGCAGAAATATTTCATCACTCCGACTTTTAATTATTTAATATTGTTATGTGAAATAATTAATAATCTCCAGTGACTATGTTAATAAATAAATTAAGCGACATTATATTTGCTATCAATAAAATAAAATTAATATGTAACAAAAACCATCAGTACTCTTTCTACACAGGAATAGAAAATACCAAATAATGAAAATTGTTTATTTCAGAAATTGTATGTATATATATATATATATATATATATATATATATATATATATGTAGGTAAATAGATAGATAGATATAGATAATTTGAATCATTGCACAAAATAAATATTAGTTTTTAGCAATGGTTGACCTCGTCAAGAAGCACATTTTATTAATGTTTGAATATTTAACATAGAGTTTGTGAAATTTAAATATATTATTGAAATATACAAGTATTTCATAGATTGTGACATGTAAATGGCGATAGGCATCAAAACGTTATTGATTTTTTCCCAGTGACTTTCTCAACTATAGAAAACATTTGAAGTATT
>CM068314.1:32900707-32910707 GCA_034766995.1 Acanthacorydalis orientalis | reverse complement strand
TAAAACATTTATAACAAAATTTATACATCTTTAAAAAATAAACTTTAATACATATACATATATATATATACACACATACATACTATAATATTACCTATGTTTACATAAATCAACATTATTTTATCTATGATACATGAAATTAACATAATTTTAACATGTTCCTCAACAATTTCACTAACATAATTAATAGAGTATTATATTTTTCGTAAAGAAACTTTCATTTAGTGATGTTTATTCTTGCGTATATCATGTATATTTTACTATTATATTCAATACTTTCCATTCTATATCGATGAATATACGACTAAAGTGTGTATATATATATATATATATATATAGTGAATATTATTACAATATTTGTAGTCTAACCACTTAGTAATATGGGATATCGAGTATTTTAATATAACTCCATGTTATTTTTTCCTCCGCACTTTAAACTTTGTACCCAATAGATTTTAGCTCAATAAAAATTAGTTTTAATCATAAAAATACACCATAAAGTGTTACAAAAATGTATTCCACATTTTCATCAACAGTAAAACAAAAATGAACAACGTTAATATTTTCATTGTGTGTACAAACTTTTTTGTTAAGTCCTTTCTTACATTGGAAATTTATGAAAAAGCAAAACAAGTGAATTATCAATATAGTTATTACACTGTGGCTAAATTTACACAAAAATTTCCAATTGAAAATGTACAATAATTATTTATTGATCATTTTTAATTGCTGTTTATACACATTTCGATAGTGATGCTGTCATCTTCGAATCACTTAAATATAGAAAATATCTGAAGTTCCTGGACTTTTGTACAACAATTACTAAACATTTTAGTCGAGAAAAAATTTCGTAGTTTGTAGGGTAAATAAATAATTCATTTGTAAAAGTCTATTCTTTTCAAATAAATCACGTTTGTGACAATTAATGTTTTGTAAATAATTCAAATATGTTTTATAAATGTATTTAAATATTTACATAAATGCTAGATTTCATATTACATAAATGATTTTACACAGTTATGTAAATATAATAAAAATTTGTAAAAACAAAACGAGATATTATTTTGTACTTCTTCAGTTGAAACCATCTTTAGTTCAACAATAACAATACGATTAATAACTGTATTTCTTTAAATTACATAATTACAAAAAATTAATAACTATTCAGTAATTAATGTGTTTTTGATAGGTCTAGAAATGTCTCTATCCGTCTAGTATTAATTGAGAAAATATAAAGAAACTTTATTAATTATATCTTCTCCATTTTCATTATTTTATAATTCGTTACTATTGCCATTATTATTTAAAATAACGGTAGCCATTACTTGAAACATATGGAATATTTTTCAGGAAATAGCGATATGGGAAAGTAAGTACCGATTATGATATTTCAAATGTTAATCTCTAATTGTTAGGGCTATATATATATATATATATATATATATATATATATATATATATATATATATATATATATATATCCATTTTCACCGTTTAACGATATACTAGTGAATATAATGCTTTTACAAATTTGATTCAATTTCAACGACACTACTGTGTCTCTATTTCTTAACAATTTCAATGTATTTTTTAATATATCACTTATTTATTCATCTTTTGTGACTCTTTTTATATTTGTCGTTCATTTTACTTTCCAACCCTTTAAATGCACTATGTTTATGTTTCAACTTTGTTTTTGTATCTTATTATTCTTCGTATTACTTCTAACATGCATATTTTCCTTACATTATTCCATATTTTTCAACGTTACTTACAGTCATTGATTTCTTTTTGTATTCAAAACTTGTTTCTCTTCGATATATCATAACAGAAAATATACATCAATTTTATACTTTTCAATCTCTCTCTCTCTCTCTCTCTCTCTCTCTCTATATATATATATATATATATATATATATATATAAATATGCGTGTGTGTGTATGTATAATGTACATTCATAATTATGGAAAACAAAATGAAAATATTTTACAGTAAATCGGAAACTTTTCTATTTATTTATTTTTACTGTAATGTAGCCATTTATTTAAATTTTAATTCAACTTGATAATAAACTATTATAAACACAACAAAATAATATTGTATAATTGTACATAGTGAAAGCAATTATTTTTAAATTATTATATTTTATTTTTAGAAGTATTTAAAATGTAATAATAAATTGTCTCGTCTTTCCAGTAATAAATGTGAAAGTATTTGTAACTTTCCTTTAGTATATAATACACCCGAGTGTATATATAGTTATTTTAAAAGTAATTAAAACTATAATTTTATTTAGCATTATACGTTATTGTTGCTTTACTTTTTTGTTTCCTTCTTATTTTAATATATTTATTTTAAAGCTTTTCATGCTCTGTACTCTTTATTATGTTTTCATCAACATATATATATATACATTGTGAAATAGAAAAACACCAACATTCGTTATTTTAGAATACGTAGTTTCCTTTTTAAAACAAATAGTTGAAATATATATTTTATGATATAATATTTTATAATTATTTATACTTTTTATATTATACTATCATAACCTAAAAAAGTAAATATTTTCTGCTTACTTATTAATTGTGATATATCTAAATGATATAGAATTTAATATTAATGAAGAAATTACAAACTGCACTCAAAAAGTATATTTGGCTGCATATAAAAAGTCAACTTAAAATATATATTTAATACAATATTAACATAGGTTTTTGTCACTTCATAGTCGATGCGCACGCAACGTAATGTTATTGTGTGCCATATGTTGCTTCATTCTAAGTTGTTAAACGTTGACATGGTGAACATATTTTTTATGTTTTACAGCATGTATCTTTACATTAGAAAATATAAAATCTAGTATCAAAGATCAGAGTTGAAAATACAATCGAACAATTCTTTTGTTCTATTATCAGTATCTGTTCTTCGTGAACGTACAATGAATGAATCATCGTAAGATTGTTTGCATTGAAAGAAGTGCAAAGATTATGGGAATGAACGTTTTATGTATGTACGTAGTATTATCACAAGGTTTCCATGTGCCTCTGTGCACCTTCAGACAAAATTGTCAGATCAGTAATACGTTAACCGTGTTCGTGATAGGTGTGTGTGTGTTAGCTAGATAGAAATAATCCGATGTCATTGTTCATGTTGTCATAGCACTAGTGAATTATATACTATTTTCTTTGTATTAATCATTAAGTAACTGTGACAAAAATAACAAAATGAAAATCGAAGGCGAATGTTCTAGCAATGGAGGAGAGACTTCTAATGCAATTTTATTAAAACCTTATAGGAAAGGCTCGGCAGTAAAAGTCACAATAACTCCTGTGCAGCCTAAAACCCTAACACACCTGCCTAAAAGACCACCAGTCGATCTAGCGTTCACGGATTTGACGTATAGAGTTAAGGAAGGAAAAAAGAATAGTAAGTATAAATTTCATTTCAATAAAAATAGTGTGTATATATATATATTTGTGTGCGTATGTGTATATCAGTGGCGTAGCCAAAGGGATGTTTGGTGTATCCCCCCTCCCTATTAAAAAAAAACTTGAAAGTACGCGATCCAAAGAAAAATATTGATAAGGAGGTGTAAAAAATCAAATCGACGTTGGTTGTGGTTTCAGTAGGGATTCTAAAATATTTTATTAGGGGTACCAGAAAGTTTTTTCGTTTTTTTTTTAATATTAAAATAAAAACCAATTAAGAGGAAAAATGTGTACTTTATTGAATAATTTAGTTGACATCATTATCTATCACACTCTGCCATCTATCAGGAAAAGAAAATATTCTTGTTTTATAAAATTCCAGGTTCTCTTTAGAAAAAAAATGTCCAGTGGTCATTTTACCACGGTTCACATCTCTGTGTCTTATTTCTTAAAAAAATGTTCCAGTGACCGAAATAAGTGGTAATCAGAGGGTGCAATGTCTAGTGAGTAGGGAGGGTAGAACTAGAATTAAATGACTTGTTTTCCATAAATTTTCTAATATCCTTACCCCATATGATTATTGATCTTTATCATTATCTTTTTAAATATCTTGTTTCGCAGTCAATAATTTCTTTTTCCTTTGATTGTCTTCTCTTCTTACAATATGTCTCACCCATTTTCATTTCAAACTCTTCACTCTTATACTGGTCAAATATTTATCTTTTCAAACAGAGTGAGATATTGGATTTAAATGTCGAAGCATTTCGTCCAAATAAACTCCATCGAATTTTTATTCTGCTGTTATCTTCGTAACCGGGTGATCCTACATATTAATAAGTTGCCATAAATAAATACACTTAGTGACTTCTTTGACTTCTGTTTCTTTGGAAGAACAGTCGCGTCAAATATCACTGTTATTCCCTTATAATTCATGTTGAGTCCTATTTTTCGATTGGTGTTGTCTTAATCCTCAATTTTTAATTCTTCATGAGTATTTGTAAAAATAACCATATCATCTGCAAAGCGGAGAGAGATAGCCTCTCGTCTTTTTGCGTTTTGTACCTTTCTCACTTTTGATTTTTTTTTCTTTATATTTTGTACATATATATATATATATATATATATATATATATATATATATATATATATATATATATATATATATGTTAAAAGAAAAGAGATAATAAATGAAAAACATAGTATTTTAGATATTGATTCCTCAAAATTGATCCACGTGAAAAAAATTATTGAATTCAATATTATTGCTAGTTATATGAACAACTAAATAAACTGTTTCAAGAAAAAATAGAGTCTTTAATAAATGTTATTACTATTCCATTGTCATTATCTTGCAATCCCCTTAATTTAAGTCTTTTTTATATTGATAATTATAAATCAGTATGTTAAAATGATAATTCCATATATTATTGTATAATTATCACTTCAAGATAAATTTCTTGAAATTTTATTTTATCGTATTACCTTCAGTATACAAGGATATCTTGTTTTTTTATTATTATTCAAATTAATGTTCATAAAAACAAAAAAAAAGCAGTGTACCGATTTTAATGTGTATACATGTGTGTACATATATATAAATATATATATATATACACAAACGCCTCTTTCAAACTCTCACTATCCCTCTTTCACACACACACAGCGCCGTACAAACAAGTATATAAATGTTGTATGTACAAGTAAATGGCCTTTTAAGTCTACTTGAGATGTCTGTTTTAAATCAGTATTCCATGAAACAAAGTAAATTGTCGTTTTTTTTTTTAAAAAAAAAGAACATTCCTTTTATCTTTTATAAAATAATCCTTTTTGGTTCTTCACTTACTTTGTATATATGTTGTTACTTTGTATATATATATATGTATATATATATATATATGTATATATATATGTATATATATATATATATATATATATATATGTATATATATATATATATATATATATATATATATATGTTAGTTTGTATTTGTATATATATAACTTTCTTATTATTATTGGTCATGCCTTACAGTCAGAAAAAGTGATTTGAACATGTATGTAATCTTCAAATAACTTTATGTTGCATCTGATATTAAGCTGGAACAATAGCTCTTACTTTTTTGTAGATTGCAGTAAATATATTATGTATAAATGATTTTCAAAACATTTTCATAAATACACATTTCATTCGACAAACCGAATATTTTTCTGATCAAAATATTCAAAAAATTATCATTTTGATTATTGCTTAAGCGTAATTAATCACTATACCATCTTCTTATAGTACAAAAAAAGTCTTTTTCTTTAACGCTCTGAGTTTAATACCTATTGGTTGTTTATTTGCGGCTTAAGGGCGCGTCGACGACGAAGGTATTAATACCTATTCAATTAAAATATTAATAGATAAACATTTGTTGAAAGTAGTGTATGTGATTATGTTTCTATTATATTAAACGATAGCAATTTCATGTACGAACATACTATTTTGTTAAGTGACAAATTGAATACTTCAAAACGATTCATTACGTAAGAAATGTACTTATATAAAATATTAAACTTTTTTAAACAAATATTGATTCCTGTGAGATTTGTTGAAGAGTTACTAAATTTTAAATGTTCATAATACACACACACACTCTCTCTCTCACACACACACACACACACACACATATATATATATATATATATATATATATATATATATATATATATATATATATTGGTACATTTTTGAAGCTCAGTAATCGAAAGAGAAAATAATGAAAACAATACACAATATTATTCCAAAATTTAAACAAAAAAGGTCAGAAAATAATTATAATTAATTTAGCCATGTATTGTAATTCTTTCAAGTTTTATATTAGCAATTATGATTAAATGAAATATATATGAAATATATTATGAAATAAATATTGTTAAGATACATATATAAGAGTTTTTTCCGAAATAATTTATTGTAGCTCTTTTTTATTTTCTCAATAAATAATGCATACGCGTACTGTCACTCTTGTGACTGTGCGTGACTAGCGAAGATTTATACAGTTATAAATGAAGATTCTCAGATAAGGAATTTCATTCTTCTTGTCTATTTTCTCATTAAACATACATATCTTTAGCCTACTTACTACAGTTTTCGTTCAATCTTATTTCTTTATATGAAACATTTTTTTCAATAAATAGTAATATTTTATAATCAGTTTTATTAATTACATATTAACATCTTAAACATGAACCTTTCAGATGAATGTAACCTTCCCTTAATTATTTTAAATCATTCGTAGCCTCCAAGTAGATCATATTTGTTAATAGTATCCTTCACGACTTTTTATTTCCGGTATATTTTGAATAAATAGTAATTGGCAAGGACTTTTATAGATTTTATTGAATTTACAAACACCGACATATAGTGTCTGTATATATATATCAGAATTGATTATAAATGTATTTTGTCTTACATAATGTATAAATAATGTATTCTTTGAGTAAGAATTTGTTACATAGTACACCTCATAAAAGAAATAAGTCGTTAAGAGTAAAAAGAATGGATATCTTTTATTTATATAGTTTTTGAAATAGAATCTTATGGGTACCAAAATTAATTAATTGAAATATTTTTTGTAGATTGAATTATAATTGTCTTCATTTACTTTTTTTCTATTTTTAATAATATTATTTTATTAGTATTATTAATTATATTATACTAGTATTTTAATATCATCTATGATTTAGTTTGTTTTATAAACAAGTACATTATGTTTTAAAATATAATTTATATACAAAAATCTAAATATTTACTTCATAAGAAAAAACAAACTAATGATTTAGTAAAGCTCAATAATACATAATTATGTTACGCTTGAGGGAAGGTCGTTTTTAGTAGGCATTCGTCATAAATCGATTTTAAAAACCACAAAAAAATTAAACAAATAATTAATCATTGATATTCGTACTGACCTTCTAAACGTAACCAATCACCCTTAACCTTAATATCAATGATACAAATACTTTATAAACCAGTATCTTATCTAATATCCACACGTGTATTTTCTTAATCAAAATTAAAATAATTATACAAGAATCTAATTTTGCCTAACAAAAGTCTATATGTTCATTTATTTTATTATACTGTATTCACATAGATATTTTAGTCGATTTTTAATTTCAGTAAATAATTTAAAATGACAAAGCGAAACATGTAAATTAACAAACCAGGAAATAAAAAATATGAAAAGTTTCTTATGTTTTTTGTCATATTATGAATAAAAAAAATCACTGTTCAATGAATATTATCGTTTCAAATAATGTAACCTAAAAAAATGTTGAAAATATTTTTGTGACTAGAATAAGAAATGTATTTTTACTATATTAATATATATATATATATATATATATATATATATATATATATATATATGCATATAATATATTTAATTTTATATTCTTTCACATACCGATAAATGATCGAACATATATGTCACTGTCTGGTATGGAACATACAGTTAGCATCTATTTATTAAATGTTGCATCCCACACAGACTGCCATAGTAATTTCAATTACATTAATAAATGAACAACAGAGCTTCACTGAAATGATATCTTATAGAAATTATTATAATTTGTTACGAAAATTAGCAAAATATGTTATAGATAGTTAGATATTTATATTGATATAGGCAGATTAGTAATTAATTTATAAAAAAAAAATGGTTAAATTTGTATAAATGATGTACATATTTGAGTACTTATTTAAGTGATAACAGTCAGTATATATAATAAAATAGTATAATGTGATAAATAAATGATTTTCTTCTTCAATAAATCCTCAGCCTCACACCGATTTTTCTTTCAACTCTCCATTCTATAGAAAAGTTACAAGTATTTTACTATTTACCATTTATTTAAAATATAAAAAAATCACTGTTCACTTATATATATATATATATATATATATATATATATATATATATACATATAGAGAGAGAGAGAGAGGGAGAGAGGGTAAATTAAATAAAAACATTAAAAATTTAAAAAGAATCTATTTGAAAAAGTATTAAAAATTACTCAAGTCTACTTTCAAATAAATGTTCAGTTTAATTTACACTTTGTTTCATTCTTGAAACCATAAGAAATTAAATGACCATGAATTGTAAGTACATGACCTAATACGTCATCAGTTTTAATATTCATGTATTCATTATCATTAAAATATATTAACATGTATGTTTTCAATTCATTTTGTAAAAGTATTATTTTTTTATTAATACCTTGATTTTTCTCTTTATCTCTTATTTTTTAATTATCTATTCTTGTTGCCTTTATATATATATATATATATATATATATATATATATATATATGTATATATATATATATATATATCCATCCGTCCATCCATCCATCCATCCATTACTTTACCGATATAATCAAAAAAACAATGACAAGAAAAGAAAAATAATCTATTAATTTTTAATTTAATTTAATATACAACTGCATGTACCAAAAAACAGCCCAAATAAGATATATACTTAAATATTTTACTTATGTATAAAAATAAATAAAATAAAATAAAAATAAATTTTATTGATAAATAAGTTTATACAAGGCCTGTGTAGCCGGGCGTGCTTATAACTACTGCGGTGCCCTTACCGTTGCCGGTATTTATCCGCTTTAAAAAATTGTGGATTGTGTGTTTTGGAATTTTCATTATTGTCCATGCGAGTTTTTCCGGGAAAAATTTTCAAAAAACCGGGGTTACTTATACATACACACACACGTACACACACATACATCAATACACACGCTTAAACGTACGCGCACACACACACGCATATACACACACACACACGCACTTACACACACACACGCACTTACACACGCACTTACACACACACACGCACTTACACACGCATACACACACACGCGCGCACGCGCACGCACATACACGCATATACACTCACGCACATACACGCACACGCACACACACTCTCACATACACACGCACATACACTCGCACATACACTCACTCATACAAACACATATCCACACACACATACGCGCACACACACACATCCACACATACATATACATATACACACACAAACACACACAGACACAACAAACACACATTCCCATATATCACACATACACTAACACACACACATACAAACATACACACACACACACACATGCACTCATGCATATGTACATTTGGTTTTTTGTTTTAATAAATTATACTACTTTAATTATATACTAAAATACTTTTAATTACATACTAAAATACAACAAATCTCAATATTATTATATTAAGTATTATTTATTTCAAATATATATTTAAATAACTTAATACAAAATGATAAATATTTCATACTTTGGAGTTTGATCTTTTCGAAAAAAAATCATAATGATGACAGCAATATTACTGTCTTATCAAACAAAGGAGCACACGCGTCATGAATCACGGACGCGAGGCATTAACAACATATATTACTATCTCTGTTCGTGACATTACGTGAAAAATAGAGCTAGATAAAAGTTACTAGTTTCCGCCGAAGATATATTTATGCGTGTGTGT
>CM068314.1:32888207-32898207 GCA_034766995.1 Acanthacorydalis orientalis | reverse complement strand
TATTTAAGCTCTACCCACAAATTTTCAGTCGGGTGATATCAAATGATTAGTGGGAGAAGGCGTTTTCATAACTTTAAGACAATTGTAATAGAAGCCATCGTTATCTTGATAGAATAAAAAAATGTCTAGGATTCAAAAATGGGTAACCCGTGAAGTTCTGTTTTAAAATATTAATGTACTTCAATTTGTCCATACTCTCGTTTATAAAATAAAGGTTTTCAAAACCAAAGGAGAAAAAAACCCACCACATCTTAATTGATCTACAACCGTATTTCACGGTAGGTTGAAGATTTCAATTAAAATTAAATTTTGATTTAAAACAATATCTGAAATAACTTATTGTTTCATCGAATTATTATAAAAAAGGAACAAATAAAAATATTAATATACATATATATATATATATATATATATATATATATTTACATATATATGCATACATATATATATATTACATCGACATTTTTTTCTTGCAGATGTAAAGACAATTTTGCGTTCAGTGAGTGGACAGTTACGTTCAGGCGAATTAACAGCCATTATGGGCCCGTCAGGCGCTGGAAAATCTACTTTACTCAATATCCTAACAGGATATAAGTAAGTATAAATAACTCTTTTTGAATTGTCTGTAATACTTATCTCACAATTCATATGTTTAACCAATTTTTTTCTATTTAACTTATAACATTGCAAATGTACCGCATAAAAATATTTTTCTTACACCAAAGTAAAAAATATTTTTAATACTTTCCAAACAAATATAAAATAATTAAAAATAATATACTAATAAATAACAATATATTTGACAGTTACAGAATAGTTAGAATCAATTTGAAGGAATTTGCATTATCATAAATTTCGTATTAATCTAAAATGCCATTTTTGTATTAAGTTTTTGAAATCGTGATTTGATTATTCAAAGAATACTTTTCTTCTCAAATACATCTGTCCAAAGTAAATTGTATTTTACAAGAAAACGGGAATACTTTGTAATCTTTTACTGTATTTACTACATTTAATGCTCTGCATTTCTTAATAAAGAATTTTTCAATAGGGACGCAATTTTTTAAGAGGTATTTCACAATGTCAAACTGACAGCTGTATTTTTTTACATTTGTTAAGTTCTGAAATTGCCATTTTAGTTATGGATTCGTGTACAACAAGACGCATTGAAATAATACAATTGTATTATGAAAATAGTCGTTCTATAAAAAATACATTTCGTAAATTACTGATATTTGTTATCGATATTCTCGTCCATCTGAATCAACAATTTTTCGATTAATGAGTAAATTTGAAGACACTGAATCGGTTAAAGATGAAGAAGCGCCAACACGTGTCCATAGTGCTCATTCTGGAGAAAACATTGACTGGGTTCATGAAAGTGGATCGGAAAAGCCAGGAATGTCAATTCCACGACATTCACAGCAATTGGGCCTTTCACAAACGACCACATCACGTATTTTCCATAAGGATTTATTTCTGAAGAGTTATAAGGTTCAATTAACACAAGAATTGAAGCCAATAGACTATTCACTGCATTGGAGATATGTCAATTGGATACTGGAACAACAACACGGTTTTTCTGAAAAGTCATCTTTAGCAATGAGAGTCATTTCGAACTCTCTGGTCACTTTAACAAGCAAAACTACCGGATCTGAGGTGAAGAAAATCCAAGGATGATCGTTGAGAATCCACTTCATGCAGGAAGAGTGACTGTTTGATACTTTTTTTGGTCCGGTGAAGTCATTGGTCCTTATTTTTTTGATAATCAGGCCGGCAAAACAATTGTTATAAATGGAGAAAGATACCGAAATATGATAACCATTTTTTTGTGGGTATAATTGTATGATATTGATTTGGAGAACATGTGGTTCCAGCACAACCGGGCAATAAGCCACACAGCTGGTAAAAAATTGATTTATTGAGGATGACGTTTCCTGATAGCGTTATTTCCAGAAATGGAAACATTAATTGGCCACCGAGATCCTGCGATTTAACACCGTTGGACTACTTTCTTTGTGTCACGTTAAAGGGCAGGTGTACACTTTCACAGGTAAACAATTAGCGATCTAAAAGATGAAATCCGAAAAGTAATTGGTGAGATAGAGTTCCAGTTGTGTAGGAATGTAATTGAAAATTTTAACAAAAGAATGGCTACTTGAAAGTGAAAACGCGTCGGTCACTAAACGATATTATTTTTCATTTATAAATAACATACGCTTAACTATTATTTACAATAAGGAAACTTAAAAGTTTAGAGGGAATTATGTGTTTTATTTCAAATTAAAAAATTGCGTACCTATTGGAAAACCCTGTAGTATATCACTATAGTTTCTTTTTAAAAAAAATATAACAAAAGACAACTGAACGTTAACTGAAATAAACAATGATTTGCACAATAACAAATTCAAAGTAGAACTGCTTGTATATTCATTGTGTTCATTTTTACTTTTTTAAATTTGTACAATTTATTTTTAATAAATAGTATACATTCATTAATATATATATATATATATATATATATATATATATATATATATATATATATATATATTAATGTATAGAAATCTGCACGTATTTTTGTAATTAAATAAATACAAGTTCTTTTGTAGTTATATAAATGTAATTTTCTAAACAAAATAAATCATTAAATGTACAAAGTACACAATCTATTTTTGAAGGCCGTCCACTTTAACTGATGAAATTAAATTTTGTAATGCACTTCCATAAGCAATATATCATCTCACTACAAAAGGTTTTAATAGTTTATTTATAAAAAAAGTGTGTTTCGAAAAAATATTAAATACATTATACATTGCAAATCGCAAGTAATTTATGTACCCAAATTTATTATTATGCATTGTACATGTATATTATATATATACACACACACACACATATATATATATATATATATATATATATATATATATATATATATATATATAATATTCTCTCTATTTCACAACACCGCTTTTAGCACAAGTAATTATAATTGATGAGTGAAGGATTTATCATAAATTATTATTAATATTAATGTTTCAAAATATCTATTTATTAAAATCATTATAATCCTTCGCTATTGACACGTAAAACACAAAGGTAATAATGAGGTTCAAGGTTTATAAATGCCACTCAGTGAATACAAATACGCACATTGTGTGCGTATATATATATATATATATATATATATATATATATATATATATATATATATATATATATATATATTATTTTTAACGACCGTAAAGTAGTAAATTCTATAAACGTTTAACTCATATTTGTATTTATTTTATAGATTAAACATGTGTATAATAATAAAACTAAACAAAAGTATCGTTTTTAATGAAAGCTATATGAAATAGTTTTTTTATAGTATGATATTTAAAATAAGAATGGATATCATTAGTGTATATATATATATATATATATATATAATATATATATATATATATATATATAATATATATATATATATATAATATATATATATATATATATATATATATATATATATATATATGTATGCATGTACCCATACATAACATAATATTTAATTTTCAGAACATCTGGAATGAAAGGTTCCATTACAATGAATGGAAATGAACGAAATATTAGCCAATTTCGAAAATTGTCTGCATATATAATGCAAGATAATCAACTGCATGCCAATTTAACAGTTGAAGAAGCAATGTCTGTAGCTACTAACTTAAAATTAGGAAATGATATTCCAAAATCTGAAAAAGAGGAAGTGGTAAATTGATTAGAATTAATATTATAGTTTATTTATTTTAAATTATAATTGGAATACTGAATAAATATTTTTTTAGATTCAAGAAATTCTTGAAACACTTGGGTTACAAGAGCATCGTAAAACCATGACAAGCAATTTAAGTGGTGGTCAGAAAAAACGTCTTTCTATTGCTTTGGAACTTGTCAATAATCCTCCAATTATGTTTTTTGATGAACCTACAAGTGGTTTAGACAGTTCATCTTGCTTCCAGTGTATTTCACTTTTAAAAACTCTTGCAAGAGGAGGCAGAACAATAATTTGTACAATTCATCAACCCTCAGCTCGCTTATTTGAAATGTTTGATCATTTATATACTTTAGCTGAAGGCCAGTGTGTATATCAAGGTTCAACACAACAATTAGTACCATTTTTGGGCAATTTAGGTCTTCCATGTCCGTCTTACCATAATCCAGCATCATTTATTATTGAAGTAGCTTGTGGAGAATATGGAAATAATACATCAAAATTAGTTTCTGCTATAAATAATGGAAAAACCGATATTAGATCTGGACAACCATTGCCTGAAATCAAAGGAATTGAAAGTCTGAATAACTTAAATGCAAATGATAAATTAATAAACAATCTTACCAAAAGTGATGATGCTGCAAAAAATATTACAACTTTTGAACTAATTGACAAATATGCTGAGGATAATACTGAAAATTCTATAAATACCAACCCAATAATCCTTAATGCTTTAAATGATATAATAAAAAATGGTGGAAGTAAGTGCATACATTATAGTTACTGTAATACTAGGAATAACTGTGTATATGTATGTATGTATGTATATATATAAATAAATATATATATATATATATATATATATATATATATATATATATATATATATGCACACATACATATATATATATATATATATATATATATATATATATGCACACATACATATACATAGTTATTCATAGTATTACAGTGTGTATATATATATATATATATATATATATATATATATATATAAAGAATAATTCATATTTCAATATTTATCATTAAATAAATTTGTCTTAGAGTCTGATTCTGTAATGATTCCGGTTGAAGAAAAGGCTCCTATTAATGTTAATACTTCTCTTTTGGATGAATCACTGATAGCAAATCCTCGTAGATATGCTACTTCAGAATGCACCCAATTTTGGGTTATTTTGAAAAGAGCATTGTTGTTTAGTAGAAGAGATTGGGTTAGTAATTCTTAAAAAAAAAATTATATCTTAGTAATTATTATTTATTTTTCAGACACTTATGTATCTCAGGCTATTTGCACATATCTTAGTTGGAATTTTGATTGGAGTTCTATACTTTAATATTGGAAATGATGGAGCAAAAGTACTCAGCAATCTTGGATTTTTATTCTTTAATATGTTATTCCTTATGTACACATCAATGACAATCACAATTCTGTCTTTTCCATTGGAACTGCCAGTTTTACTTAAAGAAAATTTTAATCGATGGTATTCATTACGATCGTATTATCTTGCAATTACAGTATCTGATCTTCCATTTCAGGTAAAAATACTTAAATTTACATTTTTTTATAAAGAGCTATAGTCTCACTTTCATATAAATATATTTTTATAAGAAAAGAAAACATTATTTTTAAATAATGTTCAACACCATAAAAATTCAAACTTCAAAGTAAATAAAATAAAAATAAATGGTTTAAAAGTAGTTTTTAGTTTAACAAATTATTTTGTTTTAGGCTATTTTTTGCTTTATATATGTAACAATAGTATATTTCATGACATCACAACCTCCAGAATTGTCTAGATTCGCGATGTTTATGTCAGCTTGTCTTCTTATTTCATTTGTTGCACAAAGTGTTGGACTTGTTGTTGGTGCAGCTATGAATGTACAGGTAAAAACCTTTATATCTAAAAGATATATTCACTTACATAAATGTATATATTCACTTATATAAATGTATATTATAATTGATCAATATTTTCTAGAATGGTGTATTCTTAGCACCTGTAATGTCTGTGCCATTTCTATTATTTTCTGGATTCTTTGTATCGTTTGATGCAATTCCTGTCTACTTACGCTGGATAACCTATTTATCATATATACGATATGGATTTGAAGGCACTGCACTAGCTACTTATGGATTTAATCGTGAAAAATTAAAATGTTATCAAGCGTACTGTCATTTTAAATCACCAGAAAATACCTTAGAAGAATTAGACATGCTTGATGCTGACTTTAGACTGGATATTGGTGCACTTGTTATTATTTTTATTATTTTAAGAATTGCAGCTTTCCTCTTTTTACGTTGGAAATTAAAATCTTCACGATAATTAGCAGTTATTATTATTCTAGAATTTTTATTTTTCTTTAAAGTGATAAAGTATATTAATTTAATTACATCTAAATACAAATATTAGGTTAGTAGAAAATTACTTGCGGTTTATGACCTTCAAATTCGTATACATTACCGCAATTATTTTCCTACCGACCTAATAGTTTCTATTCAATTTAGTGAACCATCATTTTTACTTTAATGAAATATTAATGTCTTATTTTATTAAACGACCAGTACAATTTTTGTTTTTAAATTTTCATTAATGATTTTTATTATACTTTTTATTTATTTATTTATATTATTTTTGATTTACACTTTGGTTCTTATTCACAGATAATAACTGAAAATTAATTTGACATCACAGCCAATATAACTCTGATTATATCATAGTATAAAAATACAAACACACACGTGTGTATATATACATATATATATATATATATATATATATATATATATATATATATATATATATATAAATAATATACACATACATGTACACACAAATAAACAACTTGTTTTTTTTACAAATTCAAACAGTTAAATTTTCATATAAATCAAGAAAAAGTGCCTTTAAATCAAATTAAAGAAGAACAATGAAACTGCGAATTTAATTTTATATCTTTGATATACTTAATATACATGTTCTATGAAATTAAGAAGTGATGGTTATTTTTGAAAACTTCCAAAATAAATACAAGACTTGAAAACTTAAACTAAAATTATATAGACCCTAAAAGGCTGTGATATAAACGAATCCAATTTTATTATTTCAATTATAGCAGAAGTAATTTCAGGTGTATGATATAAAGACATATCATGAAAATTTGTCAATATGAAATACTTCATTTACGAAATAAATAAATAATTCATTTGTGTGTGTGTGTATATATATATATGTATATGTATAGTTATCCACACACACACCAACATACATATAATTTTATATTTTGATATTAAATGTAAGTTTACTTGTAATTGTAAAAAGTAGTAGAATAATTTATATTAAATCTAATCACTGTAAAAGCATTAATTGCTAAATATATGTAATTGAAACAATTTATAGCATTATTGATCATCAGTCATAATTTATCATTTACATAATACAAACAATAACAATGCTAAAGTATATGTTCCAAAATATAAATGGTCCAATATGAAATTTCTTGCCACTTTCATATAGAGAATTGAATTATATATTATCATAATTGTATTTAAACTTGGGAATTAAATGAAAAATGTATTTATTCTTATGCTATTTTGTATGCCAAAATTGCAAAAAAATTTTTTTGTTAAATGACTCAGTAGATGATATTTCAACTATTTTATATACAAATATACATAATTTTATGTGTTTTTCTGTTTGTAAGTGAAATTTTGAAAATAAAAATAGTTATACAAGTTATCAAATATTTGTTTTTATTATAGTAGAGTATAAAAAGTATTATATAAAAAAATATATTACTAGAATTTATTTCCAAATAAGCATTCTTAACCCTTTGCGGTCTACTATCCAAACATTCTGGACATCACATTTCGATGCCCCACTGTCTAGTCCCTCTGGACAGATTTCACTGTCATGCTGAAGATACATTTTAAAGATGGCAATGAATCTGTCCAGAGGGATTAGATAGTGGACCGCAAAGTGTTAAAAGAAATTTATTTTGTTTTAAAAAATAATGTGTAAAAATTTAAGAATTATATGTCAATACTTATATATATATATATATATATATATATATATATATATATATATCTGTGTGTGTGTGTGTATATATCTATAGGTACTTTTGCAACATTGATTGCATATGGGTTCATGGTATATCTGTATTGAGTATTATTAAAAATCAAACATGGTACATAAGTGGTTATTTTTATTAAAAATAAAATTAACTGAAACATAATTTATTGTTATACACCGCTATAAATAATACATGAATTAATAAAAACAAAATATTGTGACAAGAAAATCATCCATCAAAATGGAAAATATATACATCGAACTTTAATATTTCCATAAATGTAATTTTGACTTATTATTGATCAAATAAACATTATTGGTCGATAATACAATAAATTATAACTATGGAAGCATTTTGTACTATACAACGCTGAGTTTTAATATCTTTATAATAGTTGACTATTTATTATTTGTTTTATTTATTTATTTATTCGTGTAATTAACAAAAAAAACATGTATACTCTAAAGCTGAGTAATGAAATATTTTTTAATGCCTGTATTGTTGAAAAGGATAAACATTTATATTATAAAACATAACAAATAACTTATCGATTACCAATTTTTAACATTTGTATCAATCATACGAGTAAACTGCAAATATAAACTCATTAATACATTACTTAATATTTATTTCTGTTTCTCTCTCTCTCTGTTTATCTATCTATCTATCTATCTATATATATATATATATACATATAATATGTACTTCTATATAAATGTAAAACAGATGGTGAAGTTCAGTTTGTTTACATTTTATTTTCAGTATTTATTTGTTTGAATGACATGTATATTTACAGAGAATAGTGATGAAATACATACTTTAATAAAATATCACTTCAATAAGTAAAGAAACACATTTTTATGTACTTATTTAATTAACATATCAAGATGAGGTATTTGGATTCTAATCAAATTAAAAAAATATATTAAAAATAAAAATACTAAAATATTTCAAATTTAATATTTTTAAACATTTCATTCCAAATACAAAAATCTATTACACCCGATATACCCAGCACGCATGCACAAACAATATATATATATATATATATATATATGTATGTATGTAAGTATGAATTAGTTGTAACAATTAATTCGGTGCCTGTAATTAAATTAATCAGGATTCTATTTTAAATTAAAATATTTTATCATCATTCTAGAATTTTGAAGTGTCAACCTTAACATTTAAAAACACTATATATCTTGATCAAGCAGCTGGCATAACCTCATTAAACAGTAGTAAACACGATGGCGTTCGAAAGCATCATATAAGGTACTGTATACTTTTCGCATTCCAGTAAAAAAAATTCTGCCGAAGCCGTGTGAATGACATTCAACTTTGAGGGGAAGTGTTGTGATGCATAAAACATACAAAAAATACTAAAACTATGGACAAAAGACTCTCAGTCTCACTCTGATTATCAAGAATATCTGAAATATCAAGGCATTTTACCCAAATGAGCTCTATCCTATTTTTATTCTCCTGTTTACTTCTTCAGTGAATGATCCATCTTTGTTGATAAGCTAGCTTATATAGACATACTTCTATTTCTGTTTAGATCTACATAACTTCTATTTCTGTTCCTTTTATGTCAACTTTCCTCGAGCAGACAAACACATTGAACAACATTTGTTTTTGGCTGGTTCATGTTTAGACCAATTTTTTGACTAGTATCATCTAATTCTTCTATTCTCTTTTGTAGCTCTTTAGGAGTGTTTGTGAAAATAACGATATCATCAATAAACCGAAGGTGACTTAATTTTTCACTTTTTATTTCGATTCATTTGTGCTCCAAATCGAAAGATTTGAATACTTCTTCAAAGGCTGCAGTTAACAATTACGGCGAAATTTCATCTCCCAATTTTATACGTTCCTTGATTTTTATCTTTTTTGTTTCTTCCTGTAGCTTCACTGCCAAGGTTGCATTCTTGTAGATGTTATCTATCAACTTGATGTATGTGTCCTCTATACCCTGGTTCTTCAATGCAGATATGATCAATGATGTGGTAATAAAGTCGAAAGCCTTTTCATACTCTATAAATCCAAGACATACTGGTGTTTGTTATTCATTTGACCGGCGAATTAATTCCCTCGCTATCTGAATGTAATCCATTGTACTAAATCCGCTTCGAAATCCGGCTTGTTCGCTTG
>CM068314.1:32878207-32883207 GCA_034766995.1 Acanthacorydalis orientalis | reverse complement strand
TCAATTTACCTCTAAAAAACAACTGTGTACACAAACTGTGTTAGATTATATTATAATGATATATTAAAAGATACTAATGTAAAAGACTGAGAGTAATATAGAAAACTCGATTATTAATAATGCATTGATTAAAGAATTTGGTGAAATAATTTCAAATTCTCAATGCCCCTTTGTAAAGAACAAAAACAATTAAAACATTAAAAACTGTAGGAAAATAAACGACAAACGTACAAGATTTAAAAATTATTATGGATTTAAATTTTAAATAATTACAAACCATATTCAAATATAACTTTTTTAGATACAATAAATGCAGTACTTTTTTATAAAAATCATTAATCTGGCATTAATAAGTGTGAAAAAGAAACACGTATATGTATATTATATATATATATATATATATATATATATATATATATATATATATATATTTGTAAAACAAAAAGTATGAATAAACTTCTAATACAGAGAAAGTTATATTCAGATTTTATTTACTATATTCAAATGTCATGCGCTTAATAAATTACTTCCGAGTACCAGACTCTTATTTTAGATAAATTAATATTTTCATATGCGTGTAAAAAATATTTATATACTTTCAATTAAAATGTTAATACACATTTTGAATTAGTTAACAGTATAGTAATAATTATATCACAATAGTTAAAATAATGTACTAAATGTCTTCTGCCCATTAATACTAGTTTACTAACTGTTGTAAAAACTAGAATATATTAAATATGTACATTTTTTAAATGATATCTGTCAATACATAATCTGCATACTACAAATATGTGTCTGTGTATGTATGCGAAGGTGAATATACATAAAAACATTTTCTTTCAAAGTATACTATTATTTAAAATCACTGTCTATTTGCTGAAAGTACTCAAAAAAACTTTGTTATATGCAAACACTTTAGATTATGAATCACACATTAAACAAAACTTTGATCAAATATTTCTTTTATAAATTTTATAAAACATGACTACATGTGTGTAGTATCCAAGAGCAACCGGTCTAGAGAGAAGGGAAGGGAAAATAATAAAACAATGGCGTCCGCCAAGTTAACCGAGTATGACGTGTTGGTTAATTCATGTCCACTATAATTAATAATAAGTATTTAACTAATTATTTGGACTCCGTAGAGAGTAAGAAAGTTACAATGTGTAGAAAACTATTTTTCATTAAATATCAATACATTTAATTAAGATTATACTAACTTATTTATACATTTCTTTAATAATATAATACGAAAAAACAATATTTTTACATTTTGTAAACATAAGCGTGCGCGCACACACATACATATATATATATATATATATATATATATATATATATATATATATATATAATCGTTATTTTATAATTTGCAGTTGTCAATAATGAATTATTTTTTTCCTCTCATGTCATATTGAAAACAATAATAATAAAAATGCCCTTACAAGCTACTTAACGTTAGGACAATCAAATAGAATATTGTAAATAGAGTTTTACAAAATTAAAAAAAAAGATTTTGTATATTTCCAAGTACGAGTCATACCAAAAAGCAAATTGCATTAAAAAGAAAAATACAAAAATTATATATTATGTTCTAGGTATATTAATTAAAGTATCTATGAAAAAATAAAATCTTTGATCCATCTCTAATTTTAAACCATAATAAATTCACAGCTAATAATATTCACTACAAAAAAAATGATAGTCATCTTTAGATTTTCAATAAATTTCGATAGATCGGACAAATAAAGCTATTATTTCTGCGAAAAAGAGTGAATTAATGAAGAATTTGGCATTATTTTAAAATTAATTGAGGAAAAAGAAAAACACCAGTAAAATTTAAATGCAAAATAGACTAATAATAAAAAAAGATTGAACTGATTAATAAACAAATTAAAAATGACAAAACTAATATAGTGGTTAAAAATGTTTCAATAATATAATAATATTTTTACAAACAGTAATAATAATTGTCATCAAAAATGTCTACGGTCTAAAACAATTAGTGATGTCGCTAAATCAGGGGATTATTGCGAACAAAGAATGGGTTATTTTCCAATGTATATGCGAAATGCAACCAATGCTTCATAGCCAATGAAATTACAAATGCTTTATTAATTAATGGAGTGATATTAATCATAAATATACACAAATATCATATAAAAAGTAAGGAAATATTATTCATACAAATGTTTGGTACTTCATCTCATATTTGAGACAATAATAATAAAAAATTACACATCTATTTCTAAGCTTTTTATTTATTACAAACAATACTGTTGTTCTCGATATCATATATCTTATATCTCAACAAACATCAGTTTTCACAAAAAAATAATATACGTACGAATATATATATATATATATTAAAAGCAAATATTAGAATATTATAAGACATGGAAAAAAGTGTATATTAACCTTTTTGACATTTGAACTACCTCCATTGTTTTTATGTTAATAAACATACATACATATATATATATATATATATATATATATATATATATATATATATATATATATATATATATGCTACTGCACAAATACATTTTTATTGCAGTATAGGTCGTTAATGGCGCTACTTATTATTTTATATTAAATTTACAATAAACATTATATGAAATAATTATAGTAAATAAATTTATCAATTAATTTTATATACATTAATATATATATATATATATATATATATATATATATATATATATATATATATATATATATATATATATATATGTGTGTGTGTGTGTACGTATGAGGATCTGATATATACGGGTGATACAAACCGAATAAAAATAATTAAATGAACAGGTTTTTTGATTTTTGCATGCCTTTTACAAATATTACAATGATAGTATATAAATTTCATGCTTTTTCTTTATTAAATTTCAATGAAAGCAAAAAAAAGTAAAATTGAAAAGTAATTTTAAATTCCTACTTTTATATCCAAATTACTTTAATAATTATGTACATTTTATTTCAAAAAATACTGATTATAAATGTAGGTAAAACATAAATAACACATCGTAACGGAATATGCAGTAAGAAATAGAGATGACTCTAAATAAGAAGAATTAATATCAAACTATCAGTGTTTAGTCACTAATTAGATAAAGTGTACTGATTTCAAATTAATTTGATTTTATTATTAAAAAAAGCTGCGTGCTTCAATTATTCGTGCTTTCAATTATTTTCACTCACTATATGAATACAAACTCGCACATAAGTACATACTTGTCTATGTTTTTAAATATACGTAAATCTATTTGAACAAATATAATTAATTCATAATCTTTGCTGTGTATGACGTAAAACACGATATATATATATATATATATATATATATATATATATATATATATATATATATATATATATGATTGTATGTATGTTGAAAAAAAAGGATGAAGAAACGCAATAAGAAAATAAATTATTTTTATTGATTGTATTTTATTCTTACGTCGTTTATATTAAAAAAACACACATTTGTGTTTAGTATATAAGAAATAGTTTTTTATTATATAAACGCATAAAACACGTACCTTCTCGGTTAAATATAAAATTTTTTTACAATGCTACATTTAATATAAAAAGAATTGAAATTTTAAATCTTGTTTTATAGTTAATTTAATATTCAAGTAAAAAGTTAGATTAATATGTAAAATAAATTAAATCACATATACATACATATATGTATATATATATATATATATATATATATAATACGATACAACCTTAAAGAAACCTTTTTTACGTGGTTGTGAAATTAATTAATGTAATAATAATATTGATTAATTATCATTGTATTATGTAATCTCCTTATTTATTGATCGTTACGATTTGTATGGCATATCGTGTATTTAATAGCAACATTGTTTATTTAATAGCAACATTGTTTAATTGATACATATATTAGTGACTACATTTAACATTTCAGCTTGTTTATATTTTTATTGTAAAAGAAATCAAATGGTTAAATATTTACAAATTATTTTTGATGAGTGGATTTAAAAAGCATTTCTATACAAGAAAGTAAAATTTTTTCTATTAACATAAATCTTTATATCAATCTTTTGCATAAATGTTCAGTAGAAGAATGGTTTTAAAGGGACACAATTGTAATTCCAGATTCTTATAATCCTGTTACTCGTTCAATTTGAATTATCCAAACAAATAAAATAGTTGTTGATCCATATGTTAGCTAACAACTGGAATATCACACGAATCTTGCTCTTAAGGAGGTGCGGTATTACAACGCTTGTGTTATATTAAAAAGAAAATATATTTTAAAAATATTATGAATTATTTATAATAAATGCATTGTAAAAAAATCATTCGTTTTCGTTTATTCATTCAGTGAAATACGATGAAAATTGATACATACGTGAAATATATTTTTGAATTCGTCCAAAATTGAATAAAAAAAGAAAATTAAATATCAGAAATTATAGAAACAAAATGTCATACAAAATAAAAACCAACGTTCAGATCAGTTCAGATAACGATAGTAATTACTTTAATTCGGACTACTTATTATATATGTTACAGTAGTTTAAATAGCTAAACACAAATATATACGCAAGATAGCAGATGATGATCAGTTTATACAGCTTCTCAAAAAAAGATTACTATCACATTTTTTAGAAGATTGGGTTCAATAATATCTTAAAGTAGTATTTTTCTAATAATAGATCTCTACTTTAAAAGTGATACCAATTTTAGATCTGTATGTGTAATAGTTTTCGAGAAGTTAATGTTTAATTTCTATAACCTGACACCAGAGTAATATGCAAAACTAATGTAAATTATACTCTGCACGAGGAAAAATAACAAAAATAATAATTTTCAAAATTTTTGCTTTTACTTTAAATTCTTTCTTATTTTTCTAAAAAGTGAAGAATTTTTATTTTATCACTCCAAGAAAGATGCACTGTTCGTCGCTTAAATAAACAAAATTTACATATTTTATGGTTTCATACTAACCTATTAAAATTCTC
>CM068314.1:32778207-32875707 GCA_034766995.1 Acanthacorydalis orientalis | reverse complement strand
AATAATTAGAAACTAATAGAATATTATAAACATCTCATTATAATTTATCCACTTTTTGTAAAGTTTTACAACCGGCATCTACATTTAAAAATATGTATAAAATGTTATAAATCAATTATATTTTTATACATACTTTTATTATTAGTTACCGTTCAATATTATGTGAAACCTGATGTAACTTTTTTTACACTTCTAAATACCTTTTGAAACAATGTCAAAATTTTTCATTTATTTTTTATTTATTCTAAAGATGAATACCTGTAATTGTATATATATATATATATAAAATATGAATGGTAAATATAATAATGCTAATTTGTTGCAGATTTTCTGTGCTTATAATGTAAAACACACAATATGAACTATTTAAATAAATTAGTCATACCACTCTTAACGTATATGATAAAAATAAAAAAAAACATTATTTTCTGACTAGATACTCATTCTAAATGTCTACACGTTGTTATTAATACAAATCAATATTGGATTTGAGATAAAAGTTAATTTACTAAGAGAAAATTTTTTGTATGCATCAATAAGCTTATTTCAAATATTAAATATATATATATATATATATATATATATATATATATATATATTGTTGAAGCTTTCCATATTTTCTACTAATTAGAAGTTTATTGCAATTATCAAACTATTATAGTTGAAAACCACCAATATACTTCTTCAAAATATATGTATTATAAAATATATAATAATATAAAAATCAAAATTCAACATGTATAAATTAATTTATTTCTTAAAGAGGGCACCATTCTGTTCTAAAGAGAAATATGTGGATAATACAAAGTTGCAAAAAGAGAACTAAAAGTAGTGACTTGCAATTACGAGTATGAAGCGTATGGTACAGTATATATATATATATATATATATATATATATATATATATATATATATATATATATATATATATATAGTTACGAAATGCATCCAGAAAGCATCAGTCGTGCATAATTCCTTAATAGACCCCGCGCTTCAATTTCGGGAAAACTAGTCGTTTTTCATATATTAAGAGTAACACGAAAAATTTCATATAACGATCTCAAAATCTTCATCATTTATTGTAATAACAAAGGAGATTGCGACAAACTAAAATTCCGCCTCTAATAATGTGTTGTGGTTATCAATTTCTCAATACAAAAAAATATTCTTTTGGTGGAAACCCACAAGAAACACTAAAAAAGTTAAAACGGGCCATTCTCCACCTACCAAGAAGCACATACATCGTAATTAACTAGGACGATACGCAGTCGCACACTGCACCAAATATGCAATAAATCGTATCCAGAGCAATGTTTGTGTTCATCATATTCGCATTTCAGACGTTTGCATTGTATGGCCATTTTTGAATAGGTTGTTGAAGCTGTTTATTCGCCCTTGATCGTAATACATCCATACCAGCGCTTGCACTGTTTGGATCGAGGTGTTTAAAATACATGCTACAATGTTTGAACTCATTATATTACTGTTGTGTGTGAGACGGCCACATCATATTTTTGTTATTCCATCGTTCGTGCGCGTTTACTTAATATTTTAAATATTTTATTTCAAATTTAATAATATTTTATTTAAAAAGTAAAATTTAACATATTGACTGACTGAATTATACATGTTGATCAACCGTTATATTTAGAATATTTTTTTAAAAAAATACAAATTTAGGTAGTTTACATTAGTCTTTAATTTTTGCCATTGTGATTCAACAACAATACATTTTACTACGAATTAAAAAACTTCATTGATTATTATTTCTTTTTCATATCATAACAAATTATTTTAATGGAAACTACAAAAAGTTAATCTCGCATACAAGCATTTCAAATAAAACAGTTTTTAAGCTGGCAACAATGCTATGATAAGATTATATATTTATTACATGTATGTGTCAATGCAATCAATTAGAAGGTTGGCAATTTATTTAATGTATTTTATTTTAATTTTAATACAGTTATTTGAATTTGTATCCTTGCATCAATCTAAAAAGTGGTAAATAACGAAATTCATCGATGGCTCGCGCCATTCAATAATAGAAGATTGGCTCATTTATGAGTCTTATTGACGTGAACGTGTCAACTTTACTCATTCATATTTATTTGCAACATTTATATTTGTTTTCGAACATAAATTTGTTAAAATTCACTTTTAATTGCAGAAGTTAATAAAAAATAGTTTATAATGCATTTTCATTAAGGTAAAAGTAACATAAATACTTTTATTTCGCAATAATTTTAAAAATATAAATACATCCATTATTAGTATAATTAAATGAGTATTTTAAACCTCATATATTGTACGGTTTACAACCTAGAGACATAAATAGTGAAAGTACTTTTGAATAGTTTTTAACAAACCAACACTTTCCATTTAAATAATTAGAGTAGATAACCAGATTTATTTTGATTATGTTTACAATCTTTATTTCAGGTAACTTGTTAATAAAAATAAACATATCTATATATACTTGTGTATATACACATATATATATATATATCCACGAATTTTTGACAACTAAAAATTAATTAAACAATATTATTAGTAAACCATACGTACATGTATACACAGTTGACAAAATAAATTAATTTGACGCACTTTTTTAGTGCAAGTCGCAAAATATTATACTACGTTACATATATACGTTTTTTAAACGAATTAAAAAAAAATTAAGAAAAAATGTAAAATATTGCTTTTCAATGTTCATCTACAGAATTTATAATAAGTATATCAATTGGATGTTTAAACATTTTTAATTCAAGTCTGAAGAAAAAAAAACGACAATTTAATATACTGTGAAATATGGGGACGAAGCGCTTCTAAATAACTTATGAATATGAATTAATGTAAAATTCTTAGTTCAATTGTCAATATTCGGTCAGTTATTCAATTCAAGTAGTTAAGTCTGGATATGCAATGTATTGAATATAATCCTAAGTTAATTATAAAAACAAATTATGCAAATACTAATTCAGTAATCAATTACTGAATTGTAAGGCTTAGTTATTTTAATAAAATACTACACATAATAAAATTATAAGTTATTGTTGTATTATCAAAACCTTTAATATCGTGATTTATTCATATCAATACTATTACTTCTATGGTGGGCGTTGTTTTGAAGAATCCTGTATATTTATTATTCTTCGTTATATATATATATATATATATATATATATATATATTTATATATATATATATATATATTAAATTTATATTTAATACTAACCATATATAACTGGTGCGAATTTGACACCCTTTTTTTCGACAAAATATTTTTTTTTAAGTTCTGAGTGCATTTAGTATACTTCTAGGCTTCCTGATAGGAATTTAAAAGAGTTCTGGAGTTTAACACGAAAAAAAGGAAATGTCGGGGTACTAACTTTAACGCGGTACCCTTTCTTTCACCAAAAAAAGTTCTGAGCGGTTTTTTCAATAGGAAAATGAGAGTTTTAGAGTTCTCAAATAATATTTCAAAGGTTCTGGTAAATTAAAAAAAATAAATAAAAAAAATTTTTCATCGTATCAGCAAATTATTTTCCGAAATTTTATTTTTTTTTAGAGTTTAAGAGTAGATTTACAATAGTTCAACGGTTCATGCTAGGAACTTCAATGAGTGCTTGGGTTTATATATATATATATATAAATATACATATACATATATATATATATATATATATATATATATATATATATATATACATATATATATATATATATATATATATATATATATATTTATATATATATATATACACACACACATATATATATATATATATATATATATATATATATATATATATATATACATATCATATTACAACAATATTTTATGGCGTACTATTATAAAAACTATAATTTTTGAATTACTGCCAAGATAATAAACTGAAAACTGCGTGAACACCCTCTTTGTGACACTATACCCTAGATCACACCGCGGGCCTCTCTCCTAAGTCGCTATTAATTACGCACCGGAAGAACGGAATCCAACCTTTGTCAGGCACAGGCCAAACAGTGTTTATTTTTTTAAAGTGGGTCACATACATACTTATATATAAGTAAACACTTTTATACACAAATACATTAAAAAAAACATATGATAAGAGATATATTCGGATTATAAAGATCATCTGTACGAAATATTATTTTTTTCTAAAAAAATATATTCCCATTTATCGTAAAAATATTTAACTTCATTTTTAACATATGGCGAACAGACTGAAAGTTGAATTTGAATCGAAGGTTGGCCACTTCTGCACCAAAAAAATCAGTCAATTTCAACACATTTAACAAAAAAAAGTAATGATATAATGTTACTACGAATTTAATAAATTAAATTTAGTTTATTTTTAGATGCCGTGGTGCTACTGGTAATATCACAGTAAATGGAATACCTCGAGATCCACGACAATTCCGTACAATTTCTCGTTACATTATGCAAGAGGATCTTTTACAGCCATTTCTTACAGTAAATGAATCTATGATGATAGCAGCTGATTTAAAATTAGGCTATGAACATACTGTCGAAGACAAACAGATTGCAGTGGGTATCAGTTCATTAATATTAAAAAAATATGTGTGTGTTTATATATATGCACCTAACTTATCAATATTTTACAAAACAGAAAAAAATAACTTTTTTAAAGAGATGTTATCAATATATATTTTCAGTAAATTTCATAAAAAGATAGTGATAGTGCATATTTATGTCATAATTGTAAAAAATATTATATAATATATTTGAAATTGTAAAAAAAATCATTAATTGCATTATACAAAACATTAAAAAATTATATAAAATAATAAAATGAAAAAAATCTTGGTCCATGTCCATAATCTTTTGCTAAATACTGCAGCTAAGCACATCAGTATATATATATATATATATATATATATATATATATATATATATATATATATATATATATATATATATATATATATATATATGGATATATATACTTAATTACTTAATTTATTAAAAGTAAATGTATGAATACAGAGATAATACTAGATTTAATGGTACATTTTAAGTATTATTCACTAGTGAAATATATTTACAATATTAAATGGAAAAATTATGAGCATGATGCTTTATACTTTTAATAAAACTACAGTTGAACTTCGACTTTTGTGAACTTAATTTCGCGGAATAATTAAATGGAAATTTTTTGGACTTTTGTGGCCTACTGCGAAAAATTATAGTCGACGTACGTAGACTAGAAAATGTAAAGAAAACTAAAGAAAGTTTATAAGTCATAAATGCATTAAATGTATGTATTATTAATCTAGTTTATTATTTACTACTTTAAATATATACACAAATCATACTATAAAAACACAAGAAAGACTGATTAGACAAGAAAAAATAAAAATTAATTATTTATCCCCTCCAGACAAACGAAAAAATAATAAAAATTTGATTTAACACCTAAGATGAGAAATAAAATAGTTTGTAATAGCATTATTCTATACATATATATCATGGAATTCAGAAGTTTGGGTTTTGATACTGTAACACAAAAATGGATAACCTCCGGCCCTCGGAAGTCCGCAGTCCGGCGCAAGGCGCAAGGACATTTTCAGAATATGTATAATGTAACAACCCTCTATTAAACGTGTTTATCCACTTTAATTAAAAAGTTAATTCCTTACAAAATACGCATCGCTTATGATCCTATCGACAAAATGTTTATGCTCGATTACATCATTCAAGTTTATGTTAATGAACACAGTTCTTTGATAATACGTTCAACTGTTTATTTACCTTTGCGAGCGAGTTAACAACGTAGCTAACAGTGAGCTAACAAGTACAAACGAATCAGAGAATCCTGTGGAAGCAAGTTGTATTATTGCAACTAAAACTGCGCAAAATTCGAAACCATTTTTAGAAGGAGAATTCATTTTTGGAATTATATAATAATTTAACATAAAATTAATAAAAAAAATTAAAAATATTATGGACAGGCACCATCATAGGTATATTGCGTTATTATTACTGAATTGTATAATGCAAGTAATGAAAAATTTTGTAAAATGGTTAAAAAATATATAAATAAATTTACATCAAGTCGAAAAATAAAAAACATTTAAAAAGAAAAACTTATTCTACGTACTAGATTTTTATTAGAACAATTAATAAGACGAAGTTTTCTTTCTGATGATGAGGTCCTAATACGATGTAAGAGTGGTTGCAGAAAGGACCAAAAATTTTATTCTAGGACAGAATCCAGAAGCTCATTTGGTGTTGCTCTACATGCATAGAAATTAGGGCTTAGTTATATAGAAAAATAATGTTAATAAGAATTTTGTATATCAAATAAGTTTATTTACTTATTAAATGTTTTTTAATTTTTGAGTTACCTCATATGTTTGTCTATGTATGTAAATAAATTACTCTTTTTCTGTTATTTCTCAAATATGTATATCATAAGACAATGTATTTAATAAAAAAAATAATTTTCAGTCCGATGAAATACTTGATATGTTAAGATTATCTAAAGTAAAAAACACTACTACAGATAAATTGTCAGGTGGTGAAAAGAAAAGACTTTCTATCGCTTTAGAACTAGTTAATAATCCTCCAGTAATATTTTTAGATGAGCCAACAAGGTAGATATTAAATATATAAAATATCTGATATGTATATGTATATATATACACACATATACACACACACACATAAAAATTCTTTTTAGTGGTTTAGATGATTTGTCAAGTTCTCAATGTATATCACTTTTAAAATTGCTTGCTCAAGGAGGACGTACAGTTATTTGTTCAATTCATACTCCAAGTGCTCGACTATTTGAACAGTTTGATCATGTATATGTTATTGCAACAGGACAGTGTGTTTTTCAAGGTTTAGGAAAAGATATAGTGCCTTTCATGTCTTATATAGGATTAGATTGCCCTACGCATTATAATCCAGCTGACTTTGGTAATGTATACAGATTTATGTATTCCAAATGAACTAAATTAAAATGAAACATTTATTAATTATAGTGATAGAGGTATCGAGTGGTGAATATGGTGATTTTATTGATAAAATGGTAACTGCAATAGATAATGGAAAATGTTTCAAATGGAAATCTTATTGTAATATAGATGGCAATGATTCTTCTAATCAGTCTGAACATTTTCCAAATCAAATAACTTCAGTTACATATTTACCTATCACAAGAAACTATATTCAAGAAAAAGAACAAAATGTTATTTCTAGTTGGAGACAATTTCAAATACTTTTATATAGAAAATTACTCCAAATGCGGAGAGACTCTGTATGTATATTTAATTATTTTACATAAAAAGAAATGTTATTAACTTTTAAGAATATATCAGTTATACATATATATATACATATATATATACATATATATATATATATATATATATATATATATATATATACATTTTTTATTTTAAAATAAAAATTAAATTCAATTTCAATTTTATTTATTCATTGTCATTTATTTTAACACACTAAATTAAATAAGTGATTACTAACAAATATGTAGATATTACTGTTAATAAAATAAATAATAATTACACATTATCTGTTTACAGAATTATTTATTAATTAAAGCAGGAATGTACATTTTTCTTGGGTTCATAATTGGATCATTATTTTGGAGAATGGGTAATGATGGATCAAAAACTTTATTCAACTTTGGATTCTGCTTCACATGCATCATAGTATTCTTATATGTTCCCATGCTACCTGTGTTATTATATTGTAAGTTTATATACACATGATACCTTATGTTATAAACTTATAATAAATTTATTTCTCATTCTTCTGTAACATTAATACCTAAAATTACATATAATTATTTTTAATACAACACATAAACATATAAATGCATGATGCATAATAAACATCCACTTGTACATTACACATATATACATTAGTAACTCCATATTTGCATGGGCATATATATATATATATAAGATAAACTATAACTTACATTTTTATTTTATTTCAGTTCCTACTGAAGTTCAATTATTAAAAAGAGAACATTTCAATAGATGGTACAATTTAAATGCATATTTTTGTGCAATGACGGTGTCAACATTACCAGCGCAAATTATCCTAGGTTCAATTTATATATTTATGGTGTACATTATAACAGATCAACCACTTGAATTAGAAAGGGTTGCAATGTTTTACATAGTTTGTATTCTTATTGCTTTGATCTCTGAAAGTTTTGGACTTGTTATATCTTCTCAATTAAATATTATTGTAAGTGTAAAAGAAAAACAGATAATAATATTATTTTCAATATTAATCATCTGTATTATTCTATTTATAATTTTTTATTAACATTTAATATATTTTAAAATTATCTTTTAGAATGGTATGTTTGTTGGCCCTGCAATGTCTGTGCCTTTAATGTTACTTGCTGTATATGGATTAGGAACAGGAAGTGAAAATATTCCGATTCATATTCGAGCTGCTATGTCTCTAAGCTTCTTGCGTTATGGATTAGAAGGTATTGTAATTGCCATGTATGGAGGAAATCGACCAGACATGCCTTGTCCACAAGAAGAAGAATTTTGTCAGTTTAGAAATGCTAAACAATTAATGTCAATAATTGGAATGGAAAATGTTGTATACTGGGTTGATTTAACTGCTCTTATAATTTGTTTTATATTATTCCGAATCATTAGCTATTATTTACTACGACAAAGACTTTCACCCAATAAAACATTCGCTGCTTTAAATTATATAGGAAGAATAGTTAAATCTCAGTTATCTCAAAGATGATTTTAAAAATTACAAAAATAATAAATTGTCTACTTGTAACTAACTAACTATTATTGATTTAGACAAAATTTATTGTTATAGATGTTTGTGAATAAATATATATATATATATATATATATATATATATATATATATATATATAGATAGATAGATAGATAGATAGATTCACATTTCAGCCTCTCATAATCTGCAATATGAAAAAGAAACTTAATTTTAAATAAATATAAAATATCTTAATTGTAGAATGTGTAGTTTTTAGTCGAAAATAAAGCTTAAAAAATAATTATGTTTCAGTTTTTGATACAAACTACATTTTATCAAATATTTTATTTGAAATTTTTTACAGTACTTATTTTAACTAAAAAATAAATTTTCACAAATGAATTTGTTTTTCACTCTACAAAAAATTACTTTTTTGTAAAAAAAATTCAATCATTAGTGATCATTTTCGATTATCGCTTTCAGGACAATGACATTGCGCACAAAACGCATATACGTAACAATCAAAAATAATCAATAATGATATATTTTACATTTTTAGCCAGAAGTGTTTTGTTGTTTGTGGGATGAAATGCTCCCTCAGCTTACAATCACGTTTTACATTGTAACTAATCAATTTAGCATAAAATTTGAATTTTCAAAGTGCGTTTTCACAAAAGTCCTTAAACTGAATTATTACCAGTTATTTTTCTAAATTAAAAAAATAAATTAATAAATTAAAAAAATATATTATAATTATAGTATGATATATATTCTACTTTTAGTATTACAATTTAAACTATAAATATTTATAATCAGTTTTCATCTCTGCTTATAATAGTAGATAAAATCCACAAACATTATTACCATTAATAAAGTATATCTAAAGAATAGATAAAGACAGATAAAAGACTCTCGATAAAGAGCTCTAAAGTATCTGATTATTACTATTAACAAAATACAAACTTTATTTAGGAACTTTATATATATTAATCATAATGACTAATACCAACTTAACGTATAAGTTAGAATTTGGTTAGAATTATTTGATCAAGTGGACAATTGAAGCGTAAAACTTTGAATTTTATATGACATTTTATGTAATTATTTCATTTTATCAGTAAAATTTATTATGGCGTTTAATATTCCAGCACTTTCATATATAATTGCATTAATAGCAGATGCATTTTTAATATTTTTTGCAATATTTCATGTCATAGCTATTGATGAATTAAAAACAGATTATAAAAATCCAATTGATCAATGCAATAGTATGAATCCGGTAAGGTAATTCTAATATAATATAATTAATCAAATATTTTGCGAAGAAGACACCATTTGAAAGAGTTATAAATACATTTTTAAGGTTATATATGATTTTTTTTAGTTAGTTCTACCAGAGTATTTATTACATTTAATATTTAATATACTATTCTTAATTTCGGGTGAATGGATATCTCTTTGTCTAAATATTCCGTTACTAGCATATCATATAAATCGATATCGTACAAGACCAGTTATGACTGGACCTGGTTTATATGACCCAACTAGTATAATGAATGCAGATATACTAAGTCGATGTCAGCGAGAAGGCTGGGTAAAATTAGCTTTTTATCTTTTATCGTTTTTCTATTATCTCTATGGGTAAGTGAAAATAAAGAAAATAAAAATGTTTCAATAAAAAACTTAGAATAACCAATAATTAAAATATCATTAACAGTTCTTTTTTGAGTAATATTGATGAATGTGAATATATTATATAAATTTATCATAAGTTCTTTTATCTACTTACACATTTTATTTTAGAATGATAACATCACTTATTTCTACATAAAAATAATTCAACTCTATCATGTGAGAAAGTTTAGCAATTGGACTTTAAGACAATATTCATAGTCTATCATAAAAAAGAAAAATTAGGGATTTATGAAACATACCTGATGATTAAATTTAAATAAATAAAAATATAATTTTTAACTTGATAAAAATAAATGTTTTAAAAATTGCAATAGTATTAATTTTACAATAGTATGGAAAAGTCATATACATTATGTGTATATATACATACACACACATATACATACGTTATCATCAAACTCCGACAATCCACTATTTATTAAAACCTTCTCGAAGTTATTTTAATGTTAACCAAAAAGTCCCATTCATTTTCACAAATACATTATCTTTTATCTCACATATCTCTTCATTACCTGACTGTTCCAAGTTGTTTAATATTGAGACAGTAATATCTGTTGTTGATTAATTTTGTTTTGTTATAAAATGTTATACCCATATTCAAAAAAAAATACTGTAATTATTATATCTTATTTGTTTTCATATCAATTCTATTTATCTTCAATATTCACTTACTACTCCTGATATACACTTTTCCATTCATTACACACAGACACATACATATATATATATATATATATATATATATATATGAATTTGTAATATATCTTTTATGTAATTATAATTATATGTTACAAGTTGTATATATTAGTAATGTAACCAGTCATAAATTAAGGTTAAAATAACTAAATAAATAACAATTGTATATGAGAGCACACTTCATATGAATTATATATTCATACAAATATATATATATATATATATATATATATATATATATATATATATACATATATATATATATATATATATATATATATATATATATATATATATATATATATATATATATATATATATATATATATATATATATATATATATATAATATTTTAATTGATAATTTAACATGTATAAAATTAGTATTTGTTTATATATGAAACAATTTGAAAATGAAAATAAAAGTGTTAAGGTGTGTACAAATGTAATTATTGTTCTTCTATGTACCTAATAAACATTTTCTTTAATAAATTTTTTTTAATAAGACAATATAAATGCTGAAATATACAGTCAAGTTGCAGTTTTTAAAAATTTATTTTAGTTTCATTTTCGACAGATATATTGTTTCTTGCTTTTTCAGTTTTGTGAATTACGTAGTGAATGATTAAACTATTTCATTAGAGTTTAAGCCTTTCGCAATAGCGAACTGGCCATCAATACAGTATCAATGAATGGGTTATCATGCCATTAGTGTACATAAGCCACAAATGTATAGTACCACTGTACACATAAAAAGTGTCTCGTATTTTCAAAGCTCCACTACACTCATATACTAATTATGCTTGATAAAAAGAGTCCATGACATTCTTAAAATGAAATAATGTGTTTAGTGCATGGTACTCAAGTGGTGTGGCACTTGTGTTAAGTTCACTAATCCCAGATATAGACGGCGTTAACCACTGTACATCATTTTGTGGATATTGGATATAACGTGCTAGTTACTGTGAATCATTTTATGGATACCGAATATAGCCGGTGTTAGGTGTGAAAGGGTTAAACAACAAATATAATCTCTAAATGTAAAAATAAAAATATTCATTTAAAAAATCATTAAATCAATTTGTATTGTATTATATTTTTCAAATTTTTTGATTATTTTAGTCATTTCTTTTAAAAATGCCATTTTTTAAACAACAAAAAAAATAAACAATAGAATATCTTTAGTGACATCAAAAATTAAGAATTACCTACAAATATCAAAAATAATTTAATCTGTACATAATGACGTTTGTATTTAATTATGAAATAAAAAAGAGCTTTGTATGTGTATAAATATATATATTATAACATTAACATATATTTACATTCATTTTAATTCTAGAATCAATTAAATTTTGTGTAATTATAATAAAGAAAATCTAAAATTTCATTCCCATATTATATGGT
This sequence comes from Acanthacorydalis orientalis, assembly GCA_034766995.1. Classification (NCBI taxonomy): domain Eukaryota; kingdom Metazoa; phylum Arthropoda; class Insecta; order Megaloptera; family Corydalidae; genus Acanthacorydalis; species Acanthacorydalis orientalis. The sequence continues at coordinate 32,863,151 of CM068314.1, read as the reverse complement.
GATTATTGAAGATTTTTTATTATAATGTATTTATATTTTCTTTTAGATTTATTTAAATATTTAATTGAATCTGAAAACTATTAAATACTTAATCATTATTAAATTTAGAATTATAGCTCACAGTTGAAAAAATATTAAAAAGAGTTAATAGCCTACTTATTATTAATGTAATTACTTAAAAATTTGTATGTTTTATAGTTATATTAGTTATTTTTAATACAATTAACTGAATAAATTTTCTTATCAAACTAGCGATTTATAATACAAGTACTACTTTTTATCATTTACCACACAACTACAATAATTAAATAACTGTAATTAATATATGATCCACTATTGGTTAATTAAAAAAAATAGGCCAATAAGAAAATAATTGCCATAATACATATGAATTTGAAGATCATAAACCACAATTTTTTTCTACCAGCCTAATGCATCCAATACAGTTACATAATATACATGATAGTTATTTAAAGTTCTACTGTTTCTAGGTATGTGTCACAGCAGAATATTTCACATGCTAAATGTTCTTTATCAAAATTCCTAGTAAATATTACAATCTGATAAGTTATTCAGGAAACAGTTTTATATTTTATAGATTTTAATCTCTTTTTAATATTGTTCTAGTGAAAATTATGTAAAAATAAAATTCTACACTATTTTTTACAATTAATATTTGGAAGTTATAAATTATGAAATGAATGTTTATTATAATAGTAAGAGAATATAATTAATATTACAATAAACTAATTTTTTGTATATTATTTTGTCTTCATAAATAATAAATGGTTTTAAATATAATAATCATTAAAATCCCAAAAAATATAAATTTATATTTAATAATTAAATCAATTTATATGATAAATTGATAGACTAGTAGTATGTAAATAAAAAAATGCCTTTATATTTTATTACACGTTTATATATGTGTATATTAAAAGTTCCATAATATTTAAACTTCTTTAACAAGTAAAGCTTTGTAATGTATATATACCTAATGTTATACATACACATATACATTCAACATAAGGGTCAATAAATATTCAAAATAAATAATATTTAATAAATAATTTAAACATTACACTAACAAATTAATTTTTTACAAATTCTATGCATTTATTACAGTTGACTTCTTTAAATTTTATACAAAAGATGCAATTCACTAGTTATGGTTCAATGATAATTTTTAAATCTTCCTTGATAAGTGTTCCCGTTATCTCACATTGAAAAGAAAAATAATGTACTATACGTATCAAAATGTAAGCAAATTGATTCTTCACTGTCTACATTACATTTTAAAATCTCACAAATTGCTTACTAATAAACACTTCAATATATATATATAGAATGCCCTGAATTACGTAACATGCAACACGTAAATTCTGTTACATAAGTCTCAAAAATTACTTGTTCAATTGACAAGTTCAAATGAAATAAGTAGTTCAATTGATATGTTATGCTTTGAAATGGGGTTTTTGAGAAAGATCTGGTTTCTTTAAAAATGTTTTCTTCCCAGCAATGGCATTTTCGTTGGTCTGTAACTTCCCAAATCAGTCACAACCAAGCATGGAGGTGGCAATATGATGGTTTAGACATGTTTTTCAGCCAACGGTGTTGGTTTTTTTTTACGAAATATAGGTGATAATGGATCGTTTTGCATATAAAAACATTTAGAAACATAAATGATTCCTCATGCTGAGTGGAATATTCCGCTTCAATAGGTGTTTCAACAGGATAGTAACTTGAAACACATCAAGGTTGGTAAAGGATTAGTTAGAAGACAATTGAGTTCAAGTTCTTGATTGGCTGACAGAATCCCATGAAAATCTCTTCGAGATTCGCAAATAATGAGTTGCGGACGAACGGTTCGGAAACAAGCGGTAACTATTTCGAGCATTACAAAATGAATGGAAAAAAATACCTGAAACCACCATTTTAATTTTAATTTCATCAATAACACGCAGATGTGCTGAAGTTATTAAAAATAAGAGCTTTTACACAAAGTATTAAATTTATTGCTTTAGTTTTGCACTCGTATGTTACAGTTGCTTGTCTTTGTTACTATTTTAATATTAGTGATCATTTTAAAAAATGTATCATTTTGTTTTTATTTCATCAATATGTAAGTATATATTATTAATATTGTGAACTAATTGGAAGAAAAGATATACACTTACATATTTAAGTAGAATTTGTTGCTTGTTTTGCACAATACCTCAATAATAAAATTCAAGTTACGTAAAGGTTTACAGACACACACACACATATAATTGATGTATTAAAAAAATATTTCCATAATTAGAAGTTTTATTCAAATTACCATAATTACTTACCACATTTAATACACTTATGAATACTTAAAGAATTCTTATAAAAAATATTAATTCAATGACAAGTTAATTACTAAAATAATTCTTAGTTTCATACATAAATAACTAACTATTCAATTTATTTTTTTCAGCTACAAATAACTTTTATTTGTAATTTAATATTAAAAAAAAAAACAAATTATTTATAAAACATATTTATATACTAAAAAACATTGTCTCATTAGAATACTTAACTAATAATTTTTTTTATTCATCTAATAACTTTCACTGAAATATTAAGATAAAGCACTAGATTTTTTTCATATAGTAGTAGATAAAATATAATTAATATTAATTTATAAGATGAAATATATAAAAAGAATTAGTATTGAAAAATAAGTTTAACTTTTGTCAAAGAATAGTTAAAACATAGCAATAAAATATGGGGACTAATAATATTTGTATTTTTTTTGGGTGTATATCTCTTGATATTTTAATCCACATATACATAAATACATACATACACACACACAATTAAATTTCCATATATAGATAACACAGTTTATGTACAATTAATATGCTTAAACGTAATTTTTGAAAAGTAAATAATTTTATTATTACTTGTATTCATAATAAAGTTTGTATATTGTACTTAATTAAAATAATACATATAACTAGATCTATTTTTTTACAGTACAGTTTTGGCACTACTTTACACTGATACTATGTCTAATGTATTATATATTGTATTATTTTAAATATATTGAAACTTAATAAAATTACAACACTGTTATTAACCTTGTACGTAAGTATATAAATCAAAAACTTATAAAATATGGCAAATTACATTAATTTAAAGACAATTTCAAGTAAAAATATGAGTTCATGTTATATTTTACATATTATTGTCATTAAAATATTATTAGTTTTCAGTTATTTAAAAATAATGAATAATGTTGGTGAAAATTACGATTATAGATGTGTACATGTCTATTGTGAATGTAAATAATATGAATAAATAAAATCATTGTAATTAAAACTAAATATTTTCATTTTACTATCGGTAATTAAATATGTAATAGTTTATAAATAGTTTAATATTTATATATTGTATCATGAATAATGTTGGAAATTATAATTTCTTGAAATTTAAAAAAATTGATAAACAGCATTATTTTCTTTGATTACAAGTGAATACAGGTAAGTTATAAAGGTGTATACAAGACAACAGACTTCAATAACTGTGATACTTATAAACAAATTTGTTTCTTAGGACCTAAATACTTGATTTTTGATTTTGTTTGATTTTATATTGAATAATTACTTACTTATTTTGTTAATTATTATGACTACAAAAAAAACTTTAAATATATTTGTATGCAATAAGTAATCAATACAGTACTGTATATTAAATACATATGTACTTACCAAGTAACATGTATTTATTTATTTATATATATATATATATATATATATATATATATATACTTATATTTTAATATAAATTAAAAGTATTATAAATACTTCATTTCTTTTAAATTTCAAACACAACATTATAGATAATTAATTCTGTTTTAATTTTTTATATTTGATAATTTAAATATCTTTCGCACACATGTACAAAAAATTTATTTCATTACAATAGATTGGTAAAAATTATGTATTTGTATAAAATGTATTTATTTTCCACTTAAATGATAAAATTGATAACAATATAAAAATCTGTGATCTGATAATACAACTCAGACTTTTAACCAGTATATTTTTAATATAAAAATGTCTTATATGAATTTGTGAACATACATGTATTTTCTATTACATATTTTTGATACATACATACATATATATATATATATATATATATATTACTTGCTCAATTTTTCAACTAACCACTCTTCAGTTAATTCATCTAGTTCACGAACTTCATACACTCTGGTTAGACCCACTTCTTTCTGTAATGCAAGTTTTGTTCCAGCATACATTATTTGTAATTCTACTTGACTATCTCTTGGAGTATAATAAATGAAACACATTGGATATGAAATACGACCATCATTATGCTCCATACGATAACTGTAAATAATGTATCGCGGTTGATGACCAGGAAGTATTTCTTGTAATTCATCAATCTGGATATTCTAAACAAAATAATTATTTTATTAAAATAAGTATCCAATAAAATAAATAATAATAATAATAACTTAAATCATCTGAGTAAAATTAAAAAAATTAATCACCAACTAAAAGAACAATAATTGTTATCTTTTAGCAGTATTTAAAAATGTTATTTGAGCTTAATGATAATTTAACTAATATCTAAATGAAAATTTAAATTTGTAATATTTATTAAAAATTTATATTATTGTATACAATAAAATAAAAATACCTTAATTTCATCATCTATGCATATTTCCTGTTTTTCACGATCGACTTTCACTAAAATGATATTTAAAATTAATGTATACATACATACACATAAATATATATATATATATTATATATATATATATATATATATATATATATATATATATATATCCATACACATATTCAGTTATTAATTTATTAAAGAAAAATTCAAATATATTTCTATTGGAACAAAATACTTAATAAAAGTATTATTTTATACACTTGCATAAAAATGCTACTCACATATAAATAATAACTTAAAGAAATAAATTTGTAAAAAATAAATGATTTTGTATTCTATAAAACCATGTAATATTTTTCAGTTCACTACTAATTCACATCTGATTATACTATTCTTTTTTCACTATTATTTTCCCGCAACTATATGTAATCTTATATACAATTATGTGAACATAACAAAAAACATAAAAGAAAACATGACTTACAAATTAACACATCATTTGTTTCATTTTTTTGAAATCGAAACTGTTTTAAACGTTCTTTTACCTCTTCACCTATATCACAGACCCTGACATTTGCAGAAGACTAAAATAAATAATAATTATAGAAAGTATTAATTTAAATATCTTGACATTTTTACCATATTAATAAACCTTTGTGTTCTATTCTTACAAACGATATACAATTATCATGAACAGATAACGTCAGCTGAGTCATTTATATAGTCATATAGTCTTTTATCTATAGTCATATAGTTGTATATTATCCAGCAGTACTGCGATGTATAATTTATAAAGTTCTGATATCCTCTTTGGATGAATCGAAATATGACATATAAACACACACACACATATACATACATATATATATATATATATATATATATATATATATATATATATATATATATATATATATATATATATATATATATATAATTGTACCCAAATTTCTTAACTTACAATCATCTAAATGAAGTACATAAAAAATAACGAATAGACTGGATTGTTAAGTTACTATAAAATATTTTTAGTTAGTAATTAATTTTAAAACATTAAATATAATGATGCTCCTTCATTGATCCAATTGCTATTACCATTGAAATACGCAAATACTTATTGAGGTATAATATCTGATTGTATAATAATTAATATGCGATGTTCTTTTATTGTATTTGAATTATTTGTCCATTAATGTTCACAAAATTTAACCATTTTTTAATATATATATATATATATATATATATATATATATATATATATATATATATATATATTTCAGTATCCACATGTTTAGTAATTATGCATCTTAGAACAATTTAAACGGATTTAACTTTATTTTATTCAATGAGTTTGAGTTTCTGAGCTAAAAAACTGCATGCTATTAATAGTAATCTGGTAATAGTATTTAGGGAGCAATATATCATAAATTCACAAGAAACAGAATATTGAATTGTTTTAGTTCGTATATATATATATATATATATATATATATATATATATATATATATATATATATATATATATATATATATATAAATTGTTTAGATGTACTGATTTTTTCATTGTGAACTGTCACAGTTTGTCATCTATGTGGTCATGGAATATCTCATAGATAAAGTCTGGTTGACTCTGGTATTCTATGCTCTGATGTATTTAGTAAATCGTCAATGTTGAATACAATTTTGAGAATGTCATTCACTTTATTTATTTTTCGAAATCATGAAGTGATTAAATATATTTGCAAGTTGTAGGAACGTTAGATATTGTAAAATGTGTGTATATCTTAAACGACAAACTATAATGTTATTATGAAAATTGTTACCAATTTTAACTATACATTCTAGTTAGGTTATCACTTTATTAATACTTGATGTGTGACTTACTGATATAGTTTTATAATAATAAGTAATGTGCACATTATTTCAATAATAATATATTTAATTATTAATTGAAGACTTTCAAAATGACGGTGTTAGAATTTTTTGGTTGTACATTTTTGGCATTTGGACCGCCGCTTGCAATGTTCATATTTACAATAGCAAAAGATCCAATACGAATTATAATTTTAATCGTTGCTAGTTTCTTTTGGTTATTATCACATTTGATATCATCATGTGTATGGTTTATTACAATTCCTCTGAGAAAAGAATTGGCATTTGGTGTAGTGTTTTCAGTGTTATGTCAAGAATTCTTTAGATATTTAATTTATAAAGTATTAAGAAAAGCTGAAGGAGGATTAAAAAAAGTTACTGATAATACTGCACAAATAACTGAAAATAAACACGTCTTGGCATATGTGAGTGGTCTTGGATTTGGAATAATTAGTGGTGCATTTTCATTAATCAATGTTATGGCAGATGCAATAGGACCAGCAACAATGGGCCTTAAACAAGGCTCTAATTTATTTTTTATTACATCAGCAGCAACTACTTTGTGTTTTATATTATTGAATACATTTTGGGGAATTATATTTTTTAATGCTCTTGACAATAAAAATATTTTTTGTGTAATATGGGTTATTGGATCACATATGTTAATATCATGTTTAACACTGTTAAATCAATGTGAATTGTATTATGGAACATTAATACCTGCATATATAATTTTATTTATAACAGCAATGCTAGCTTATAATATTGTAGGAGGAACATTTTTGAGTTTTAAAAAATCAATTGGATTTTCTCATTTTTCTGGAAATTGATAATTTTATTTGTAAAATTGATTTTTTTTTGATTAAAAAATATTTTACTTGCACGTAATTTTTAATTTTAAATAAATAATAAATTTTTAATAATTATAAAAGTACTAAATTCATTTAAATTTGTAAAGTTTAAAAAGTATGTTAACGCAAGGACATGAACATATTATTTTAATATGTGCATTTTAATTTTAATGAATTAAATAATGTCCATTATTAATAATTAATAATATTAATACAAATAAAATATTATAAGGGAAGTAGTATGTAATGTTTTTCATTATAAAATAATATTTATAATATTGTATCTCATTAAATTTAATATAAAGTTGCATAGATATAAATATTTAGAAACATTTATAATTTATTAGATAATTATTCATTGTAACACTATGTAAAAAAACGAAACTTTTGTGTGAATAAAAATACAGTAAAATATAAACACTTAATGTTGTTGGTGTGTTGCAGGAGAGTAGAGTTGATGATAATTTGATACTATAGTTGGCATATTTATTTTCTATTGTACAAAATTATATTAATAAAATAATGTAGTGATTGTTAAACAAACAAATCCATTAACTTCCTATATAATTGATTTTCAGCATTTTTGTGCCTATATATATATATATATATATATATATATATATATATATATATATAATATACATCTACATGAACATCAGTGTATAGACATGTATTTAACTTATTAAAAATAATTTCCTTCAACATGCCATGGTTAATTTGCTAACACCAATAAGTATTGTGACTAACATTGTTAATTTTTCATCAAAAATACAGATAATATTTTACATGTATTTTCTTGTATAATTCACTGTGAAAAGTCTAAAATTTTAATAAACTATTTGATAGAGCTAAAGATGACTTGTAATGTTCATATTCACAAATGTACACATATAAATGATGAATATACATATTTATATGCATAGTCTCTCTTGTTATTCTAAAAGAATTATAGAATTTATGACAGGTATTTTATGATATAAACTATTATATTAATTAACAATCTAGACATGAAGTTTACCATTATTCATTTGAATTTATTTGTAATACTTGTATATAATTAGAGAGTAACACAGTTAATTGATGTTTTAAACCAGATACTTTATCTATGTTTTAAACATAAAAATATATGAGGTAGTATGAGGGGTATGAGCACTGTTCTTTTTTTGTCAAAGATTCGATGTTCTACACAATCTCCAAAAAAATTTTTGAGAACCATTTTATACTGCTAAAAAGAAGTGATGCACCAAATTTCATTATGTGTATGGCTTTCTAATATTGGCTTCAATATCTTGGCTCTCAGAGGTACTCTTTTTTTGAGATATAACATATATATAATTACAATTAACATTAAAAAAAATACAAGAGCATATTGGTGTGGATGGGGTAGTGAAATGGTTTAATAAAAAGTATATTTTTTAATATTTAATCCTCATAAAACAGAATTTAAAATTTATTTGAAAGGTGTTAAAAATATTAGTATTTATAAGCTAGTTTGAAGCCATACGAGAAATTTTATACTTTAATCATTAAAAAATGTTTGCATTTGAAGTAACTATCACCTTGGATTCCCTACTATACAATATACGGTAACGTGAACTTAAATTAATCAATCATTTTTGCAGGCAATTTACTAATCATTTGACTTTATAGCTTATATCATAGATAAAAACTCTTTTATATTATTTTGAGGTAGAAGAATAAATAATTAGATAGCAATACCTCAATTGTTTAATAGAGGTATTTTAATATACAGTTCAAATTGTTTCAATCAAGATCTTTCAAATTAGCTTTATCTATGAATAGATAAAAAAAGTCTATGGATAAAATAAAATTAAGTATTGTTTTACTATGGTCATGCAATATGGAAGTGACTATTGTAGTTGAACTGTCATACAAAGTTAATTACTGAGTACATTCAAATAATGATTTGTAGTTATTATTAATCGTAGTAAAATTTATTTGATATAAATATGAAAAGTTTGAATACAGAAGTATACTTCGCCGGAATATGTACATTAACCTTTTTAAATTTTCTATTGTTTGTATGTGGGCATGATATACGTGGATTTGACGATGCTATACTTTTTAAATTAAACTGGCCCGGCGAAATTCAAGAAGAAACTCTAGTAAGTGTAAAGTTAATGGGACAGTAATATGCGTATTTTCTAAAATTATTAGATAAATGTTAATTAGCGTCTAAACATATATTTTTTTCTTTAAATACATTTAAAATGAATAGTTTGAATTTTAAAAAATAAGCAAATAAACGGAAGTAGTTGTAATTGCAGTAAATAAAAATGGTAATAGTTCAGTTTAAGAGGGCTTTTGTTAAAATGCACTTTAAAAATTCTAATTTTTTGCTAAATTGATTGATTACAATGTAAAAAGTGACTTCAAAAGCTCTTGAACTGAACCCTTACTATACAAATTTTTATAATATGTAAAAATCCATATTAAAAATGATGTAAAAATAACATTTACTTCGTATTATTTGTTATGACATACTATTCATTCGCATTAGTATACATTGTAAGTTGATAGTTTATACAAATGTATTAGCTTATTTTGTATATAATGATATAAAGAAATACATTTATTGATAATGAATGTACATGTGTATATATATATATATATATATATATATATATATATATATATATATATAAATATATATATAATATAATTTAATAACACAATTAAATCTTTCAAACTTAATATAAATTAATTGGAAAATCATTTTTAAAAAATATTTTTTTGTTAGATTTGTTTGAAGATTATAGTATGTATTATATAAAATTATAATGTAAGAATGTTAAAATTGTACTGAGATTTTCATACAGACGCTAAAATGTACCTAATTGATTAACATGTTTGAGCCTTTTTAAAATTTTTAAAAAATAGAAGTAATAATACATGTAATTTCTAAATTATTTGGATATTCTAGAATGTTCAAGGAGCAGAACCGCTGTTAGTAACAACTGCTAACAATGAAAAGTATAAATGCTTATTACCAAATATTGAAGAAAAGGAAACTAGTAAAACTGAAGTATATGATGGTCCAATGCCTTTGGATTTAATTAAAATATTATTTACACAGTCTATGTGTTCATATAGATTAGAATCCTATTGGACATATGAAGTATGCCATGGTCGTTATATAAGGCAATATCATGAAGATAGGGAAGGAAAGAAAGTAAAGTTACAAGAATATTATTTAGGCCAATGGGATAAGACAGAACAGATAAAGGTATTTGAAGAAATGAAAATTACAGAAGAAGAAATTATTAAAAAAAATAAAAATATTCAAATTCCAACAAAAAAAATTGATGGACTTCAATTACCATATTTAGAGATTATTATGGGTGATGGTTCAATTTGTGATTTAAATAATAAACCCCGAAAAACCAAAGTATTGTATGTTTGCTATATTCATGGTAAAAATGATCTTTATTCATTAAAAGAAACTTCTACGTGTGAATATGAAGTTATTGTTTTAACTCCTTTATTATGTTCACATCCAAGATATAGACCACAAGAATCAAGTGAAAATGTTATTAATTGTTTGCCTTTAAATGGAGGACCTAAAAAACCACGAAGTTTGTTAACAATGGAAGCAGAAAGTTTAAAACTTCGTCATCAGAGCAAATTAGCGGTAGTATATATTAAATTCAATTTTTTTTATGGCTTTTTATTTTTGTTCGCTTTGATCATATTAGAATTTTAGTTCATTTAATTATTGCATATATTTTTATTTTTGTTACAGACTACTATTATCTTATATTAATTTAATTAGTAATGAAATTGTTTATTACTTTTAAATAATTGATAGATAAATAAAAAAAATTAAGGTAGTAAAAAAACTCAATTAATTTCACAAAAGTGAATTAATATGAAAAAAATATTCATATTATAATTTTCAATATAAAAGTATATGTTTTTAATTAATTAAAACATATCAATAAAATCAAAGTATACATTCAGATTTACTTATTTTTCAAAATTAGTTATTATTTATATTTATTTAATAAAAATTATAATTTAATAATATAATTTAAGTCCCATAATGTGTGTTAATGTAAGTTTTATGTTAAATAATTAGCATAAATTGTCAAGTTTTATTACCAGTAGGTTGTTTATTCAAAGTATCATGGTTGATTATTATGATATTAAACATTGTTTTACTTATTTAGATTTTCTGATGGTTTTTTGTTGTCTTTATGCCAGGATGACAAGCTCAAGAGAGTTTATGCAGTATTCAAAGTAGATAAGGATGGACAGGTTTGTTACACTTGAAAACTATGTTGGGGACTTATTATAAAATATTTAAAAATTATAAATATAAACATTTTCATATATATATGTATATATATATATATATATATGGGTCGTTTGATAAGTATGGTAAAAAGTAAGTTAAACACCATTTTTTTTTTGAAAAGATCAGTTTTATTTCTCAACCTAGTCTATTGAGCGCTATACACTTGGTCCAGCGAGTTTCTAATTTTTTCATTCCGTCAGAAAAGTAGCTCTCAACGAGAATTTGTTCCTACCATGCTAAATTTTCAAATTTGAGAAGAAGAAGAAATTGCACGGCGTCAAGTCCAGAGAATAGGGTGGATGAGAAATTAATTCGAAGCCTAAATCATGCAATTTTGCCATTGCGACGGTGGATTTGTGGGACGGCATGTTGTCCTGGTAAAAGAGCACTTTTTTGTGTGTTAGTCTTGCCTGTTTTTGTTTCAGTTCTTTTTTCTAATGGACCAATAATGTCACATAATAGCCTCCCATTATTGCCTGTCCCTTCGTTAAGTAGTCAATCAGGATAATTCCTTGGGAATCCCAAAAAACAGTGGCCATCACCTTCTCAGCCAACAAAATGGCCTTCGCCTTCTTCGCCACAGTGATGAATTGCGATTGAACTATGCCAAACACAGGGTTGAAATGACCTTTTGTATACGTTTTTGGCCGACAGTCAACAAACGCGGCACCCATTGCACACAGCTTATTCATGTGCAATTTTTCTTGTAGGATATTGTACACTCGTTCAGTTGAGATGCCTACAGTCTCAGCAATCTCATGTATTTTTGCTCGGTGGTCTTCTATAATACTATGTATTTTTTCAACGATATCCATCGTGGTGACCTCAAAGCCTGCTTCGTCTTAAGTATATGTTTGGTCACGTTTAAACTCATTTATTCAATTCCGCTTTGATCTAGGCGGCTGTTCTCTTTCAAATAAAAATGTTTTTCAGTGCACAGAACTCTTTCTTTTCCATTTTTGCGGCAACTGCTACAATGCTCACTTCAAACATTTGTAAAACGTGAGCAATGCGTCTGACTGAAATTTCGCCTGTACTAGTTTAAATGGTGACACTTGATAGCCGTGATGGTACTAAATGAATAATGGTGCCATCTCATAGAAATTTACCAGACTTATCAAATGACTGTCATGCGTGTGTGTATGTATATATATATATATATTTTCATATTTCTTAAATTACATAGACATTCACTTTCTTATATTTTTAAAAATAATATTTGTAACATGTGAGGAATACATTTGTGTATATGTGCAATTGATTTAAAATTTAATTTTTATGTACTTTTAAACTTACATTTATATATATATACACACACACACACATACATGCCCATATACATACATTTCTTTGAACATATAAGTAAAAGCCATTTACATTTATTTATCTACATTTGTATAATTGTATAATCAAAACAGTTATATTGCCTTTTTATAAATAAAATACATACATGTGCATTTTTAATATTACTTTAAGTCGATGATTTTCATCACTTTTTATATTGTGATCAATATTTAATGATTGCATTAAATAAAAACTATTTTTTTTTTATAATCTGATGTGTTTGTATTAAGTACATAAAAAGTGTTGTGGATTGTAGACTTTTTTTTATTATAACTAATTTATATGTATGTATATATATATATATATATATATATATATATATATATATATATATATAAAATGTAAATGTCACATAATGATATTCTTGTGTGTAAACAATGTTTGTACTTGAACAGTAATAGTTACATTTTGTTATTAAATTTCAAAAATATATATTACAATTAATAACATAAAACATACAGCAATACTTCGAAATACAAAAGTAATGAATCAATAAGTATGTTGTTACCATATTATTTATTAAATATATCAATGAAATACATATATGTATGCGTGTGTGTGTGTGTGAATTTACAAAAACTAATTTTTATAAATTATGTTAAAAAGTAGAGCACATTGTAATAAACTTTTTATTAATGTATGTATGTATTTCTTAACATTCAGGAAAAAATGTAAAATAAGCAATTGATGTTTTATTTTTTTAGGATGGTGAGGCCAGAGTGCGAGTTGAAATTCATCCCATAGATATTTTTGAGGAAGTAAATCAGGCAAATCACATCGAAAATGAAAATACACCCTTAGAAAGTCCAGTTGATATATCACCAGTTGAAAATTTCTTGGCTGGGAAAAATTGCTTAAATGGAGTAAGTTAGTAATTATTTTGTATTAAATTTACATTTATTAATTTTGTAATAAAATATAATGTAATTTATTTTCAGGGTTCTGGATGGTGGAAGTATGAATTTTGTTATGGTCGTTATGTTGAGCAATATCATTTAGAAAAAGATGGAACTAGAACATCTTTAAATTTGGGGCGTTTTGATAAAAATGCTCACTTACAGTGGATTGAACAAAACCCACATAAAAGACCAAAACCATTATCTCAAAGAAAACAATTGTCACATTTTTATTCTAGTGGTACTCCTTGCGATAAAACAGGCAAGCCGAGACAAACTGAGGTAAATATTTAAAAGTATTGAAATTGTTTAAAAAAAATCAATAATTTTAAATTCTATTTTAATATAAATTAGTCAGTTCTTCTTTTTGTTAATTGAACTATGAAATACTTTAAAGTTTTCATACATACATTTTCATTTGTCTCACATTTATATATTTTTAAAAAAATATCAAATTTTATTATAGATATAATTAAGCATCACACCAAAAATGGATATATTAATAAATTTCCATGTATTTGTATTCTAGTGATGTATATGTATATATGTAAATATGTATTCTTTTTTTCTTCACCTCATTTATACAATCCATATGTGTATAACCATACATTATGTATTGTCTGATACGAACTTGTTAAAACCTGTTATTTTTTAATGTTATTGTGTTATGTTTATACAGATATTTGAAAAGTATCAAAATGTACTTTCACATATGAATTAATCAATTATAACACTATTCAGACTTAATAGATAGATTGTTCGTATTATAAAATGATTAATCATTGATTTATTCATAATTATTAAAATATGAAAAATTTACTAGTTATTTAATAGTATTCATTTGAAATTTAATACAATAGGTTTGTATTTAGTAATAATCGAAAGAAATTTAACAATTAATTGTTGTGAAAGTGGAATGATTATGTAGTAAACGTTTTTATTTATCTTTAATGTAATAACATTGATGTAAATATTTACTCACTTTTTAAGTGTTGTTATATAAATAACCTGTGTGTGTGTATATATATATATGTACACACACACACACACAGATACACATCTTTGCAGGTAAAATTAAAATGTTTGGAAAATTCTTCTAGTCCAGGAGCAGTACAACTTTATCTATTAGAACCTAAGTATTGTGAATATATTCTTGGTGTTGAATCACCATTAATTTGTGATATCTTATCACGAGCTGACGAAAATGGTCTTGTAAAAACAGCAATGGAATTAAAAAATGATATTGACGATACTACGATTGAAGAAGAAGACACTTCACCAGCAATTTAAAAGACTAATAAATGGAATAAATTAATTTTTTTAATTATTTTAATAGAAGTATATATCACAAATAAAATTTAGTATCTTTAAATCTTATTTATAAATGCACACACACAACCTAATTTCAAAGAGTAAAACTGACAAATTTATTAGAGTAGTAATTGGATGTTTGAACAAAATCATAATGAATGCTAAAAACTAGTATCAGAAAGAAAGAGCAGGAGGAAAAAATAGAGTTTGACATTGGGTTGACAACAATATAGTTAGGTTATTGAAGAAAAACCCTTTTATCACAACAAAAATCATGCAGTAACTAAATTTACAAGTAGATACGTCTACTGTAAGAAAAAGACTTATTGAAGAGAATTTGGTTGGCAGGAGACCTAGAAAAGTACCATTATTGATCAAAAAACATTTAGCAAATCAAATAAAATTTGCTGAAGAACACATAGATTGGCCTCTTACTAAATGGTAAAATATTCTTTGGATAGATGAGTTCAAAATTGTCTTATTTGGAACTCCTGGCTGTAGGATGTTTGTTCATAAACCAAAGTATACATTTAAGACAATTAAATATGACGGTATGAAAATTAACGTATTGGGATGTTTTTCCTATAATAGCATAAGTCCTATTTTTTGGATTAAACTCATTATGAATGCTGAAGTTTATGTTGAAATAATGGAAACAGTAATGTTGCCTTATACTGAATGAAAATTAACTAAGAATTTGTATATACATGTGTTATATATAAATGTGTATATACATATATACACACACATACAGGTTTTCCAATAAGGATGCAATTTTTTTATTTGAAATAAAACAGAATTTGTGCTAAAATTTTATGTTTTGTTATTGTAAATAATAGTTGGGGATATACCATTTATAAATGAAAAATAATATGTGACTGCCATGTGCTTACAAGTAACCATTCTTTTGTTAAAATTTTCAATAACATCTCTACACAACTCAGGATCTATCTCACCAATTACTCTTTAAATTTCATTCTTTAAAAAAAGTAGTCCAACAGTGTTAAATCGTAGGATCTCAATGGTCAATTAATATTTCAGGAAAACCATGTTGTTTCAGTATTCAATTAACAAATCTGACAAAAATGACCTGCTAGCTTCAATTCTTATGTTAATTGAACCTTATAAGCCTTCAGCAATAAATCTTTATGCAAAATGTGGTCGTCTGTGAAAGGCTCAATTGTTGCAATCTTTGTGGAATTGACATTCTCTTCCGATACACTTTCACAAACTAAGTCCATGTTTTCTTCACAACAAACACTACGCACAGGTGTTGGTGTTATTTTTATCTTTAACCGAACCAATCTCTTCAAATTTACTCACTAATCGAAGAGTTGTTGATTCAGATGGATGAGTATGTTGAGAATAATATATCGCATAATTTACAAAATGTATTTTTTATAGAATGACCATTTTCATAATACAATTGTATTATTTTTACACATTGTATATAGAGCTATGATGAAAAATGGTAATGTAAAAAAAATACAGCTGTTAGTTTGACAACTGTGAAATATAAACTTAAAAAATTGGATCCCCATTAGAAGACCACCGGAACAATGTATCAACGGAATCATTGGTATAAACACACAATTATAATTTTATGTGTTTAAACAAATTTATATTTACCGATTTTGTCTACAGAATAAAAAAAAATTACTATTGTCATTTTTATTATAAATATTTAAAAACTACAAACATTTTTCTAAAATAATATTAAGTAATTATAATAAATATATTAAAGTAATTATAATTTGTAAATAACGTAAATATATTTGTTATATTGATAATTTTGCATTTAAAAACACTTTTCATTTATATCATAAAAATATTTATTTGGATTAAATAAAAACTTTTTGATTTAATACATTTTGTAATTTTCAATGAAGTTCTACAGTTTTATAAATGTATTTTTTTCTAAACAAAAATAATAAAAACAAAAGTAATCTGTATTATTAGAATTCATGGTAAAAAAAACTAACAAAAATTAAATTAGCGCCAATTAGAAAAGGAGCCTCTGAAAAAAATAAACATGGAATATATAATTAAGAACAGAAAAATACTATTTAATTAATAATCAAACAATTACCCTGAAAATTGTGTAGCGTTTTGTGGCTGGGAAACATTTTGATTTTGTGCCAAATTCCCAAAACCTACAGTATTTTGATTAGCAATATTTGCAAAGGTTGAATTTTGCTGCGTAGATGTTCCAAATGTATTTGCTACAACAAATTAATATGATTGTTTACAAAGTAAAAGTAAAATAAAAAAAATACGAAATTCAACGTACCTTGTGTAGAACCAAACATTTTCTGTGGACTTCCAAAAGCTGGCGAACCTCCAAATACTGGTGATGCACCAAATGAAGGTGTTGAACCAAATGAAGGCGTAGCACCAAATGTTGATGGTGACTTTTGAAAAACTCCAGAAGAACCAAATCCCACCTGATTTACTGACTGGCCACTTCCACTAAAAGTGCTTGTATTTGGAGACTGAACTGAAGTGGAGCCAAAAGCATTGTTGTTAGATGAACCAAATATACTTGCATTACTCCCAAATGTGGAACTACTTCCAAATATATTTCCAGATGTATTATTACTTCCAAAAGTATTTTGTCCAAATACAGGCTGTTGTCCAAAAACTGCTTTTGATCCAAAAATATTTTCATTTGATTGTTGTATAAAAGAAGAAACTGTAGTTGTTGGTTTGCCAAAAATTGTTTCTGGAGATGAATTAGAAGCAGGTAAACTTCCAAATATAGATGTACTTGTTGAAGGTTGTCCAAATATGTTTTCTGTTACATTAGATGAAGTAGTTGGTTGTCTAAAAATTGTTCCTGAAACTCCAAGCGAGGTTGCTATAGGTTGCCCAAATATATTTGTGGAAGAATTTGTAGAAGTTGTAACAGGCTGTCCAAAAATCGATGGATTAGCATTAACTGGTGTTTGTCCAAATATTGTCATTTGATTTCCCACACTTGTTGGCTGTCCAAATATTGATCCTGTTACTTTGGTAGATGTTTGCTCAAATATTTCTGACAAATCATTTGGATTAGTAGGTTTTTGACTGAATATTGAACCTGTTACAGTAGTTGGTGTTGCAAGTGACTGACCAAATATTGATCCTGATGTACTACTAGCAGTAGTTACAACTTGTCCAAAAACAGATCCTGATGTAACACTAGCAGTAGTAATAACTTGACCGAAAACAGATCCTGATGTAGTACTAGCAGTAGTAACAACTGGTCCAAAAACTGATCCTGATGTAGCACTAGTAGTAGTAACAACTTGTCCAAAAACAGCTCCTGTTGTAGCATTAGAAGAAGCTACAGGTTGCCCAAAAATACATCCCGTTGTAAATGTTGTTACCGGTTGTCCAAAAATAGATCCTGTAGTAGTTGTGCTAATCGCAGTCTGCCCAAAAATTGAATTAGCTGTTGAAGTCTGTTTAAAAATTGTTCCTGTTGTAACACTGGTAGTTGTTACTGATTGTCCAAAAGCAACTCCTGATGTAATTGTTGTAACCTGTTCAAAAATTGATCCAGGTGCAACTGGTATGTTTTGATTAAAAATGGTTCCAGAAGATTCTGAAGGTTTAGAATTTTGATTAAAAAGAGAAACAGTTGTAACTGGAGAAGATGCAAAAATTGATCCACTTGAACTTATACTTGAAGAAGTTTGTTTAAATGGAGATACAGTTGAAGAAGAATTTATTTTTTCAGAAAGTGAATTATTTTTATCTGTTAATAAATTTTGTGCAATTGTAGTGTTATTTGTTGGCACTGGGCCAAAAAGATTACTCACTGGCATAGCAGGAGGCCCAAAAATTGAACCAACTGTTTTTGAATTACTTTGATTAAAAGTTGGACTGCATATGGGTTTTCCCATAAAAGTGCTTACAGAAGTTGTTACAGAGGGATTACTTCCAAATAAACTTTGACTAAAATTTAATTTAGGAGAATCAACTAAAGTAACAGATGTTGATGTACAAGTAAATGGCCCTGTTGAAGAAATCGCAGCAGGAACTTCTGTCGTCTCTAGTGATACTAATAAATTCCCAATATTTAAACAAGACTCTGTAGATACATTTGAATTTAAAGCAGGCATTTCAGGAGATTTAAAAGATGTAGTTGTAATGCTAGTAATATGACTATTGCTATTTAATGGTGTTATTTCATGAGAGAAAGATTGTAATGTTCCAGAATTTAATATAGTTTGTGAAACTGGTGAACCAGATAAATAATTAATTGAGGTAACTGAAGGTTGTGATTTAGAATCTTTTAATATATTTGATTCTTGATCAGTCAACTTGTCTGTACTTAAAATTTTTGTCTGAGAATTAATTTGTGAGTTAGCTACAGAATTTGTGGTTTTAGAATCTACCAATAAATTTTTAGATGCAAATGTCGAGATAGAAGAATTTTGTGAAGATTCTGAATTAAATATCAAACATGATTCATTTCTGTTCATTACGGCTGTATTTATGACTTGTGGTTTTGATGTGATATTTGAAAGTTTTGATAATGAACTCAAATTAGTATGAGAAGATGTAACACAATTAAAATTATTTGGTGCGATTTCTTTATTTTCACTTCCAAAACCAGGGAAAGTAGCCTTGGATGCAATTTTTGAATCAGCAATAGATTTTGATTGAATTAATGAATTGTCTTCAATTTTTGAATTATTTATTTGGGTGCTTTGTGAACATACTGCATTATCTGTTAATATTTCACAAGGTACTCTTTTTGTTCCAAAAGATAAAGTACTTAATTCTGTAGATGTATACAAATTTTCATTCTTTTTTAATATTTCAGACTTGACTTGACTTGATGGAATGTAATTAATTGGTGTAAAGATATTTTTAGGAAATGTGCTAGCAGCAGTAAATGCTGCATTAAAAAACTGATTGTTTGTAGTAACACTGAAGTTAAATTCATTATTTTTTGGATTCTGTACTGAATTTGTTTTAAAAATAGTATCATTAATCAATGACTTTTCATTCCACACACTATTTTGAATATGATTTGATTCATTCTTGGTTTCTGACTTCACTACATTTGGAGTTGATGGAGGTGTTATATCTTCATAATAGTCAGATATTTTTTTTGATATTTGACCTTTGGTTAAATGCATAGTATCTGAATTAGTTAATAGTCTAGATTGTTGATTTATTTTAAGTTCATCTGTACATATCTTTATAGGCGTTCCTGATGTTATACCACCTGGTTTTGCTAATGGCAATTTATTTAATTTTGCTGGGGTGACTAATAGCACAGAATTAGATAAACAGTTACGAGAAGGTTTTTTTGGACTAATGCGTATTAACTTACAATTACTTGTAAATAGGATTCGTAATTTATTTTCCTTATTAAATGTGAATTTCTTCTGCTTTGTTTCTATAAGTTCAAACTTTTTTTTAAAAATATCTTCTGGTTGCACAGTTACATGTAACTTTTTCATAGAGTATTCTAATAAACCTAAATCATTAGATTTAGTATTTTCTATTGAAACATTTGATAGTAAGGGTAAGTGGCCTTTCTTTTTGTTACAGGCTTTAATCCGAGTTCTTATATCTTTCATTATATAATTCTGACGCATTAATATTTCATAGTGTCGTACCATTGTTTGATAAACAGCTTCTAATGTTGGAATTCGTAATTTTTCCTTGACACTTTTCTTACAAGAATCTTGAAATTCACTCCACTCATTATCAAGGTAATCATTTACTTGTTTAAGTTGTGAATCAATATAGTAAAGAAAATGCTTAATATCAGACATCTGTTTAGAACTTATTGGATCTAAATCTTGTGTTGGAAATACTTTTGCAAAATAAGGATTTGTAACATGTCTGAATCGCGATACAGCTTCTTCCTGAAGAGCAAAAGCTTCAATTAACATTTTTTTCAAAGCATAAATTTCTGCTCGTTGTGTAATTGTAGTATCTTGTAATTCAGAAAAAAATAATTGTAATGTTTCTGACTGTAATGCTAGTTCACATTTTTCTTCTTCACTTCCAACATTAACATCAACATTACACCATCTGTTCTGTAATGCAGTCAGCTCTACCTGAAACTGTATTATCACTTCTTTTATTAAACTGATTACTAGACTGTTATCGAACTGTGGTTGTTTTTCTATAATATTCGAATCTATTATAGTTGAAGTTTTTTGATTATCTGAATAAAGATCATCCTTCATGTAACTAATTGATGTAATAGTCGTTGGTATTATTTCAGAAGACTGACTGGACTGAACAGAACTAAACATACATTGTTTTGGACTAACAGCTCCTACATTATTTACAAAAAAATTTGTCATCTGAGGCTTATATTCTTGCTGTTTACTTGTAGTGATAGTCTGAAATAATAATACTTATTATGCAATTAAAAAAAAGATCAATAATTCACATGGAAGTGTTATTTATTATTGAACATACATACATATATATATATATATATATATATATATATATATATATATATATAAAATATGTATATATGTATATATATGTACATATATATATATACACACACACACACTTATATTTTTGACAAAAATGCATATGTTATATAAATTATGTTTTTTTAAAAAATATATTTATTTTAACCCATTTATACACTTTTGTATACATATTCTTGAAGCAATTTTTACAATGTACTAAAATATTGTAATTAAAATTTATATTATTTTTTAAGAAAAACTACAAATTTGACATTTTTGAACACTTGAGATAAGCATGAATAAAAATCATTTTTTTAATGATATAATAGATAAATTTGTAGTTTCTCTTAAAAAAATAATATAAATTTTAATTAGAATACTTTAATACACTGTAAAAAATGCTTCAAGAATATGTATACAAAATTGTACAGATGGGTTAAAATAAATATATTTTTTAAAAAACATAATTTATATTTTTGTCAAAAAAAGGTAAAAAGAACAACATTTATAAAAGTTAAACATATAATACATATTCTTACTTGATAATCTTCTGAACCCAGCTGAGTATTTGTAGAAAATTTATCAAAAACTAAAGTATTCATTGAATTTGAAGATAATTTTAATTTTTGATAATTTTCACTGTTTACATTTGTTTCTAAATTTTCAGTTGCACCAGGAATACAAAATATATTTATATCTTTTTGATTAATTACTTGTGGAGGTGAACAAATAGATACTGCTTCTGGTCTTATATTAATTACATTAAAAACACATAAAACACCTTCATGAGATAATAAATACAATAACGGCATTGGTGATAAAGTTTTATTTTCTCCTAAAATTATATTAATTAAATGAAAATTTGATAAACACCAATTATTTAATAGCTTACCCCAGGCAAGTTTATAAGTAGATGCTGTATCAAAAGATAATCCGATAGGATAGGTTTCTTGTTTTGATGAAGACAATGGTAATTCTGCTCTAGCTTCATCTGTTTGTAACCACTGTTGCCATATTCCAACTCCTTCTTTATTTGATGTACCCAATACACCAACTTCCATGCTATTAGCTGATGCTGCCAGTATTATTGACCTGAAAAAAATATTTTTGTAGTTTAGCCTTTTATTTATAATAGATTGAGTTTTAATTTTAAAAGGTTGCACATAATATAACAGCAATATTCTACATGAAAATATTAAAGAAACAAATGATATAAAGAAAAATAAAAAAAGACCCATTAGAGATAAAACACAAACTTTAATTTGCATAATTTTTAATTTAGAACATACATTTCACTTGAAACAAACACATGAATGTGAAAGTTCATTTTTTGTAGTGTTACCTATAAATAAAAAGTACTTTACATAATAAACAGTACTAAGAATGTAACTTTAAATTGTATCCGTCTAAAATTTGAAATTTGATGCCTCAAACCAATGCTGATTATTCAGTAAAAAAATAATTTAGTAATAATAAAATAATGGTTACTGTTTTTTTATGTTTAACTATATTTTGAAGAAAGAATGAACTTTTTTGTTTATAGTTTACTTTTTGTTTAGGTTTCATACGTACACACACAAACATATGTAAATATATATATATACACATACACACACATAAATTATGTATTAATGACATTACAATTAAAAAAAATAAATCATAACTTTTATCAAATATTACTTTCACAATAAAAAAAAAAATATTTTAAATCTAAAATATTAAATAATACTTACCATGCTGGTTGATATAATAAGTAAAATTGATGAGGGCGAAAATCACCACTACTATAACAGATGTCATCAAAGTTTATATAATTAATTGGCTCATTTTTTGGAACATTTACAATACAAAGACTTGGTCTAGATGTACAATCATTAATGTTATGAAATATTGCAGCAAATTGATAATTTGAAACCCATACAATAGATATAACACTAACATTACCAAGCGGTGGTGCAGGATATGTTTTAACAAGTTTTAAATCTGGTTTATACTGACTTATGATGCCATTTTTTGAACCTATAACTATCTGTTTTCCTTTTGGACTCCAGCACATACATCTACAGAAATTTAAAGAAATGCAGTAAATATAAAACCATTTTTTAATACATATTAACATTTAATTTCTACACATTGTTAAAATAAATTCTATCTAAAATAATTAATATTTTAATGGAAATGTAAATTATTCATACTGCTATGAAAATATAAATTTAGTTTTATAATCAAAATACTTACGTTGATTGTGAAGTTGCTTCAAGTGAATTAATTTCTACTCCATTGTTTTTAATTTCAAATACATGAGCACATCCATCTGATAAACATACACTAAATATACATCTTATTACAGGATTCCAACAAACATCTACCACAGTAACAAGTTGTGCAGATGATAATCTGACTTCATTGATAATTTGAATATTCTATAATAAATAAAGACACTTTATACATTTAATTATAAAATAAACATTTTAAATTAATATAACATTTCAACAGCAATATATAACAATTTACAAAAAATACTTATAAACTTACAGGAGAAAAAAATGATTCTATATCATATATAAAACAGACAGGATATGAATCTCGTAGTACAATAACTGCTAGTAAAGTATTATCACAATTAACAGCAACATACAAAGCATTTGATGGAAGTGAAACTGTTCGTCGTGGATAATTTTCAACCTCTCCTCCTTTTGATGAGACATTTAATAAACTTTTTAATTGTATGACTAAAAAAGAATGGTATATTTTACTTATATATGTGTATATGTATGTATGTATGTATGTGTGTGTGTATATATGTATGTGTATATATATATATATATATATATATATATATATATAACCACATACATAGAATTTCCTTTAAACATTTAATAAAATCAAATTTAACCTAAATTCATATACGTACTGTCAAGCACATTATCTAAAATAAACTTTACATTTTAACTTACATACCAAGTAAACATTTTATGGTTTTAATTCACCAAAACAGTTAATTTCATAAAATTAAAAAACTGATCTTACATATGAAACAAATAAACACTATTGATAATTACAGGCATACTTTATGAAAAATCTTGAATTAGATAATGTACGTAAGTAACTTATACGATAAAAATTAGTAACACTATAAACACCAATGTTTAACATTCATAATATAATAATTGACACACAAAATAGAAATTACTTTCATTTCTATTATTATACATTATTGATTAATAAAATAATGAAAATATATTTTGTACTTCTAGAATTTAACTTGTTTTATTTTAAACAATGTGGTCTAATAAAATCAGTTTAATTTCTAAGCTGTTCTATGGAAAAATATTTTGATTTTACAATAAAAATTATATTGAAAATAATAACATCACTAAAATGGTAAGGATAATGTATATGTGATGCCCTTTGGATTAATTTTGACACTTTCAATGAGACATATGTTGTGTAGTTTGTGTGTGTGTGTGTATATATATATATATATATATATATATATATATATATGTATAATTTCAATTAAACCTAATAGCAATAAATATAAAATTTATAAATAAATTATTTATTATAACAATTATTAACAAATTCATAACTTGTATATGGATCCACTTTATCAAAACGTTATAAAACTGAAAATGAAATATATAATACAATAAGGTATGAAATAATTTATAAACAATACTAATAGTTCTAAAAATTGGCTAACACTTAAAATAATTACCTTGAAAAGTACTACTCGGACATGCAATAAAAATTAAACCAAATTTACTTGCTGCAGCTATAAGGTTAACATTTCTTGAATTCACATTATAATTTTCACTGAATATTCTTAATTTACAATGAAGTTTGAATTGAAAATCCTAAAATAAATAACTTATAAGTAATAACATATATAAAAATATGTATGTATGTATATATATATATAAATATATGTGTGTATATATATATATATTACTTGAACGTCCAAAGGACCAAGGGCTGTTTCAACCATTTTAAAAAAATATGTTTACACATAAAATTATATACTGCACAATATTTAAAATGTATTAATGTATCTTAAAATGTATTTTCTAACTTATTCTTTGTATTCATTAGATGTCACAACAGTATACTGCTTTTGTACGACAATGTACACAATATATGTTTTATGACATAAACCATAGATAAAGACTCTAACAAGAGCAACGAGAGTCTCTTTCTCTATGCTCTCTATATCTATAGTATAAACTTTGCATTAGGGCTGTTCGATATGTACACTAAACTTACTCGGAGTAAGAAATTTTACATTTTTGTGTTCGATATGTTCTATGAATTTACTCAGGATTTTCATCGAACATTTTAGAGTAAATTCAGAACAGGAGATTTGTTACTCTTAACTCACTAGCTTTTTGTTAGAGTAACG
Source organism: Acanthacorydalis orientalis (assembly GCA_034766995.1). Taxonomy (NCBI): domain Eukaryota; kingdom Metazoa; phylum Arthropoda; class Insecta; order Megaloptera; family Corydalidae; genus Acanthacorydalis; species Acanthacorydalis orientalis. The sequence continues at coordinate 32,837,037 of CM068314.1, read as the reverse complement.
CGAGCATCTTTGCTACTCAAGAATATTTATCTATGATAATCGCTATCGAACAAACAAGTCACCCAAATTTAGCAGTATTCATATGATTTACTCCAACTTTACTCTTTGTTGTTCGATAAAAACAAGTTCAGAGTAAGAAAGTCAGAGTTAAGACATAAAATTTAAGTCAGTTCAGAGTAAGTTCAGTACATATCGAACAGACCGGTTATGTACTTTACTTTATGCTTTCAATTTTTCAAATATAAAAGACACCAAATGAATAGTTGAAAATAAGTTTCATCATAGATAAATAATCTCTTGAGTTTTATATGTGACATTATGAACTATCTATCATTATCTATGCAGTCTATGTTATGAACACTGGCGTAGTTAATGATATATTGTTGTAATGAAATATATATCATTTTAAATAAAAAATTGCTTTATTCTTTATTTTACATAGATTTCACAAATATTCGACTATTTAGTATTCTTGTAAATATAGTAGAAACATCAACTTCGAATAACACTATAATTCATTTTTTTACAAAATACAAATTTATATAGTGTTATATATGAGATAAATATATATGTGAACATAATCGTTATTTTTTATGTTATTCACTATGAGTATAATATATTTGTTCATGGTTGTGATCACAAATGTGATTTCTTAAATATCTCAAGAAATAAAGCAAAAAATATTTGCTACGCTAATGAATATGACTTATTTTCTATTTGCAAGGGGAATACCTACTATTCTTAAATCAGTGTCGTAAATTGTCGCTGACGAATTATTGAAATCTGTATTTGTTATTTATTAACATATTACAATTAATTGCAGTTTGGCTTTAAATTACTTGTTTATCATTTAACCAGTAGTTTAATTTCCTCTTGATATTTTTTTATTAATTACAGTTTGAATTAAATATTTGGATTATGGGGAATAAGAAAAAAAAATCAAGTGGTAAACCTAAAGATGAAAAAAAAGATGATCATGAACAGTCCCAGGATCGTGGGTTACCTGGAAGTCAGCAAACAGAAAATCCCGACCGTGAGCAGTCAAGTCGTGGTCGTGGGCATTCTCAAGATCATGGACAATCTCGAAGTCGTGGTCAGCCTCGAAGTCACGGGGATCATCAAAGTTATGCATCACCACAAAGCCATGAGCAACTAGAAAGTCAAGCTCGTGGGCAGCCTCAAGGTCGTGGACAGCCTCGAGGTCGTGGACAGCCTCGAGGTCGTGGACAGCCTCGAGGTCGTGGACAGGCTCGAGAATATGGAGATCATCGAAGTTATGCATCACCACAAAGCCACGAGCAACTAGAAAGTCAAAGTCGTGGGCAGTCCCAAGATTCTGGGGATCGGCAGAGTTATATATCATCACAAGGACGTGATCGAGAAAGTCCAGGTCATGAGCAGCTTCAAGGCGCTTGGCAACTTCGAGGTCGTGGTCAGCCTCGACATCACGGAGATCATCGAAGTTATGCATCACCACAAAGTCATAAGCAACTAGAAAGTCAAAGTCGTGAACAGTCTCAAGATTCTGAGGATCGTCAGAGTTATGTATCATCACAAGGAAGTGATATAGAAAGTCAAGCTCGTGGGCAGCCTCGAGGTCGTGGACAGCCTCGAGGCCGTGGACAACCTCGAGATCATGGAGATCGGCAAAGGTATGTGTCACCTCAAGGTAGTGAACGGTTAGAAAGTCAAGGTCGTCAGCAGCCTCAAGCCAGCGAACAGCTTAAAGATCATAAACAGCAACAAATGCATGTATCGCCAGAGCATAAGCCATCAGATCTGTCATCAAAGGTGTGTAATTTATTTTAATTTTTATATTTAATATAAGTACTAAGTATTAACATGAGGAGTAGTATAAGTAAGTTGTGGAAAAAGTTTAATTTTTTAACTTTTCGATGATTAATTTATTATAACAATAGCGTGTAACAAATTTAAATTTATTTCATATCAGAGGAGGATCCAGACTGAACTTAAGGCAGGAAATGGGGGGAAAGTTATAAAAAAATACATACATACATACATATATATATATATATATATATATATATATATATATATATATATATATATATATTTGATCATGGTGAATACTAGTATGTATTGAAAATATGCAAAGTTAAACGCTGTGATAATCCCAGGGTACTGGCACTGATCTTTCCATTTAGGCGACTCCAGTCCTTAGGGACCGGTATTATAAAATTTAAAAAATAATGCCTTATAGTTCATATAATATTAAAAAACGTGTAAAATTATCTAATGAATTTTATTGAAACACATTAAGCATAAATAAGATGTTCTATGACAAGTGTTGCAAAAAGTTACTACTTTCTTGATATAGTTTTTAGCTATTTTTAAACATTTCTTCAGTAACAAATAGTGCATAGAAATCTGCAGCTTCGATGCAGCTCTGCTTTTTTATATTATTTATGTTGACACCATATGGGCTTTTGAAAGCCATAATATTTGGTTGATTGCTCTCTAAATCAAACCAATCTTCATTTTGACCATCACTTCATATATCTATATTGTTTTCATCAGGTTCAGTTATCTGGTCTACTGAACTATTATCTTCTAATGATGACAATCACAATACTTGATGACGTTAATTTATGAATAGTAAAAGTAATTCACTTGATGTATCACTTTCTTCTCCTACCAACATTTTAAATCTTATGGACAATAAATAATGTTCAAAATACTCAATAAAGCACTGAAATTTTTAAATCACAACTTTGTTTTATAAGTAATGCAACACAACTAGATCTGCATGTCAATCAGAAATAAAGGAAAACAAAAAAAAACAAACAGTCATTATTTGATGCGTGGTAAATAATCCGTATTAATTTACCATTTTCTGTTTTACGCGTCGCCTATATGAAAAGTAAAGCAAAATTAGTTACGCGTTTAACGTGTTAAGTAATTAGAAAAGAATTCAATTCTATATTTTAATTATTGCAAAAGATTCTTAGTGAAGTAGTTTTGCTCATTATCTCTAGATTTACTGCAAAACTCAGAACTAGTAAGGCATACATGTATGTTTAGTTTGTTTATTCTTCTTTATTTAATTTTTTTAACAGCCTTCAGAGTTGGGGATTTGTGAAGCTATGCAAAATATTGGTTTATCAATGCCATTGCGTCAAAATCGAAATAAAGCTGGAACAAGAGGTCGTTCTATTCGACTAGAAAGTAATCATTTTCAATTTTCTGTTGCTGTAAAAGAAGCTTTTCATTATGATGTTGAAATTGAACCAGATAAGCCAAAACGATTATTACCTTTTGTCATGGAAGCTTTTCGAAAAAAATATTTTGCAAACAGATATCCAGCATTTGACGGAAGAAAAAATTTATATTCTTCAACAAAGTTGTTTTCAAGTAATTACATAGAAGACCAAATTGAGGTTTCCGATTGTGAATCTTTGAGAGAAAAGTTATTTAGTATTAAAGTACAGTTTGTAGCCTATGTAGATTTATCATCAATAGCGAATTTCATGAGTTCAGAAATGTCAATAAATATACCACAAACTGCTATTCAGTGTTTAGATGTTGTATTTCGGCAAGCACCATCTAAAAGTTTTGTTAAAATTGGACGATCCTTTTTCACAAAACCGCCACCAGGAAGAGTAATTGATATTGGTGGTGGGATGGAATTATGGCATGGCTTATTTCAAAGTGCTGTTTTAGGATGGAAACCTTTTTTGAATGTTGATGGTATGTAAAAGTGAAAATTATGTGTTACAATAGATTTATTTATAAACATCAAAAACAAGCCATTAGTAAAAAAATTCATATAAAATATTTATATTTGTCTTGTTGATTTTTAGTTTCGCACACAAATTTTCCAAAAGAACAACCTGTTATTAATTTAATGGCAGAATTAATTAATAGTAGGCCTGCTGACATAAACAATTTTAATTACCAAATGAAAAGTCAATTAGAAGATGTAATAAAAGGTTTAAAGGTAATTATTAATAGTCAAGAAATACTAGGTGTATAGATATATAAATGTTCTGGTCAGTTAATTATGTAACTTTCAAACATTTGTTCATATAGGATTTTTATCCATACTTTTTTAAGAGTACAATTATTCTTTTTGATTAACAAACTTTTATACTCTCTACTTTTTTGATTTTTTTCTTTTTTTTTAATATAGAGTAAAATCGAAAAAATAATGTATTTGAATGAAAAAAAAACATTGATTTTGAATTTAATGTTTACTTTTTGATCAACACATAAATTTGAACAATTTTTTTATAGAATTCAGTGATGATAATGAATTTTTTTAAAAAAAATGTGTAAAAAGTGACTATATTATTTTTCACGCCAAAAGTATATATCTCATGAATTTTTAAAATTTTGTTATATTTTTTTTGATTCTGGCACATATTGCAAATATGGAGAGAATTTTTAGTTCAATGAATAGTCAATGATGAGTGAATGAAGTAGGTTATTATCTGATTTGATTAAAAATATTTTAATGGCTCAGTATAACTTAAAAAAATTGATTTCGATGTATTTTATAAAATTTGCATTCAAGATAAGACTATTGGAAGGTGTAAAAAGTAGTAAAAAATATTCTAAATAAAAAAATATACTTGTATTAATAATGTTGTTTTAATTTATACGATATTCAAAATTGAAGTTATTTTTTTTTATATCAACTGCTGTTGTATTCTTGTCATCTTTTTGTGTCCCACCAACCTGATAAATATCCTCTTCCGGTAGGGTCTAAATATGGTAACCTTATGTTCATATATATTTTACAATCTATTAGACAAATATTGCTAGGAAGAATTTGTGATAATATATGAATAATATATGAAAATTGGATTTTATTTTGACATCAAAGTAATTAACTTTTCTCGAATATTAATTTTTCAGTATTAAATTATACTGAAAACATAATTACGTTTAATAACTTATTAATATAAAAAAAATCATGTTTGAAATGTTGGTACATTATTCAAAAGCTATATACCATGTACTTTACTTTCTTGTATATCAAAACAAACATACAGTTTATTTAAAATGTTTCTACAGAGTAATTAATTTTAGGTACAATATGAGATTCCTGGTATACCCAGTAGTAAACGGACTTATAGAGTAAATGGAATAAAGGAAATTCCAAGCGAAATTACATTTCAACTTGATAATGGGAAAATGTCAACAGTATCTGACTATTACAAAAATGAAAAAAAATATAGGTATGGTGTGAACATATATGCATATATATACACACACACACACGTATATATGTACAGACATTGATTTGTTTTAGTGTAAAAAATCCTAATTGGCCTTGTATACATGTTGGTGCCAGTAATAAAAACATTTGTGTACTAATGGAATTATGTATGATTGTTGGTGGACAAGTAGTTAATCGTAAATTAAATGAATTTCAAACTAGACAAGTTGTTAGAGAAGCAGCAACTCCAGCATATATAAGAAAACAGAAAATTATGGAAATGTTCAATAAAGTGAATATTAAGTTTTAGTGTCTTATTTTTTAAAGAATTTATTTTAAATATAATACAAAAAAATTGTAGATGAATTACAATAGTGATCCTTATGTTCGAGAATTTGGATTACAAGTTGAAGATAAATTTATTCAATTCAATGGCCGTGTTCTTGAACCACCCAATTTAAAATATTCTGATGGTAATGTTTTACCTGAAAGAGGAGTATGGAGATCAAAACGTTTCATAAATCCTGCATCGCTAAATAATTGGACAATTTTGAATCTTTGTAATCGTACTAGATCAGAAAGTTTGGTGCAATTTGTGTCAGAAGTAATTATAATTTATATTTTAATAATATTTTTAATTGAAGTGAATTTTCTTATAAACAGTAAGTTTTTTTCTTTGTTGATTGCTAACAATTTTCATACTGTATACTCAACATAAATATTTATATTATTAAATTATTCATTTTATAAAATTCAAATAATCATGACTGGAAAATTTACAATTTTCTTATCTTATTTAAATTTTTTTAATTTATGTATGTTTCCTTTAGTGTACATATGATAATACCATTCACTTAAGCTTACATTGTTTGCATAACAATATTTTAAAATTTCATACCAATTCTAAAGTTTTGAATAATTTATAATAATTATTTGATTTTTTCAGTAAACAAAGTTTTTATGTAGTAAAGAAAACGTAACACTGATTTAAAGTTTTAAGTAATTTATGATAATTATTTGACTTTTTAAGTAAAAGAACTTTTTGTAGATAAAAAATATGGGCCGAACTTATGGAATGAGTATATCGGATCCTTTGCCTTTTACACAATTAAGGTCAGATGCTAAATCTGTTACTGATTTTTTGAATAAAAATAAGTCATTGTCATTGTTATTTGTTGTCGTACCAGATTATGGAAATATTTATAGTATGGTTTGTATAACTTATTTGTATTTGATTTACTAACAGTTAAAATGTTAAAATTAAAAAAGATGATTTTAGAAATACTGTTTGTTTTAAACACATTACACTTTAAGTTATGCTATAGTGTTATGTATTTATTCCTATAGTATTTATAGTCCATTGTATTTGAATACTTTGTATTATTGTAATATTTTAAATTATAAATAAATATTAACATAGAAAAAGTATTCAAAAAAGTACATATTTAATTTAATGGTTTTAGTTATTAACCTTTATTGAATAGGCATTGATGATAATTTAATTAATTGTACAATTTAAAATTTAGGTAAAGCATATTGCAGAAGTAAATGTTGGGATTTTAACACAATGCATAAAATCCAGTACTATGTTTAAAATGAAACCAGCAACAGTTGGAAATATTTTATTGAAAGTAAATGCAAAACTTGCAGGACATAATCATGAATTATTAAACCGACCTCCAATATTATCACGGCCTTGTATGGTAAGAAGAGAAAAATCATATTTATATATTTTTTTATGCATTTAAACTTACATGTGCATTAACATGCATGCATGTCTGTGTATATATATATTAGGTTGGCTGGTATTTGGTGTCAGTAATTTATACTTCATCGTTGTTGGCTTAGTGACTAATATTTTAAGAAAAAAAAACTCCAAAATGTATTCAGTTCTCTTGCAGACATTCCATCACATGAACTAATATCTCAGTGTGATCTTTTCAAGAAAAGGACATTTTTTGTGTATATTTTGCCCTTCAAACATCAATGATCCAGAGCATATTCGTCACATTATTCTCTATTGTTTCCATAAAGGCAAGGACGCAAAAACAATTACTAAAAAGATTTGCAAATTATATGCAGATGATGCAGTGAACATTTACATGTTTTCGGTGGTTTAAAAAGTTTCGTAAGGGGGATTTTGATTTGAAGAATAAAAAAAAGAGTGCTTGCCGTATTCTGTTTGACGATGAACAATTAAAAGTGATAATCGAATATGATTAACGTTTAACAATGAGGTAGCAGTGAAGATGAATTCGTCAAAAAATTCTGTAACGAGAGCACTTCATCGCATTGGTAAAGTAAACAAACTCGATATATGAGTGCCGCACCAGCGGACTGCAGAACAGCACCAAAACAGGATGAGTGTGTGTTTCGTTGAAGGCTCATCAAATTCAGGAACCATTTTTTGCTTAATTTGATACACCCGTCTTATTCCCGGACGTTGTCCTTTCTTATTTCCATCTGTTCCGATCCGTACAAAGTAGCCTCGATAAAAAAAATTCCAAACACAATGGAGTGAATTCCTTCCTAGTATCATTTTTCAGGTTAAAATCCCCAGAATTTTACAAAAGCAGAATACAAAAATTGATTGAACGTTGGAATATAGTTATCCAAAACGAAGGAAATTATATATTAAATTAATAATAAAAGAATTACCATAAAAAAATAGTTTCATCTTACCTATTACCACTGACATCAAATATGGGCCAACCTAATGAATACATTCATCTGTAATGAAATTTCCTATGTAATAGAAGATAGTAACTGGCATTAGTTTCAAGTATACATGATGTATTGGCAGATTTAAATTGTTATAGTTTCATATATAGTGTGTATGTATGTATTTTTTTTTCTAGATTGTAGGTGCTGATGTTACTCATCCTTCTCCAGAACAGACTAAAATTCCTAGTGTTGTGGCTGTTACTTCAAGCCATGATCCAAAAGCTTCAAAGTATTACATTTGTTGGCGTTTACAGCCTCCAAAAGTGGAAATAATAAGTGATTTAGAAAATATAATAACAGAACAAATTGAATATTTCAGAGAAAACACCAAATATTATCCATATTCAATAGTATTTTTCCGAGATGGAGTTTCAGAAGGCCAGTTTCAGCAGGTATAAAATACAAAACATTTATTTTCTTAAGCTTCAATACAATTTTTCTAAAAAAATTCATATAAATTCGTATTCTCTTTAAACAAAGTTACTTATTAATGTTTACACTTTTCACATTGAACTTATTATGAACGATGTAATAATTGGCTCAAATAAATATATGCATATGTATGTAATATATATGTGTGTGTGTGTTTGGGGCTTAAGGGCACATAGGCAGCTAAGGTCATTAGTGCCTGAATATATATATATATAGGTTTACTTTACTGCATATTATTGTTTAATTAAAATATATAAATATGATTATAATAAATTAAAAAATAAATATGCTAATAATTTATAGAGAAATTACTTTTTGAATTTATATTAAATTATCTTGTAAATAGTACATGATGAATTTTTTTTAGTGCATATATGTTATAGAATAGTATTTTTGTGAAAATATTCTTAGAACCAATTTAGATTAACTCACCTCATGTAGTAAATCATTTAATTAGTGTAATTAAGACAACACTATTTTGATATTAATTTATCTATTAATGCTTATGTACAATCATAATAATAAAGGTCAAGTTCAAACAAAATTTCAGTTTATTTACTATCAAAATATAAGCAACTTATATAGTTAACTCATTAAAAACAATATATCTATCAAAAAATGTCTTGAATTACTTTTTTATTTACTTAGGTGCTGGATGCTGAAATACCTGCAGTTAGAAAAGCATGCAAAAAAATTGAAGAAAAGTATAAACTTACAAATTATCAGCCAAAAATAACGTTTTTAGTTGTTCAAAAACGACATCATACTCGGTTATTCCCAGTTAATCGACAAGATGAAGATGGAAAAAATGCAAACGTGCCAGCAGGAACTGTCGTAGATACAGTAATAACACATCCCCGAGACATAGATTTCTATTTATGTAGTCATGCTTCTATTCAGGTAAGTTTTTTTAATATCTGCACATATTGCATTATTTAAATTTATTTATATGGAACTAGCATACAGAACTCGCACACACTCACTCACATACACATATGAGCAAATGATTCCTTAATATATATTTTGTTTTAGGGTACAAGCAGACCTACAAAATATAGAATGTTATGGGATGATTCAAATTTTACAGAAGATGATATTGAAGAACTAACATATTATTTGTGTCATTTGTTTACACGATGCACAAGAGCAGTTTCTTATCCTGCCCCGACTTATTATGCTCATTTAGCTGCTTTTCGTGTTCGACATTATTTAACACAGTAAGTTTTTAAAATAATGTGTGCGTGTGTGTGCATGCTTGTATGTATTATGTGTTTTATATATATATATATATATATATATATATATATATGTATATAAATAAAAAAATGAAAGTTTGTTTGAAAATTTCATTCTGTTTTTAATACAACATTTCTATGAAGAACTTAAGTTATAAACATGATATTTGTAAATATTCTGAATAATATTTTAAAGAATTTTAATATTTTTTAATATTTTAATTTTGTAAAGATCCATTGGTTTTGTTGAAACTCAATTGTCCAGTTAATTCTTAGATTAAGGGGTAATAAAGTCTGCTTTCAACATTTAATATAATTTACAAAAGAAAGAATAAAGTGCAAACAAAAAAATGTATCTGATGTTTATGTTGATGATATTATCAATGAACAAACATTTCAAAATGATTTAACATATTTTGTATTGGTAGAAATTGCCTTTCTGATATAAATTTATTAAAAAGACTTAACAGTAGAAGTTGCAGTATCCACTTTAATTGACCATTATTTACATCAAATAACTGAAGAAATCACAGAAATATTGCAAATATCAAACAATATACCATTTTTTTTTGCATCAATGGAAACTTAGAATGATTGACAAGTATGATGTTTGGGTACCATATAATTTAATGGATCATATTTTAATTTTGATTATTAAGATGTCATAAAGTCAACCCATTTTTGATTAGTTTAATAACATTATTAAACTAATACAATAAAAAGTGAATCTTATATGATCAAGTAAAACAAAAAAGAAATTGGTGTCAAATGGGTTTATCTTCATTAAGCATTCTCTTGACTGGTTAATACCCAAAGCATAAAATTATGTGTTTTGGTAAGATTGCGATTGTAAGCTTCTACCAAGCAATGTTATTAATTATTGAATAGATAATGTTATAAGAATAAATATTTATAATTAGATCAATTAAGTGCAGTAAGTCTAAAAAAATGCTGGCATTAATAAACCAAAAGTCATATCATCTACTATAACATCAAACCACTTTCATCTTTACAGATCTTGCTAAAATTGAGAGAGCTAGATTGGGCTTATCATTTATATATTATTTTTACCTAACTTGGATTTTTCCTCTTAACATTCATTTCAGTCATTATACAGTATTCAATTAACAGAAGTGGAAAAGTTCATCAATCTGGAGGAATCAAATACATGTACTGATATTATTTATTAAAAACGATAAGAAAATTTTTAAGTATAATATACATAAGTTGCCTGTTACTCGTTAGATAGCAAAAATTTATTAATCAAAGTAAGATCTATAATTACTGAATCAAATTATATTAAAGAGTGAATCTTTGAATTTTATTCAAAAAATCAAGCTTTTCAAACAATAATATGTATACATGCATTTGTGTTTGTGTGTGTGGGTATGCGTGCATGCGTAAATATAAATATATATACGATGATAATAAAATATTTTTAGGTGGAACGTTGATATTAATAATTTAAAAAAAGAAGAATTAAATCGAAAAATTAAAGAAGAAATACGTTTGAAGAAACCAATGTTTTTTGTATAAGCTCTGTGTGGTGTGTATGTATGTATGCTTGTACATATGTATGGACATGTGTATATGTGTGTGTACATATATACATATGCGTATATATATATATATATATATATATATTGAAAATAATAAAATATTTTTAGGTGGAAAGTTGATATTAATAATTTAAAAAAAGAAGAATTAAATCGAAAAATTAAAGAAGAAATACGTTTGAAGAAACCAATGTTTTTTGTATAAGTCTCTTTGTGTGTGTATGTTTGTATATGTATGTGCGTACGTATATGTATGTTTGTATGTATGTATGTATATATATATATACATATACACATATATACTACATACATACACATACGTATATATACATATATGCACTTATATATATATATATATACACATACACACACACACACATATATATGGAATGGTATATTTGTATTTTATTACCCTTTTTTTACACATATTTTGCATTGTGTAAAAGATAGTTTTAGTTGATGAAGATAATTTAATAACTATATAACATATGCTTCAGTATAAGTAAAGGTGCAATTTTGATTGCTTTTTTTTCTGTTTAATTGTGGATATTTAAGAATAATTTAATCATTTGAAAAAATCAATTTACTGTTTCATTGGAGTATCATTTAATCAGTTAAAAGGTACTGCAAAGACCAGTTTCGGCTTCAGTATGTGGCTGTTCTAAGGCTTTTTGATATTTGATAACAAAAATATAGTATTTTTTCATATTGTATAATATTTTAAACTATATATATATATATATATATATATATATATATATATATTTAAATATATATTTATACTATTGGGTCACTCATAAGTAATGCGGTTTTTTAAAATAAGTTTTGAAACAGTGAAAAAAAATTGATGTTTTAATTTTGATCCAAAATATTATTTACAACTTCTTTCCATCTTAATTTTAAATTTTTCAATACCCTGGAAATAAAACTTTTTGGGCTTTGCGTTAAAGAAAGAGTCGAGCTCCCTTCGGATATCACTCTATATTAAGTTGTTTTCCATTGATGTGATTTGGAGACGGAACAGATAATAGAAACCTTACCAATCATTTTTAAGTGCCGATTAATAGTTGAATACGTTAATTTGAGTTTCTTGACTAATTCTTGTACTGTTGAACTAGATTTTTATTCCACTAGTGTTCGCAGGATCTTATCAAACTTTTGAAAATGTCATGACCCTTCCTCATCTTCAGGCTGTAGTTCCCGTACTGAAATCGTTGAAACCATCTTTGTCCTTGCCCGAGACTAATAACATCTAAACCGTAAATTTCCTATAATTTTTTCACTGCAGTTGCAACATTGTTGCCTTGACGAAACTCCCAAAGCAAAATATGTCTAATATGCTTTTTTGACATTTCCATGATAACTAATATTTTTTCTTGTAAATTTGTGTGATTACTGTTTATGTTTTTTTTTGTTCCACAATAAGACTACAAAGACATTATGTACAATTGAGCAGCATATACATCTGATACGTTATTGCAATAATTGTAAGTATTGCATCATCCATTTTCAGTTATATAAAAATACCGCATTACTTATGGGATGACCCAATATATATTTTTTTTATGAATACACATTAGCCTTAAAAACACAGTTAATGTAATTTGAGAAAACATCTTTTATTCTCAAAAACTAATAAATTTATATTAAGTAAGTAACAATAATGGTACTGCTTTCAATAATATAATTTTTAATATGTATAATTTTGATTTGAAAGAATAAATTGTATTCTTGCTGATTAATAATTTTTTATTATTATTATTATAACTATTTTATATCATTTCCTAATATTTACTATTACAATATGTATGTATGTTCTTATATATTAATATTTATGTAACCATTTTCATAAGCTCATTGTTATCAAGACAAATATACATGCATGTGTGTTCGCACATACAAACATATATACAGTAGAACTCCAATCATCTGCAAAAAACCGATTATCAAGCCAGATAATTATAATATATTTGTGTATATATGTATATGTATATGTATATATATATATATATATATATATATATATATATATATATATATATATATATATATATATATATATATATATGTATATATGTATATATGTATATATATATATATATATATATATATATATATATATATATATATATATATATATATATATATATATATATATATATATATGTTATATCTAAATCAGCCAATATTTTTTTTTGTTTTAATATTAACAATCTTATTATGAGTGAATGAAATTGAGACTACTATAGAAGCTGTTGCTGGTCCGTCTACATTTAGTGCTGCTACACAAGATGTTGATATCATTCCTAGTGAGATGCAGTTTTTAGATATTTTACATGAGATACCTGGTTGGATACTCAAATTGTGATAATGAAGACATTTGAGAATAGCTAAACAGAGATGAGAATGAAGCTGGATACCAAATTTTAAGTGATGAAATTGTTATCTAAGTTTTTCAAAAGCCAACAACTGAAGAAGAAGAAAACTTCGCACCAGCCAACAATTACCATGTTCATGCCATCAAGGCTATTGAAGATATGAAATATTTTGAAGAACAGGATGAGGCTAATAACCTGAAGAAAGATGCTCTGCTGCGATACATCGGAAATATGGCTGCAGCTAAACTATTCGCTTCCAAGAAACAAAAAAAATAACTGATTTTTTTTCCAAATCCAAAATGTCCAATTTAGTTAAATATATTTCAATTCGAGGTTATGCCAGCGTTGTGTGCGCTTCAGAGTTTAAGTGCGCGGTACGAGGACCTATAACTTAGACATATGAAGTCGTTCGTCCCTCGATACAAGTACAAGGAGAGCGGATGGCACAGATTGAGCAGTAGTTGGTGTTGATTTACACGGCAGTGAATGGGAGGGTCGGCTCGGGGCTCGAGAGAAGCTGATTGACTGACATTAGTCACATGTATGTAGCTCTCTCACGGTGTACAAAGAAAGAGGTGTATACGATTTCAATGGAAAATTGATGAAATTTATTCAAAATATTGTATTCACTGAATCTTTAGAATAAAAAAAATGTGAACATTATATTTTGTTAATTTTTATAAACTTTTCCAATAAAACTTTTATGACATATTTTACGCAGATTATTTGTGCGTATAATTTGTTAATTTCTGATATTTATTAGGGGATAGCGAGCGGGGGACGAAGCTCCTCTGGGATCGGCGAGCGTAGCGAGTAGGCAGCAGACCCCCCTGGTAATTAAAAAAAATATACATTAATCAATTATGTTTTTGTAGTATGTTGTTAACACAAAATGTATGGTCATTTACACGTATATTATTATAGTCCGGGAGCTAGCGACGAGTTTATTTACGTCATCGAATAACTTATGAAACTTTTTTTATCATTTGTGGGTATCGTGGCAAGAAAAGAAACGCAAGTCTGACAACTCGGGTAGGGAGATTTTCGGGCCGAAACCCTCTCAAAGTCGTTATTTTGGACAATAAACTTACGTCATCGAATAAGTTTTAACCCTTTGTCGAATAATTGTTTATATTGATGGGAAAGTTAGTCTAGCAAGGGGTTGAACATGTCAAAACTGGCCATGAACTTACGTCATTGAACAAATTTTTCCCCTTTGCTAGATAAATGTAGGCATCTGGCAGCCCCTATCCGGGGGAAAGTTGGTCTGGCAATGAGTTGAACATGTCAAAACTGGGCATGAACTTAAGTCATCGAATAAATTTTACCCCTTTGCTAGATAAATGTTTATGTAGGTACATTAAGGAAAAAATAGTTTGTCAGCCTATACCCGCGGAAAGTCGTCTAGCAGACCTTTGAAAACCGCGCGCCGCACTTCCACCGAGCGATTTCAGCGGCAGCGTGACGTCAATTTATTCGAATAATTTAACCGAAATTCATACAATGAAACGCATTTGTTTTCTTTTTAATGATATTTTAAAAATGTTTTGCAGTTTAATGCATTTCATAGTTTAAAAAATTTAGAATAAAACATTTTATTGCATAATTAATCTTTAAAAAAATGTTTTATTCTTTCATCAAATATTCTTTTTAACTCTTTAATTGCTTTAGTTTTGATTTTTTTTTTATTTTCAATGCATCTCGATTAACCACGTATAGAAAGTAAATATTTTATTACAAATAAATTGTAATTTAAGTGGGGATACTTCAAACATAATACAACATAATTCAAGATTTCAGTAATGTGATTTTTTTGTTGACTTCTACATTGTTACTGTATATATACAACAACGCTATATTCATGAATGTGTTACAACATTTTTATTATTACTGACAAACATTTTTGTGTTTTTTCACAAACTATCGAAAGAAGACATTTACAAAGAAAAATTACATTCTAAAGTGACATTTACAAATGAAAATATAATGAAATAAATAAACTTAGAAACTATCTTTCTTTTCTGTACTCCCAAAACTTCCAACATTTCTACTTTCCCTATCGTTAACGTCCGATTTACTTTCTTCGTCATCGTTGTTGTTTTCCGTGTCCGATAATAATACTTGATTATCTCGGACTCATTGTCATCTTCAGCTTAAATGACGACATCATTTACGATGCTGGATGTTGGTCGCCTTTAAACAAAATAAATTCAGATTTCTCGTCTTTTTCTATCCACCCATTATCCTCGGGAAGTAAATTAGTTGGACGTGGCAAATGAGCGTTTCCCCAGATGTTCGTGATGTATGTAGGTTCTAAGCACTCAGTGGAGACAGTACAGCGTTTTGCTGCTGTGGGTAGTAACGTACCCACAGCCGCGATCATTCTAGCCTCCATCTCCATGTATACAAAGTCGGGAACCCTTCGATTATTTTTTGGAGTCAGATAATATTGAATTTTTAGTTTTACATTTACATGTTTAATTACAAATTAATTAAACATAACTATTACAGTAATTACATTGTTATTAGCTACTAGTATTAACAACTTACTACTCTTATCAACATGTACATCATAGATAAAGTATCATCATAGATGTACATTGTTTTTATCTTGTATTTTAAATCGCAGCTAATTATAAAAATAACATTACTTTTTATTTTACTTTGACGGATAAATCAATGCCGCAAAGAGGGGATAAATAACATAACTTTTTCCTGTTCTAAACACAATTAATAATTTCTTAGTTAATCGTTATGCGTATGAAATCTACACATTCTACTGTTACTGCCAAACAATTTAGCATCATAAACAAATTAAACATTTTTGCAAATATTGGTAAAATGCAATATGAATATAAATTGACCTTATTGTTATTCATTATTGTACAAAAATTCTAGTCATTTATATAGAATAAAATAAAACTCTTGTATCAGAGAACATAAATGGGTTTAAATAAAAAATATTTATTTAAAATTTTAATTGAAAATTTAAATGTATTTATATCTTTATCTTCAATTTCTAATTTTGTAAATCGGTAGACTTTTAAATTCAAATATTCTCATTAAAGAAACCTTTGTAAAATATGTATTTTAAATAGAAAAACTCATTTTTTATATTTTTAAAAAATATTACAAACCAAAATAGAGCAATTAAACATCTGTGATTATAAAAGTCTGTAAGTTTATCATAAAAGGAACTAATTGTCAAAATAATATAAAGAAGAAAAAAAATGGAGAATATTTCGATTATAAAAACAGTTCTGATCTGAGTCTTTATCTATGATTTTTATCTCTTTATCTATGCTGTACATCATAAATAAAGTCCTTGATTCTCTGCAGATATTACTTCTTCCGGTTTTTTGAAACTTTTTTACGGAACTCCAACTTCTAAGCAATTCAAATACTCCGCATCAACTTCCACTCTCCTGTCAATACCGGCTTAAAAATCGACTGGATAGACCCCGGAAAAATTCAATCCGAACCGTTCAACGAACAGCTCATACACATTATAAATTCATTTTCGACTAATAAAAGTCTTTTTGATTTTGATTATCTGCAGATATAGATTAGTCTACTTTCTTTATGATCTACATCACAGATAAAGGATTTATACCTATGTCTACACACAAATATATGTTTCCTATGTTTGGAACTGTGGCTAATACACTTTAACAACTAAATTGTTCAGGAACCGGTAAAGAATTTATTTTGGAACATATATTCTGCATTTTTTAAACAATGTGTATTTTGTTTTTTTTTTTTTAAAAAAAAATGAATTCATGAATATAACAAAAAATATATCAATGAATATAACGATTTAAAAAATTAAAATACTGTGTCAAAATTGTAATTAATCAATTATATATATATATATATATATATATATATATATATATATATATATATATATATATATATATATATATATATATATATATATATATATATATATATATATATATATATATATATATATATATGTGTGTGTGTGCATGTTAATATGTAGGTACATACGTACATATGCTTTTACACACAGTATACACTCATACGAATATACCTATCACATTTAATTAAAGAAATTAAAATTTAAGTGGAAATTCATATCCATTATTTGTATATTGGTTAGTAATCATAGATAAAGATGTATTATGTCTTATAGATTAAAATGTGTTCTTCACATTTTCGATAGTGTTCTTGGGCGATGTTAAGTTAAGATTTTTCTGTGTAAATTTTCATTTGTTTTATACTCGATTTTTCCTGTTTCTGGAATATTATATTAATATATTCATATAGAATTTCAATAATTTGTTAATATAACACAAAACGCTTTAAAGGAATATAGACTTTTTTTGTGTTTGTAGAACAATCTTCTCAGTTCAGGTGAATCAGTGGGTGTAGTGTGTTGTGTGTCATAGAAGGCGTATTTTCAGTGAGTTATTTGTGAATAATAAAAATTCAATACATCTCTGGTATACGGTAAGTTTAAGTTTAAAATTGACGTATTGTGTTATGTATTTAAAACTTACTACTTTTAATCTGACTTGGGTGTGGTATAATTTTGCTTATTGAAGTAATTCTGTTACTGTCATGGATACTTGGCTTGGCATGAAAGATTGTAAATCAAATTGGGTGATATTAGAGATACATGTGTGTAGATTTGCAGATGTACTTATATTTCACAGATCTACATATATTTGAACTATTTAGCACACTTTTTATAAAAATAGGAATAAGTATGTATACATAATTTGCATCTAATGTTTATCAAAGGATGCCGCCATGCGTCTGAATCGATATAATGCGATGTTGCCAAGTCTTTCTGAAACCTCGATTGTCTTCTGGACATTCGTATAACAGTTCAGTAACTTGTTACTAAAGTTACATTTATATATATATATATATATATATATATATATATATATATATATATATATAATATTATTATTATTTGTTACAGGTGTGTGTAATCTGCGCCCGTTTCACCATGAGCTATCAAATACCTCCCCAAAATCGACCAAGTAAGAATATATATTTGACTTATCAAAATATTATCGTATATTGATTCGATAAAGAAAATTCTATTGTACTTTACTTTTGAAATTTTCAAATTCTTGTATTAAAAACAATATTTACAATTGTAAATATATAAATAATGTAGTATAGAAATGTATACTAACTTATTTTTTATTTTTGCAGTGTCGCATGGTAATTATCAAGGTCCGGAAGATTTGCCTCTCGGATCTTCTAAAGAACAAACTTTAATGTGGACGCAGAATAATTATATGGGTGATTCAGGAATTCATTCAGGGGCTGCAACGCAAGTCCCATCTTTATCTGGCAAAGATGATGAAGATATGGAAGGTGATCAACTTATGTTTGATTTAGATCATGGATTTGCACCAAGTTTTACACAGGATCAAGTTGATGGTAAAGTTGAATTATAATATAAATACAAACATTTTTTTTATTAATTAACTTAGATGGATATTTTTCTTTTTGTGTATTAGATATTTTTTAAATGATATGACTTCAAAAATAACTAATAATATATAAGATTATTTATTTAACAAATATAATAAATTTTAATTTCATAAAAATTATCTATACACATATACATTATTTATATGTGTACGTGTGTATATATATAATATATATATATATATATATATATATATATATATATATATATATATATATATATATATATATATAATTTTGTATCTTATTAATTTATGGTATTAAGATCATTTTATAGTGACAAACTTTTTTTTGTAAAAATGGTATTGAAATAAAATTATAATAATAATAATTATGACTATCAAAAGTTGAAATTTTAATTATATAAAATTATACAAGCAGAATAAAGCATCGAATTGAAATGCTGTTTATACAGTGGATGGTAAAAACAGAGTAAAACAACAGAAATAAAATGTTATTTGAGCTCATTTATAAATTATCAAATATAACTGAATTGAAGTTCAGAATTAAACTTCTGCAGTACTTTTGAATTTTAGATGAAATATAGATATTTATTATAGTTTTATTCTGCTTGTACATGCATTTTAATTGTGCATTAACCCAAATGTGGAGTATCAGTTTGCTTTGAAATTACTAGTACAAAAATACTCTGGGATTTTAAAATCCTTACTTAAACTTTGCTAATAAATATTTTTACAATTTCATTATACATTTTTGTAAAACAATTTTTGATTTTACTTACATGAGTTGAGCAGGGTTGAGGGAAGGGATATGTGCAAACTTTTTTGAAATTAAACATTTTCCTCCATTAATATGTATTTAAAAAATTCATTTTTTTTAAATTTATGTTCAAATTATACAGAGTATTTAATTGTTTTGTCACTGCTAATTTTCACACAAATATGTACATGGTAAATAATCATTATAAATATGAAAATAAAAAACAAAAAAAATATAAAGTAGATAACAGAGAAAATTTTTTTTTAAGATATTTTGTTGAAAATAAAGTCTGAATTTAAGTATGAAATGTATATGATTGTGTAATTTCCAATAAATTATTTATAATTTTTTTTAGAAATGAACCAACAGTTGAACCAAACTCGTTCTCAGCGTGTTCGTGCTGCTATGTTTCCTGAAACTTTAGAAGAAGGGATAGAAATTCCATCAACTCAGTTTGATCCAGCACAGCCAACAGCTGTTCAACGTCTAGCTGAACCTAGTCAGATGTTGAAACATGCTGTCGTTAATTTGATCAATTATCAAGATGATGCTGATCTTGCTACTCGTGCTATTCCTGAATTAATTAAATTGTTGAATGATGAAGATCAGGTAGTTGTCTCACAAGCTGCCATGATGGTTCATCAACTATCGAAAAAAGAAGCTTCTAGACATGCTATAATGAATAGTCCTCAAATGGTCGCTGCATTAGTTCGTGCTATTTCAAATAGCAATGATTTAGAAACAACTAAAGGGGCAGTTGGTACACTACATAATTTGTCTCATCATCGACAAGGTCTTTTGGCTATTTTTAAAAGTGGTGGGATTCCAGCTCTTGTAAAACTGCTTAGTTCACCTGTTGAATCTGTTTTGTTTTACGCAATTACAACGTTGCATAATCTTTTACTTCATCAAGATGGTTCAAAAATGGCTGTTCGTTTAGCCGGTGGTTTGCAAAAAATGGTTGCGTTATTACAACGTAATAATGTTAAGTTTCTTGCAATTGTCACAGATTGTTTACAAATTTTGGCATATGGAAATCAAGAAAGTAAATTAATTATTCTTGCTTCTCAAGGTCCGATTGAACTAGTACGCATAATGCGCTCGTATGATTATGAAAAGTTGTTATGGACAACTTCTCGAGTTTTAAAAGTATTGTCTGTCTGTTCAAGTAATAAACCAGCTATTGTTGAAGCTGGCGGAATGCAGGCACTCGCTATGCATCTTGGAAATCCAAGCCAACGGTTGGTTCAAAATTGTCTTTGGACATTACGTAATTTATCAGATGCTGCAACTAAAGTTGATGGTCTTGAAGGTTTACTTCAAAGTCTTGTACAGGTGCTTGCATCAACAGATGTAAATGTTATAACATGTGCAGCTGGGATTCTTTCAAATCTAACATGCAATAATCAACGTAACAAAGTTACAGTGTGTCAAGTTGGAGGAGTAGATGCTCTTGTTCGCACAATTGTTAATGCTGGGGATCGTGAAGAAATTACAGAACCAGCAGTATGTGCATTGCGTCACCTGACTTCACGACATGTTGAGTCAGAAATGGCACAGAATGCTGTTCGGTTAAATTATGGAATGCAGGTTATCGTAAAACTATTACATCCGCCATCTCGTTGGCCTCTTGTTAAAGCTGTAATTGGATTGATCAGAAATTTAGCTTTATGTCCAGCTAATCATGCACCTTTGAGAGAACATGGTGCAATTCATCATCTTGTCAGACTTTTAATGCGAGCATTTCAAGATACAGAGCGAGTAAGTTAACATAATTGTTTTAGTTTTAAATATTTTTCATTAAAACTTTTATCTTTAATAGTTAAATCACAGTATTTATATGAATGTATTCATTTTGTTACATCTATAAATATATGTTTACTTATGTATAAACCAGTTTTTTTTTAAAAATAAATTCAAAAATAAAAACAAAACATTAATTTTATATATTATTTTTAGCGTTCATCTGTTGTTAGCAATGGAAGTCAACAACCAGGTGCATATGCAGATGGAGTAAGAATGGAAGAAATTGTAGAAGGAACTGTTGGTGCATTACATATACTTGCAAGAGAATCGCACAATAGAGCTATAATTCGTGGACAGAGTGTAATTCCTATTTTTGTTCAGTTATTGTTCAATGAAATTGAAAATATACAACGTGTTGCTGCAGGTGTTCTTTGTGAATTAGCTGCAGATAAAGAAGGTGCTGAAATGATTGAACAAGAAGGGGCAACAGCACCCCTAACAGATTTATTACATTCTCGTAATGAGGGTGTTGCTACATATGCTGCTGCCGTTCTGTTTCGTATGTCTGAGGATAAACCACAGGATTATAAAAAACGACTTTCAATGGAATTAACAAATTCACTATTTCGTGAGGATACCAATGTCTGGAATGCTGATATTGGAATGGGTCCTGATTTGCAAGTAAGTGATTTCTTATCCTTTTTTTACTTGTATTGTTTATTTACAAAATGTAAAATATAGATAAATCAAAATGCATGTTGATTGTAAATAAGAATGATGGATTGTATGTATATAATTTCCATTGATAATTTTCATCCATTACTTGTTTTATGTGTATAATTTTTTTGAAAATATATATATATAAATATATATATATATATATATATGTATGTATGTATGTATGTATGTATGTATGTATGTATATCATTTTTCATTACTTTTAGTTATTTATTTTGTTTATATATTATTTTTTTTATTATTTTGCAAAGAGAAAGTAATTTAAAATTTTAACAAATAATGTAAGTATAATTTAGTGCATAATTTTTTTAATGTAGCTCTTGGTATATTTTTTGTTCTATTTATTTAAAACTTGAGGTTCTGACATTTATTTTCAAAATTTATATGAAGGTGTCTGTAATATTAATTCATTCTATAATCAAATATAATTTTTGTATAGATAAATATTTTTAAAAAAGGTTATAGAAAATGTGGATATTAGAATATGCTGAAACTAGAAAACATTTCAGTATAATTTATATATTTATAAAATGTAAAATCAGTTCACTAGTTTGATATTTTAAACTTGATGCTGTTGTAAAATACATTGTTATAAATTTATAAAATTAGAAATTTTATTTATTTCTTAATGTGATTTACTATATTTTATCATTTTATTTCATTATATTTACTTATTTTTAAAAAGAATTGAAATATTTAAAAATAAACTTTAAAGCCATACAATTTATTACATTGTAAAATATACAATAAAATCTTCTTCAAAGTGTGCATATAATAGACTTTTATTTCCAGAGCTAATGAATTGTAATAAATATCAAAATTTGTAGAAATGAAAGCATCACATGTATAATGTTGATTTATTTTATATTGATCACTAAATATTATATCAGAATAGACTTTAATTTATAATAAGCGTGTTAATAGTAATTCTGAGTATTACTTTATTTTTTGTATAATATTTAAGTTTTTAATTTATTTTATTTATTTTTGTTTAGTTTATTTTGCATATGTTATATTGACACGATTACAGGATATGCTTGGACCTGATCAGGGTTATGATGGTATGTATAGCCAAGGGCCACCTAGTGTACATAGCAGTCATGGATATAAACATTTTCAGCAACAAGGTAAGGACAAAAGATGAAATCAGAATTTAAAGCTGAACAATGGTGGTCATTGATTGGTTTTGGGATAGAAATGATTTTAAACTTGTTAATAACTTTTGTATTTTAATTACTAATTTTGTGATTTTACAGCTGCAAATATTTATACTAATTATTTAATACTATTTACTGTTATAACTCTTGGTCATCTATTCATTTATTAATAATAAAGTTAATATATGAGTATCTAACATTTTACAATTAGAAGTGTAATATTTTATATTGTCTTAAGTTTATTTAATAGTAATGATAATAATTGCATGTTTGACAATTGTGGATAATTTTAATCATTTTTTGTGTAATATTGTAGTTGTAAATTCATTATGAAGATCTTTTTAAAGAAATCTTAATGCATTAAAAGAGTTATCTATTATTTTATTTATTTTGATTATAAAATATATTGTTAAGAACTTAAAATAACTAGTCTTTAGTATTTACTTTATGCATGCAAATTCTCTCCTTAAATGGTTGCATTTTCCATTAAATTTGATGTAAATGCATGGGTTTCGAGCAGTATATCACTATATACAATATATGTACACATGTGTAATATATCTACACATAGATTTGCATATGTGTTAAACACACGTGCATACGTATACATATATATATATATGTTGTATGTAAGAAATTAATGTTTTTATTTATGATTACACAACTTATAATTCATCAGTGTTGTATGCATTGTTTGGTAAATGTTTGCTGTTCTTTATAATAAGTTATTTGTTTGCTGTAAATACTATTTTTATCCATACAATTATTTGTATTAGCTTGTTGACATAGCTATTCGTTACACAAACTTAGTAATAATATTACATTTTAAGGTTAATTAAGACAGATCACTAAAATAATAATCAAATATTTCTTTATGCCTGTACATATATACATTTAAATCAAATTTGTTTTATTAAAATATCGTGTTATATAAGAGTTTTGTGTGTGTGTGTGTGTGTGTATATATATATATATATATATACACATACACATACACACACATATATATATATATATATATATATATATATATATATATATGGGGGGGAGATACAATATGTACAGTATAAATATACCAGTTTTATATTCATTTACAGATATTATTTGTTATTAAAAATTATATGAAAATAATTTATTATCTATAGTTGAGTTAAAATATATAAGTCAATATAGTGAGTTATTACATAGTGCTATGTAATAATCAGTTTTCATTAAGAAGATATTTCTACTGAATATCGTCATAATTGTTGATATTAAGAGTATTTTAAAGTTATTGTAAAATGAATCATTTAATTACATAATTTTTTTTAATTAGGTTATGACCAGATACCCATAGATTCGATGCAAGGTTTAGAGATAGGATCACATCATGGTGGCGGTGGTGGATCTACCTATGGACCAATGGATCCGATGGATGTTGGTCCTCATGATACAGATTTGAATTTTGATCATCTGGATACATTACCATCACCACCACAAGGAAACAATACAGCTGCTGCTTGGTATGATACTGATCTCTAATTGTCGTGTTTTAAACATCACTATAGTTTAGTATTTTATTTTACAAGCTATATATTTCTTGTTTAATTAAGATGTTCATTAGCGATTTAAGACTGTAATGTAATTTTAATGTACATGCATTAATGTGTCTTGGTGTTTTTTTCCCATTCTGAAAGACAGTCATTACACTACATTTCTGATACTAATTATGGGTTAACCTACAATTATTTCCTATTTTTAATTATTTATTTAGTACTTCATTTTTTGTATATTCCAATATAAATTTAACAATTTTATATTTCAAACATATTTTTTAAAGTTTATTTAAGTATATTTCCAGTAGCTGGATTGATTGATTAGCAACATTTTATTAATTAATTTAAAGTTTCAGTATTTGTAAGTAAAAATCATGAAATGTTTTACAATTTTTCATATTAACAATTTAAAAAAAAATGTTTACTTTGAACATAATTTTTATTTAGATGCATATATTATAATTATTAGTTAGCTTGTTATATATGAATGTATGTATGTGTGTTTGTGTATATATGTATGTGTATATATATACATACACACACACACACATATATATATATATATATATATATATATACATATATACATATATACATATATACATATATACATATATACATACATATATATATATATATATATATATATATATATATATACATATATACACATGTACACACAACAAATAATATTGTTTTGTGTATGATAATAAATCATTCATTATTATGATATAAATTCTTTACAAAAATTTCTAAATGATACAAGGAAAAATCTTTTGGACTATTTAAACATATAGCAGTATTTAAAATATAGTTGATATATAATTATTATTGTAGATTAGATGAACATTGCATTTTTATTTGGATATTAATTCAGTGTTTATAAATGTATTTTTTTAATTGATAATATATACAATTGGAGATCTTTTACTGAAAGGTTATAATTTGTTATGAAAAATATTTTTTTAAATTGTATTTTTGATTTTAAGATCAATTTTTCATTGTTTGGAATACGCCAGTTTTTTTTGTAAAAACAGTGTTTACATATTGATTAATTTCAGTATTGATTCTATTGTATTGATAATGTTAAGAGAGGATGAAAAAAATATTTGCTTATATAGTTATATATTTTTTTGCAAATTCTTCATATATATATATATATATATATATATATATATATATATATATATATATATATATATATATATATATATATATATATATATAAGTATCCTATTCAAAATTTTAATTAATATTGATGTTTATAAAATTCTGTTTATATATCAATACTTTATAATGGTAATTACACTGTTGTGAACATTTTAATTATTTTGTTTACTTTATGTATTACATATGAAATATATGTTAGAAATTATAATTTTTCTTTCATAGTTTCCCCTTTTTTAGATTTTTAAAGTGTTTTAATTTACAGATTTGTTATTGAATTGACAGGGAAATTGAGTTTAAAGAAAAAATAAATTCTAAAAAATATCCATACATAGCCATAATAATAGTGCAGTTTATATCACATTAGTTTATATATATATATATATATATATATATATATATATATATAAATAAGTACATAGAGTCTCATTGCAAATAACTCAATTTGGTGCTCACTATTACTAATATGAAATAATTGTTCAGTGGTTGATAATTTAGAAATAATATCAATGCAAAACATTTTTGTTAACATAAATAACTATAAAAATGTGTAATTTAATGCCAAATCATTTAATATAATGCCAACAGTTTATTGCAATGTTTTCCACCTCTAAATAAAGTATCCTAAAGATTTTTCAAGTGTAATATAAAAAAAATAACTTTGTGTTGTATGTTAAACACATATATAGCAAACTAGTGATTCAGTTGTGTAATTCATAAATATATGTGCGACACCGATTGGGTTAAGTAAATGATGACTCATTCAAATAATTTTTCTGTTCAGATAAGTTTTGGAATTAACATTACTATGGACTAATCAATGAATATTTCAGTCTAATTCTGAAATATTTTTATACAGCCAAATTTTTTTTGTGAATGTGGTATTTGAAATTAATAAAAATATATATGAATACTTCTATTAGTTATATTATTAGAATTAATGTATTTTTAAATCCACCGATCAGTTTATTATTTTCCAATGCTTTTTTTAGTGACGATTTTAACAAGAATACTAAATTATTTTATTTAATCATTTTTCATCAGCCAAGTTAGATTTTTGGTTCTCTTTATATTCAAATTTAAGTGAGTAATTGTAAGTGATATTTTATTTGAATGAATATAAAATTATATATATATATATATATATATTTTAAAATTCTCAATATTTTTTTTACATGTACACTGCACACAATATACACATATGTATTAATAAGCATGAAAAGTTCTATTATAATTAATGTTTAAAAATATCTCAGTAATGAAAATAATTTAATTTTAATTTCAATAAAAACCTTGTAATACTGTTGGTCAATTATTTTGTATGTTTTGTTGATAAAAATTTATAAATGTAACATCTGTATGTTTATATTACATTAATAAATACTATTTACTTATGTAATTACAGGGTAGAATAAACATAATGTATATGTGCAACTTACAAATGTGTAAATGGCAATATAACTTATTTACAATAACGTTATGCTTTTATTAACCCTAAAAAAGTAAAAGTAGTAATACTTTAATTCAGAAATATTAATTCGTTATTTGCAGCACTGTTAAAAATAAACTGTTAATAAAGACCATCATTCTAGAATACCAATTAAAATTTTGTTATTACGGTATGGAGTTTAATAGTCAAATGATCCACAACTTTTAAATACATAGATTTTAGTAACTGTATTAAATTTCAGAAGTGTTAATATTCAATAAGGATGTAAAATAAATTTTGATGTATTTTGGGTGAATTTTTTTTTTTTTTTTTGTATATTTGCTTGATTCTCTAATAGTGAAACTAAAATTGATTACATTTGCAATGTTTACATGAATATATAATTTACATTTTCAGAAATTAATTTTTGAATAGATTTTAATCGATAGACATTGCAAAGAAAGAACAGTTTTAACCAAATACTTTCTATTACAATACTGGAAACTCCAAATTTATGATATGAATGAATGACTAAATATTATTAGTGCTAACTATTGGTTTAATTGATGTTTGTATGAAATCTAGAATTTTGAATTAAAGCTCTACAATACCGCTAATATTTTTAATATAGAATATTTAAGTTTTTTTTTCAATTTTAAGAACTTATAAGTCAAATAAAATTATCATTATTTATATTCGTTTTTATATAAATTTGTACTAATTTTACACCTGAAGCAAGTTTTTATTCATTAAATAATTCCATTGGAAGCAAACAGCATACACATTTTTTTATAAATGTTTTGTAGATTTTTACCTGAATATCTAAATCACATTTTTTGCATAAATTTGTCCATAATTTACAATTGTGAATAATTTATTTAATAATATTAGTGTTAATCCAGGTAATAAATAGCATAATTTAACCCTTAGCTGCCACTGTGGGTCAATATGACCCCAGTGTGGCATGTGGCAGCTATGTTATACCAGATAAGTGTGGCAGCTAAGGGTTAAATATCAATACTGAGTAACAAATGATAATACAATAAAATTTGTAATTTATACTACGTTATCTTTTTGAAACTTAAAGAACGAGTTTTAACATAATTTTTAAATTGTTAAGGTGCATAAATAGCTCACTTTTTTATTAAAATGGAAAAATATATTGAACACTGAAAAAACAATGCATGTCAACAACTTACAAGAAGAGCTAAAATTAGAAAGGCCATTTGCTGATAATAATTAAAATTGAATAAACCCTTTCTCAACTGAAGTATATGGTAGCATTTGAATTTGCATCAACAATCACAAGTGAACTCTTTTTTTCACTCTGAAAACCACTATCTTTTTCTAATCAAAAATATTCAATAACACATTGTTATTTTTGATTGTTGTTTAGGTTCATTTCAATGGTGTCATCCTCATGTATATAAGCATAAGTAACAATCAAAAATAATGTTTTATTGAACATTTTTGATGGGAAGATTTTATGTGGGTTAAAAGAAGAAGTTAAAGTTAAAAGAAGAATTGGAAATTTAGGACAGGGTAGTAACTCTAGTGATTCGGAGTCTAATGATGAAAATTCAGCGGACTCCTACAATGGGCAGCACATACTATCCTTATAACTATTAGAGAACATAATCTAACTTATATATTAAAAAATAAACAAGTATGGCATAAAATTCCAATTAAATCTGCCCATGGACGACAGGTGAAATGCAACATTTTACGTGAAAAATCAGGATCTACATGATATGCCACCCGAGAAGTTGATACTATATCTTCGACTTTTCTAATTCATTTTAGAAAGCCTTTCATAGACATTATCAAATGGACTAATGCGGAAGGAAATAATGTATTTGGGAGTAAGTGGAAATTATTTAAAATCAATGAATTTCAAAGATTTATTGGAGTGTATAAATCAAAGAACGAAGAAATATCTGTTATGGAGCAAGAAAGATGGGCGAAAAATTTTCAACATTAGAGCCGTACTAGATTTCAGAATATACTTCGAGTAATAAGATTTGATGACGTTGCTGAAAGAAGAAAAAATAAATCTACTGATAAACTTCAACCAATTCGCGAGTGTTTTGAAATGTAGAACGACTACCTGCAAGGTGGATATGTGCCAAGCTGAAGTACGACCATAGACGAGAAACTGGTAACTTTTAAGGGAAAGTGCCCATTTAGGCAAAATATCCCCTCTAAACCAGGCCAATATAGTATTAAATTATGGGCAACTTGTGATAGCATCACGACCTATGCATGGAAATTAGAAGTCTATATTGGGAAAACAGGTAAACAAGAAGAAAAACAGAGAAGAATCAAAGTGAAAGTATTATAATAAGGTTAGTAAAAGATATAAAATATTTTTAAAATAATCATCGTCGAGTAACATATTTATTTGTAAGACTGAAATCTGGAAAACTGTTAATATCATAAAGTAGGTAATGGCACTGTAATTTAAGTTAATTAGTCTTTGATCTACTGCAAATAAATAATGATTGTAATAACTATAAATTTAAAAATATCTAAGATTGAAACTCAAGTTAGTCATTCACTCCGCGCAACAAAAAAAGCCGCACTATGTACGAGTTATTGAAGGTGAGAAAAAAAGGAAAATACAACCACTTATTGAGGGTTTTTTTCTGTATTTTGGTTTTCTAATATGTAGTGAATTCAGAAAAAAAATATATTTAATGTAAATTTATGTACTAAAGTATTACTTTTAAGATTCAAGTGAGGAAATATGACAAATTGACAACTTTTTCTATTCGACATTTCTAATTATAATAAAAATTAACGTATTTCAACACGTTTTATGTTTTTTTTTTTTTTTTATTTCAAAAAGAAAATAAATTATACTTAAAAAACAAAAACAAACGTATTAAATGGAAACTAGTTTCTAGTAGTACCGCCTTCTGCTTTGATAACGTCCTGAACCGTATTCGGCATCGAGGCATATAAATTAGTAAGGTAATTGGGCTTAATATCATTATACCAAACTTTTTCGATAATGTCCATGAGATTTTGAATGATGTGTTGAATAGTTTTTGGTTTGCCCTGCTGTATTTTCTTTTTCATGAGTGCCCAGACATTCTCGATGGGGTTAAGATCTGGACTATTCCCCAGCCAATTTAGCGATTCTATCCCAGTTTTGCCTTCAAAGTTGGAATCTGTCAAGTAATTTTCAAAGTTGAGACAATAATGCTCTCACAACACTCAAAAAAAATTATAATGATTATAAATATTCACAGATTTTGCCTTGTGACAAGGTGCTGAGTCGTCTTGAAAAATTTGATTAATAACCTTTCCGGTTAGCATCTCCATACTCGGTATAACACCTTTCAGAATTATTTCTTTATATTTTAGTGCATTGACTATACCTACAACCATAATTAATTGTCCAATTTTTTATGATATGCATTCTCACACCATCACATAGGGAGAATGTTTCACAGTGTAGGCTATGCAATCATCTCTATGCACCGTGCACTTTTCGCCTGCATACTATTTGCTTCCCATCTAGTTCAATTAAATTAAATTTGGACTCATCACTAAATAAAACTCTTGACCAATCTTCTGCAGTTCAGTTTCGTCTCTCTTTAGCCCATTTTAGCCGAGTTTATTTAATTTCTGTGGTCATAAGTGGCTTCTTTGCAGATTTTCTTGCGAATAAACCCACCTCATTAAGAGGATTTTGGATAGTTCTCAAACTAATTGAAGCACCTGTACATCATATCAATTCAACTCTTAATTGTGAGACTTTGAAATCCGTTTTTTAAAATCAGCTTCTTCAGATCCCTGTCTTCTCGGATTGTAGTACATCACTTTAGTCTAGTGCCAATATTTCTGTCCAGAGTTTGTTCCTTCCGATATTTCATTAAGAATCTTCTTACTGAGCTTTTATAAAACCCAATGTTACGAGCTGTTGCTCGTACAGGCATATCTTGCTTAGATGAAGCCAAAATAGCTGCTTTGTCCCCTTTATTTAATTGTGACGTATTAGACATCGTGCACAAATTTTCAGACCAGTTTCAAAAATACAATAAAATAGCATACATTTTTCACAGAAAAGTAGCAGCTGCATTTCATTATTTCACGAAATAAATTTACGACTAACGAGACAATCGAATTACGGAGAATTTCTATGAATTATGAAGGAAACGCACGTGCTGCTTTTTACGTTGCACTGGGTGTACATATTTAGAAAACATCAAATTAAAAATGTAAAAACAATATTTACTATATGTTTATTTTTTTAAAATATATATTAGTTCGGAAAAGTTTGTATTATACTTGCCGTGAATTAATATTTATAATTATGTATAAAAGTTAATGATTGATCTTTTTATCCAAATGCAGTGAATAGTTCTTCGAAAACATTCAACTATTTATTTATTTGTCAAAATCCGGTTTAATATTTCATTCTCGGATATACATTACTTGTGCTAGTACATATCTTGAATATTATATTGTTATCTGTCTTCTTAATACACTAAATTTGTATGTAAAATATTTAATAAATAAAAGTAAATTCTAATTAAAATAAATATACTCAATCAGCAATAAAAATGCTCATCGAACGTACACACCTACGACCTACATTTGTTTTTACAGTCGTAGATATAAGAAGGGGTAACCAGTCAAGTAAAACAGTTTCTTCTGTAGGTCAGTTTTGTGTTACCTTTTGTCCAGCAACAAATACTTTTATGTGAACGCTCGAGACAAGATCCCCCATTCTAGTGTATGATAGTGTACGGTTTATTGTTGAATGCATCGTTTGTGTGCCAGTAAGTTAGTGTCAGTGACTTACAGTTTGTTCTTTCAAAGTTTTATTGTGTGTGCAGTGTTAAAAATTTGAATTTAAAAATAATGTCTATTTATCATTTTTGAATGAATATTTTATTAATTTTATGCAACTCGTTGGGTAGTTTTTTTTTTAATTTGTTCAATTAGGTTCTAATTGTTATTGGAAAAAAAATATTGTCTATATATACATATATATATATATATATATATATATATATATATATATATATATATATATATATATATAGAGAGAGAGAGAGAGAGAGAGAAACCTCAAGATAATTTAGTTTTGCCAACTATATTTTTTCGTTATAGAGAGAACTGATTATAAAGTGATATTATAATACACTTGTATATACTTTATTCATTATAAAGATGAATATATGTACAACTGAAACTGCATATTGATATATATATATATATATATATATATATGTATACATATGTATATTTCATATATGTATGTATGAATTAAAGTCTATTTACGATCTACTATTTGTTTAAAGCTTTTTCCAAACACAATTTAGACAAAATAATGTCTCTCTTGTTTTAAATTAACAATATATTTATCTGGTTTGTCTCTTCCTAAATCTATTAGTATTTTCTGTCAATAATTTCTTTTGTACAACCGTTCTCTCTGCTTGCAATATGTTTCGCCAATTTTTATTTCAAATACTTTATTATTGTAATAATATCTGTAAGTTCTGTTTGTTTTCATATCTATTCTGTTCGTTATCTATCGTTTCTTGTTATTTGCTATCATGTAAATTTCCATTTTTCTTTGTATTGTCTAAAATTATTAAAATCTTTTGACTTTTAGTATCCAAATTTCACTTCCCTTAGTAAAACATAGTGGAATGTAGTGATTAAGAATGCTTTTCTTATCAACCAGAAGGGGGATTCTAATTAAATATCGATTTAAATATCAAGATATCTCGTCTAAATGAAATCCTTCCTATTTTAGTTTTTCTACTAAGGTACAACAGATACATGGCGCAATATTTTCAATTCCTATTTATTTTATTTCATTTTTGTCGGTAGCAATACGCAATTAAAACACTTTTTGTTTTATTATGATTA
Source organism: Acanthacorydalis orientalis (assembly GCA_034766995.1). Lineage (NCBI taxonomy): Eukaryota > Metazoa > Arthropoda > Insecta > Megaloptera > Corydalidae > Acanthacorydalis > Acanthacorydalis orientalis. The sequence goes on along the minus strand of CM068314.1, from coordinate 32,803,671 downwards.
TGTCGAGATTTATTTATAAATTTTCTTCATTTAATTCTTCAATAATTTTCTCGTACTTTGCTAGGGTTTTTGAGAATATCACAATATTTTGCTCTTTATTTTTATTCTGTTACTTTATTATATGACTGATTTGAATACTTTTTTAAGGCCGCTGTGAACAATACTGTCGAAATTGGAACTCTTTATCTTTTTCTTAAATTGAATCACTATAAACTAATAAGTTAAAATTTTATTTTTTCATTCAATTTCTTTAATATTTTTGTATTTGTTTAAAATCGATTTATATATAAAAAAAGTTCCGTAAAATTTCACTAAAAAAATATATAGAGATTTTGTATTAAATTACTAGTATATAGCCCGTCAAAATTGACAGAAAAATAGAAAGAAAAAACTGTTTATTGGTTTTTACAACATAATATAATTAAACATAAAACATCGAAACTTAATGAATTAAACTTGAAACCTATGAGCTGACAAAGGAAACATTTATCGAGTAATGTGGGTTTTTATTATTAAGAGATTATTACATGAAAGTTTCACGAAGAATTATAATGTTGGTATCATAATAATTACAATGAAGTGTGCGACTTTATAAAACAACTACATTGCAATATATCTGCGAAAAGAACACACTCACTAACATTCAACAGTGAGAATGATTATATAGACATACTAACATATATATATATATATATATATATATATATATATATATATATATATATATATATATATATATATTACGATATTGAGTAAATATATGCGATACAAGCGTGGGTGGAGCCCCCCGGGATCGGTGAGTGTAGCGAGAAGGGGAGGAAGACCCTTGATCATTTAAAAAGTTAACAGTCATGTTTTTCATATATTATTTTCCTAGTGCAGATATAACAATTCAAAAGCCTTTTTATCATTTAGAAATTTAAAACACATTAGTGTATAATATTCATTTGACCAGCTCGCTGTACATTCGTATATTCTTAAATATAAGTCTTTCTAAATTCGATTTGTTCCCATGATTGTGTGAAACTGAATTATGCAAGCAGTCGTTTCAAAATTATTTTACCGAAGATTGTAATATGCCAGAAATTAAATAATTGGTCAATATTTTCTAATCTTGTTGTTAAAAAATTATAACAGTGATTTTATAGCGTTTCTTTGATATAAGTTGTTTTAATAGATATAGCATGAAGAGATATATCATTTTGTATACAAATCCAAACAAATTTTGAGGCATAACAATTGTTAACGTAACTGATGTATATAATAGGTCAAGTTGTTTTACAACGAAAGTGTGTGATGTTTTATTTATTGTCATATTTATTATAAACTTTTTTAATATTTTAGATAGTTGTTAAAGTTAAGAATATTTTTATCTAGTTCATATATATATATATATATATATATATATATATATATATATATATATATAACGTTATAATTGTATGAATACAAGTTGATTATAATATTAACTAATTGTCTTAAATCGGAATGCAATGTTATTTTTTTTGCAAAAAGAATGTTCTCAAATACTATTGGAGTTATATAAGAAAGCGCCAAGGAAAATGTAAAAATATATATGTAAGTATTAATTTTGGTTTAAAAAAAACTTATTGTTCAATATCTAGTTTATATTTTTATTAAAACTTATTATAAATTTTTATAAACAAGGTCACTAAGTACGATGCTTTGTAAGCTGCACCTGTAATAAATTACATACCTTTCACCTGTATATCATTTGCTGCATTAATATTTTCGTTTGTATATATATATATATATATATATATATATATATACAAACGAAAATATGAATTCAGCATATATATATATATATATATATATATATATATATATATATATATATACATATAGTGGTGTGTATGTATGTATACGTTAGGGATAAACATCGAATTTGAAAAAATTAAAAAACACTATCACGTTTCAAAAGTATATTAAATACTGTCTACCTTTAATTTTTATACTTCACCAGTCATTAAAATATTGATGTACCAATCGTATTGAGCAAAACATCAATTTAAAAAAAAGCATCGAACATTGATGCAGTACATCGATATTTAAAAATACCATTGTTCGATGTCTAGTTTGATAAATTAATTTTTCCCTTGAAGCCCTGTTTTCCAATCTTTGTTTTTTTATAGTAGAACATAAGGTCTCAAGAACAGTGGCATTGAGAAAATTACTGAATAACGGACGAACAGAAAAAGAAAACAATAACGCATATATTTTTATGACTTTCTTCAGTATTTTTTTTTAAAGAAATGTAAACGTAAATAAAATATGTTATCAGACATACTATATATATATATATATATATATATATATATATATATATATATATATATATATATATATATATATGTGTGTGTGTGTATATGTATATATATATAATCAAGCTCGATTGTATTACATATATAATCGAGCTCGGTTATAATGAGCAATGCGAGATTGATTATATTTCTACGTTAAACCAATACTCGTTACATCAATAATAGGTAAATTTCTCGTAGGTACTATTTTTTCTACTATCTGAGCGTGGTATAATGTTGCCGCAACTACGTTTCTACTCTCATGATAATAATAGAGTGTATATAATACTACTATCTTCTTTTTTCAAATTTGCTATGTGTTATAACTCTTCGCCAAACGTTAAGATTTATAACGTTAAATACGCTAGAATATGTCAATTTTTAAAATTTATATGTTAAAATTATAAATATACACTTTATATTCTATGAACGAAGTTTGTTTTATAAATCACTTTCAATAGTTCGAATGCTATATATTGGCAAAATCCGAACGAACAATGAATAAAAGTAATGAGCAAGTATTAAAAATCTAGTTATTGAAGTATCTTAGTTTTTTCTAAAACTTACTTCAACTTAAGTATAGAATAAATCAGTGATTCAAACTCATACACGAACAGAACCATTTTATCAAAGAAAAAAAACAGTGTATACATTTGAAAGGAATATATGTAATTACGGAAGGAAAATATGCGAAAGGAATATACGTATTATAAAGAATATAGGAGAGACAAAATTATACCGTGATCAGTCAGTATATATATATATATATATATATATATATGTACATTATATATATATATATATATATATATATATATATATATATATATATGTAAATTATATATATATATATATATATATATATATATATATATATATATATATATATATATATATATATATTAATATATATATATATATATATATATATATATATATATATATGTACTAAATTATGTAAATTCTATTGAAAATACAAATTCATAATATTTTTTGTAAATAACACATTTTATAATGAGAAAAAACATTTTTTGTAAGAAAGGCATTTAAAAATGATAAGTTTATTTAAATAATCTATATTGTAATATTTTTCAAGAAATATTCATACAATTTAAAAGATTGTGAAAATATTATTATAAAAATTGTCTTATTATAAAAACTTTTAAATAAAACAATGTATTTTAAGGAAATTATATGCAAAGAACAATAGTAACAAATATAATTTTCGACATATAAAATACAAAATAATATTTATTGAGAATAATGGGGAATTTCTTTAGAATCATAAACAATCTGTATCACACTGCTCAGAACCACACCTTTACATTCTTTTATTTGAAGGACAACGTTATCGATATTTAATATGTTACAAATTGCATTTATGATGCTGTTGGAAAATGTTTTAAACATACTTCAGTTAAATGTGTATATGTAACATATATGACAATATTTTAAAAATCAAGAACTATTATTTTTTGTGCATTATAATTTTCAATTGAAATGTTATTTTAGATGTATTTTAGATGAAATATTACCAAAAATATTTAGAATATGTTTTGAAGGTGATTGTAACTAAAGTGTTACTCTATTATTTTCTATTCAATGACAAATAGTAGAATAATTACTGTGGGGCAAATTGATATTTTATGCTCCAGTAAGATTGACAGATGTATCTTTCAAACGGAAAGATTTAGGCGAATGCATCATCAAGCGGTATAAACGGTGAAAGTTGTTCGCTATTGCAAATACAACAAATATTCATGTATCTTTAGACTTTGTATCTTCTGGTTGATGTGTTTGTGTAATTTCATTTTATGCAGTCAGTGTTTTTTTATGTTGTACTACATTTCAGATCGATTAAATTGTAGTCTACTTTCTTTCATTATATATATATATATATATATATATATATATATATATATATATATATATATATATATATATATATATATATATATATATATGTATATATATATATATATATATATATATATATATAGTATGTTCCAAGACCTACTACGTATAGAAGCGAACCTATATATATATATATATATATGTATATATATATATATATATATATATATATATATAAGTTGTCTTTCGTTTACATACATACCCACGATAAAGTTTAACTGATAAATTATGCACAATAGAATATTACCAACATTAAATTTTTCTATAAATAAAAATGGTCCTCCCCACGTGATTTTTATTCGTTCTCTGATTGGTTCATATCGGTCACGTGGTCTTATTCTGATTAGCTGATATCTGTGAAATAATCAGTGTTCTGTTTCACGGTGTACAACGAAAGAGGGTGTATGATTTCAATGTAAAACTAATTTATTCAAAATATTGTATTCACTGAAACTTTTGAAAAAAATTGTTTTATATATTTTTACATTGTATTTTGTTATGTTAATTTTTATAAAGTTTTCCAATAAGAATTGTACGATTTATATTTCACGCGGGTTATTTGTGCGTATAGTTTGTTAATTTCTGTTACTTATTAAGAGAGAAGTGAGCGTTAGCAAGCAGGAGTGCGAAACCCTCCTGCGGGTTGACAAGCGCAACGAGCGGGGGGCGGAGACCCCCGGTAATAGTAAATACATTGTATATTGTTATACTTGTGCTCTTTCTCTCTCTCTCTCTCTCTCATGAACGGGATTTTGTCGTTTTAGCTTAACCCGTAAGGGACGATGAAGCAATGAAAAATATTTTGTACACACACAGTTTAAATACACTTTTACATTTATTTCTTAAAAAAATCACTTATTTCTGGAATTTTTCATTTAATATTTTCGGGTCGCGGTAAACCGCAGATAACTGAAACCGCGTAAACCGAACCGTATATTCTAAAAAAAATAATTTAAAATTTCATTTTTAATATCGATTAAAAAATTATTAAAATTCAAACCTTTCGAATCCATTTTAGCCCTCTTTATTGAAATATTTATTCAATTTTAAAGTTTATATTAGTAATTATTATTTAGCGGTACAAGTTGAGTGGTACAAATTGATTACATTTGTGCATATATATATATATATATATATATATATATCTTTGTGTGTGTATGTGTGTTTATTTAGGGATGTTTCAAGAATATGCTCCAAACATCCATTTTGCATTACAATGGTTACATATTTAATATTGGTTTTAATAACTAGATATAAAAGTGATTCATCAATATAGGAGGATTTAATTTTAGGCTATTTCGTATAAAATTATATATATATTTATTGCTTTAAACTTATTTTCAATAGTGCGTAGGTGACCGATGTTTTATGTTACTTTTTTTTCTATTAGGTAATGTTCCCTATAATTGGCACCAATTGTATTATGTGTTGCATTGTTTCTTCTTCGTTCAGGTTGCACATAGTACAATTTTCCTCGTTATTTATTATGCAGACATTGCCATTTACATATAGTTTATTTTTACTATGGAATCTTAACTGAATTACATTTGTTGTAATTTTAATTGGTAATTTAAGTAGAACATACTGTTCTGTACAGATTATTTTATTAGTTTATCTGCAAGATTGTATGTTGATTGTTCTTTCCTTACCTTATCCTTATCTAATGCCAATCCTTTGGAAATGTTTATAATAATTCTAATATTCATCTTAAAGGCTGTTTTGTCTATCGTTTTAAGTAAATCGTTTTTGTATATTTACTGAAGGCTGTTAATTTGGTATGCCAAGTTATATTTTTTGTTGTATTTATTATTCATCTTATTAGTTTTCATACTTCGGAACATTTTCATTCATAAGGATCAATTTCAACCAAATAGTTTCGGACACTTTTTATAACTATGATTCTTAAGTTTTGTAAACCTATTTTTAATCATACAAAAAATGTGTCTGAATTTATTTATTTACTTTTTAAAACGTATGCTTCTTGGAATGCATAGATATTTTAAATATATTTTTAACTATTACTTTCATTGTTTAATTTTTTTCTTTTTTTAAAATTAGTATATAACAAATATTTTTCTTTAAAAAATAACAGTTTTTAAGTTTTTATTATGTTTTTTGTGTTAATTGTTAGGAGTTGTTATAAATGAGAATCAAAATTTTCTGATTGAAGGACGCCTAATTGAATATTTTCTAGATTTTTTCAAGTAATAATTTAAATACTTGACAACTTATTTAATGAATGACCTTGTCGAGAATAATTTTTTTTGATAAACTAGAAACTTGAAATCAAACATTTTTTTGGATGAAGATCAGTGTTTAAAATCCATTTTAAATTTTACTAGATCCTCTACAACTTCAAACATTAATCAAAAACCAATTCAATTTATCAAGATGAATATCTCTGATTATTATACCAGAACAACCTTTCATTTCATTTTGTAACATAAAAATAAATCTTTTGTCTCCAATTTATAAAAAGACAGAAAGTTGGTATGATCTGTTTACTTTCTTGGTTATTGTAGCCTATTTAATGAGTTATTCATTTTTTTAAACTATAGATGTAAATAAATGAAGAAAAATGTACATTTAGCTATTTCACTACATTACGTTTTATTGACTAGTTCATTTATCTGTTGTCAATTTCTGATTTTGATTTACGTTATAACTCATGCCGTATATTCATGCTAACCCAATGAAATTTACTAAACTAATGGGGTGTCATTGAGATTCTTACAAAATATATTGTATAATATTTATTAAATTTCCTTATCGTATTTTTCTTCATTTTGATGAATTCTAAATTCGTCTAAAATTATAATATTTTTTTAACATCACTTTATAAAATATAATTGAATTAATCTTATAATTTCAATCTTCAAAAGCCATAGATTAACTATGTTATAATCTCATCCATGGCTTGACTTTAACTGCCGTATATAAGATTAAAGTGGTGATTGTTACTCTGTTTCCAGTTTTAAGAAAATAAAATAAAATGCGGCTATTTAATACACAATAATTTAATATAAATCAACATCTCCGTCCAAGATTCTAAACAATGTTAATAAATGATCAACGCTAACAATATTTTACAGATAATATGTAAATAATAGTTTATAATTTCCGACTCGTGATTCATCACGAAGCCTGAGATTGCATGCCGCAACTGATTGTTCGTCAACAATTTATCCTTAACATTTAAAGAAGTTTACTTTCGCTCAAATTCATATTGAACAAATATATAATTTGACGATTTAATAGAGACTAGTAGAAAGTACGTAAATATAACATAGTATGTTTTTTTTCTATATTTTAATTAGTATAAATAACATTTTTTATATAAATTGGTGGCATTGAAATATTAATAAGACATTGAGTAGTATTATTCTGAACGTTTAAAAAATATCAATAAACTCATCAAACAATGTTTGTAAATGTATGTATTTTGTAAATGTCTTTGTAAGTTAATGATTATTCCTAAAATCATTCTAAAATGTTCAAAATTCGGATACGTATGAAAAAAATATATTTTATTTAATATATGTAAGAAATAATTATTAAAAATTGTTCTCGCACTTTTCGAGCTTCAATTATGCATATTTTGAGTAACTACTAGATTTTGTACTAAATATGTTTACATTTGATTTTTAATTAATTAAAAAAATAGTTCCAATTTTTAAGTTAATTAAGTAAAATATATTTAATGCAAATAAAAATACAATAAAATAAATGCACTGTTTTTGATTTAATCTATTATATTACAGTACGTTGTTAACGACTACTGATATTATTTTTATACATAAATCTTAAGAAATAATAAATAATACCGGATATATACATATATACATATATACATATATACATATATACATATATACATATATACATATATATATATATATATGTATGTGTGTATATATATATATATGTATGTATGTGTCTATGTATGTATGTATGTATGTTATGCATATAATATCTGTGTAGCTTTTGATGATATCACAACTGAATAAAATACCTCTTTTAATATTTTTTATTTTTAAATATTCTGTACTTTTCTTTTCTATAGATGTTAAATACATTTCTGACATCTTCGTATCAACCGTTCCTTTGTTATCATTTTTTTATTTCTTAGTTTCCAGTTAATACTTTCTTTTAACCACCTGTTCTGTCGACCATCTGTTTCATATTTGTAAATTATTTCGGTATTTAACGCTCATATTTCACTTCTGTTGATAAGTACTAGCAAAACATAATATATTGATTGAATTCTCCTCTCTTAAGAAAAATTGAATCTTCGATTGAAACATTGCGATGGTTTGTCTAAAAAAAATCGCTTTCATTTTTGTTTAGTCAATTCCTTAACGACCAATCCATTCCTGCTAATAAATGGATCAAATAAACATATTTCGTAACTTCCTCGATTACTGTTCTCTTATATTTCAATTTATTTCTGACAAACAAGCTCGTTAAAATGTCATTATTATGTACTCATTATTATACTTTTATTTTATAGTGATTATTCATATTGAGACCTATTTTTTGACTAACTTTATCGGATTTAATAATTTAATCATATTTTTTCTGCGTTTGCGAATATGACTATATCAGCACGAAGACGGAAGTAACTTTCTTTCATTTTTTATTTTCATTTATTTATCTTCTCAGTTGAATGATTGAACACTTTTTCTAAGACATATTCGAATCACTGCATCTTTACCAAACTACTTACCTTTTTTAATTAATAGTCTTTCTACTTCTTTATATAGCTTCTTTAATGTATTTGCATATTTATTAATATTATTTAAGAGTTTAATATACGTTTTTTATATACTTTTTTTAATCAAATATAATTTATAATATATATATATATATATATATATATATATATATATATAGGTGTTTTTTTTCGTTAACGTCGACTAGTTTTGCTGTCGCACGTTTGACTTTCATAGTTTACGAAACATGTTTATCTCATGGTCCATTACTTTTTGTTACATTTCACATTATAATAGAAAATGTCGAATTAAGTTTCGAATGTAAATTAAAATGGCGGTTGGTAAATGCACATAACAGTGAATTTTAGTTACATTCTGTTACTACAATCTTACGACAAGTTTAGTGGTTTTTAAACTGATATTTGTAATTCAAACCGCTGACATGTTCCGTTTAGATCGAGTATAAAGATAATACTGTTGCAATCAATGATACATTTATAACAGTACTGTGAATGTATATTTATTGTTTGTTTATCTTTAATAACAATAAAACAATGTAAATGGTTGATGAAGTAGACCTATCCATATTTCTTTTTGTACTAATAAATACAAAATATCTCGATAAGCACATAAAATTATAATAATTAGAAAACACATGCTTGGTTATTTATTTTTAAATGATAAATATAACAATTTATTCAGTAATAACTGGAAAATTAATGGAAATACGTATATGTATTTGAAAAATATGTATGCGTGAAAATTATTCCAGGTATGAAAGAACCAATATAATTGAGATTTGTTAAATAAATTATTTGAAACTATAATATTTTTTTAATATAACTGCTATTACATTAGAATGATTTACACATTAGAATGATGTTTAACAATAAAACTGTTAAATATCATAATTTATTTTGAAAACATTATCAATAAATTATTCATCACTTTTTTTTTAAAGACCGTAAATTAAATAAACGTATTTTTATATGAAATATGTATAAATTTTGATTCGAAAAAGTAAAATCAAATATTCATTTTCTTAAAAGATAATAATTAATATAAGAATTTCATTATACAATAAATTATGTAATTCTCTTACAATCTAAACAAACTTGCTCATTTTTCAGTCCACGCCTTTATTTTAAATTTACGTGTTTGTATATACAACTTCACTTAAGAAGAGGTATTGTAATGTCAGAAACGTTACTTGCGGTGCCTGATGGCGGCAAGTCGCTTCGTGTTTACCACACCTCAGTTTTTCGATAGAATGGATGGTCAATTACCCCGCTGTAGCATGTCACTTGCACATTTTGTACACATCAGAGCGGTTTTTTTTTAACAAAGAATTCATTTTTAAATTATAGTTGAAGCTATTAGGTTGGTAGGAAAATAATTACGGTAATGTGTATGGATTTGAAGACCATAACACGCAATTATTTTCTACCGCCTGATAATTTATTTTAGAAATGATTTTTGTATGTTCATATTGATTTCGTATTTTGGTGTTAAATATTTACGAAATTTTAAAATGTACAGTTTTTATTTTAGGTTTAAAAAAAAAAACATATCCCGACTTTGAAGTTAAACTAATTAGCTACATATTTAGATTTAAACGTATAGGAAAAAACATTTTTAAACTATTTATGTTCTTATTTGTATACTTTTTTATACATTCATATATATATATATATATATATATATATATATATATATATATATATATATATGTATATATGTATATATTATACATTCGGTATATGTTTTGTTTTAAACGTTGTATCTGAAAATTTGTTTGATAATACAATTATTTTTAATAATTGGATAAAATTAATGGATATTATTATTAACTAAATGGTAACAATTGATTACCATACGAGTTTTATACGTTTACATTCATCTTTATGTAATAAATAATATATTTATATATATATATATATATATATATATATATATATATATATATATATATATATACACCCGTGTATGTGTTTGTGTGTGTGAATGCATTTTATTTATTTTTGTTGTAGTAAAATAGATTCATTACCTTTTATAGTTTCTGTTTTGAACATAAAATCAGATCATGTATTTATGAAACTTAATCAAACATAACGAGTGATATACATATTTTTTAATTACAAGAGAAAGTATTCAGTGAAGAAAGCTGAGAACGTTGTGATATCAATTATACAGTTTACGATGATGACAATTCGTTGATGCTGACGAATTAAAAACATTTAATATAGGACGATGTTAAAGTGATTCGGAAAAAAATCACAGTGATTGACTACTGTGTTGGTTTATTAACGGTGAAGTGTTATGCATGATTGGATTTAAATATGACTGTGACGACAGAACACAAAAACAACCATAGAAAAAGAGGTTCCTGGGACTCGAAGGTAAGTGAATTTTAATAAACGTTTTTTTCTAAGCATTCACTCGAGATTATTTTATTACAATGTTTACGATCTAAAACTAAAAGCAATGTATCATTGTGTATAACCATTGATTTATTCACTAAATAAAAGTAAAATAGTAGACAATAATTTTTTATGGTTATTATTAATTAATATCAGTAGATTTAATTTATCGTAGTGTGTATATATATATATATTAAAGAACTAAATAATTAATATTATATTTTTTTTGTAAAAAAAAGTCAATTACCAGTAAATATTATTTTGCCTCTAATAAGAATATTGTTTATTATTTAATTTGATGAAATTGTGGCTTATTCTATTAGCACATTGCAAAAATAGTACAATTATTTAAAAAGTAGTTTACTTTCAAATTTTTTGTTTTATTCCAAGAAACGTGAGGCCTCAAAATACACGTTCACTTACACAGTTTCGTGTGACAAAAATGTCGAAATTTTTTTGTTACATTTCTATCACTTAATTTGTAACTCGTCCATTATGTCAATTCTTTTGTCTATGAATTAGATAAGTCACATGTTAGGTTACCGAAAGAGCAGAATAATTACAGTTTCATTGTTGTTGCTGCTTAATGTTCATTTGAATACGTTCATATGTAGTATTAGACCTCCGTAAATATCATACTGTGGTTATTTTCATATGTAATTAATTACATGCTACGTATTGTTTGCAAGCCATTACCTAATACTTATTTAATATAAATTACAAACAAAATTCTTATCGTGCTGTCATTATTATTAATAAATTACCCCCGATAGAGAAATCCTTTAGAAAAGACACATAAGAAGAGTGAGTTTATATATATATATATATATATATATATATATATATATATATATATATAATCTAACTCGGTTATAGGGAGCATTACAAGACTGAAAATATTTTCTCTCTAATTATGACTCTATACCAATTCGGGCTCTAATGACCCTAACTGTCGACGCATCCTAAAACCCCAAATAACAACATCTTTATACCAATGGTAAGTAAATTCCATCTAAGTATTATCTTTTTTGTACAAATCTTAATAATATGATCGTAGATAATATTGTCATGCGAGAGTAATATTATCTTGATAGTTTTTGTCCTTTTAGATTATTTGAGTTTCTGTTCTCTATCACTAGTTTTAGCACCTGTTTCATGTTGAGGCGTTTTATAAAGCGTGTCGAAATCAAAGTACATACCGAATAATGGTTACACTTTTTAATGAAGATTGTGTAACTTTTACTTGCCTCGATATGTTTTAAAAACAAGCATTCGATTTTATTGGCATATTGACAAATAAAAATAGGTAATAAATATATATGTGGAATGTGTTTTATGTATTTTGGTATTATTTAAAAATAATTGAAAAAAATACAATATTTATGAATTTTTATTTGTATTATATTACTAAATAACCATTGCAATTTAAGTTTACAAGTAAATTACATTATCCTCAGTCAGTACACAATGATTGGTATTCATTTTGTATAATTTTCTATAAATAATTAATAAAAGACAATATATGTCGCCTTTCAGTTCATTATTAATAAATCATAATTAATAATTATTTAACACTCAAGTCTTTGTTATTTATTTATAAATTATAGTTGTGTGTGTTGATATTTTGGCAGTACTCTAACGTGTACTTATAACGGAAACTCAATATCTTAAAAAATGTCGAAATTTCATTGTAACATTGAGAGAAATGCAATGTTGTTATTAATTTAATCGCCGATTATTCGCTACATTTCAGATTTATAGAAAAAAAAAACAGAAATATGTCATAAAATCTTTCCATATATCAAATAAGTCGTTCATGGTTGTTATATAAAAGAATTTGAAGACCCGTTTGAATTTGATTTTTTTATTACGAAGGGGTTCCTTCCCCTACTCGCTACGCTCGCCGACCACCAGTGTACTGCGACCACACTCGCTTTGCTCGCTCTCGTTAAGTGTTAACAAATTTTAAATGAAAAACAAAATAAAGATATTGTATAATGAAATTTTTTTTTTGATTTTGAATGAAACCGTGAAAATAATGAATCTGAAAAGAAAACTTATCGTAATTTATTCTAAAACTTCTGTGTACACGATATTCGTAACTGATTCTTGTTCTTCTGTAGACTCTGTAAATTGATACCCTGCTTAGAGACGTACATCTAGAGAGACCAACATACAACTGGCCGTTCCCGAATACTTTTTCATTGGAATCGACGAGCATGACGATTCGTGAAATATCGAAATGATCGGGAACGTAAATGATTAACGTCGCACTTGTTAAATGTCAAGGGATGGGAGGGGAGGAGCGATGCGAGGAGGTGGTCTACACGAAAAATATTTTTGTTTTATGGAAATTTTACAATGGAATTATTTTTTGTATATAGGAAGATTATAAAAGAAAATTTTAATTTTTCTGTTCGGTTAATATATATATATATAGATCAAAAATTATAAACAGAATATGACTACTTTCATATACTTTTATAACCCAATCTCAAATATAAAATAATTTCTATTTCAATTTAGCAATGGACTAAATCTTACATCATTTATTGAATATAATCATTTATTGAATTATTTACATTAAATATTTCTAATGACTATTATGAAATAATGAGATTAATATTATTTAAAGATATAATATGTCTATATATATATATATATACATATATATATATTAAATTATACTTTTTGCTTTGAAAATTGTTTAATTAGTTTCATTTAATAGTACTAGAAAATGTAAGCAGACACGGAATAGATACTATTAAATATATTATTCTTGTTATTTTAAAGATATTCTCTCATTTAAAATGCTAGGACAACAAACGACCTTACGTTGTTTATAACGGTATCGAAGACAATTTATTCAAACACTAAAATATTCTTATGAGCCAGTTTTAGAGTTTTGGTGGGGCAATTTTACCTAGTGGCAATGTCACGTTCGAAATACCGGTATGTAGACATAAACCTACGTGTAGTCAATGATGCAGGATGATTTTTTTACGATTGTAACACTTTGCTATTACAATTTCATTTTATATAATAAATAATAATGAACGTTCGAAATATTATATGTATATATATATATATATATATATATATATATATATATATATATATATGTCTTTCATTTTAACTCAAAATTCAAATTCTAATATTATGCTGCTCACATTGTGTTTTAACATAGTGTGACATATCACACCTTTTATATACCTTCTTAATATTATTTATATATTTTTGAAATACAATTTGAATCATTATATTATCATACAATGAAAATAGTTTCGATTAGACTTGATTGTACCGAATTCTTTTCAATATATTCTTTAAAATAATCTTTATTTAATATTGTTTATTTCATGTTGTTAATTCATTCGAACTAAATCTTAATTTTTATTAAAGAAACTCGCACAGTGTACAACTAGCTTTCTTGTTCTTCTTCTTCTTCGATGGCGCTACTCGAGCCTTGGCCTCCTCAATTTTCTGCCTCCAGACATCCCTCTACCAGGCAGTCCTTCAGTAGTTCCTTACTCCCAACAGTTCCACTGTATTCTTCTCTACATTATCTGTTCATCTGATCCTTGGTTTGCCCACAGGTCTTCTCTCGCCTGGTTGTTCATCCAAGGGCCTTTTTGGTACTCTTGACTCCGGTATCCGCTCAGTGTGACCTGCCCATCGCAGGTGGAGCATTTTTGTAAAGACCAATAGTTTTGGTTCCTTATAGACTTTATATAATCTCTCCATGTACTTCCATCATTTACTGACCCACTTATCCTCCTCAACATTCTTCTTTCGACGATGTCCAACATTTCTGCGGTCTTAGCTGACATGATCCACGCTACACCTCTACAAGATATGACAGTACGGATGAGGGTTTTATACAGTCGGATTTTCGTTTTCTTATGCTTAATTTTTGATTTCATCATGGGCAAGAACGAAAAATATGTTTAATTTGCTGCTGCTATTCGTTTTTGAACTTCTTGAGATTCCTCATTTTCACTGATGATATTTGAGCCAAGGCATGTGAAATTATTTACAATCTCGAAGTTGTAATCTTCGATGATGATCGTCTTCTACATTACAGCATTAGCTTGCTTTTATTCTCATTAATTCTAAGACCAATGTCTGCTGCAGCGGTTTCAAGGGGTCCAAAAACTTCATTAATAGCAAGTATATATCTTCCCATGATGTTTATGTCATCAGCGTATTCCGTTCTTTGTTGTGTTTTGTTGAGTATGGTGGAGTTCACGTTTACTGGGATAGTCCGTACCACAAGTTCAAGTGATAAGTTGAAGAGCACTTGGGCCAGACCATCACCTTGTTTTCGGACCTGCGATACTTCAAAATGTTCAGTTAGTTCCCCATTGATCTTAATGCGGAACTATATCTTGCAAAAATACATCACTTTTGGATTATTTTTCCTCTTGATGTAATTAAAAAATCCAATGTTTTAAAATAAGTTAAAATAATAAATGTAATAAAATAAGATACGTGCGTTAGCCTACTTTTGCAAATTTGCGTCACACTAATCTTTTCTTCTGATTTTGAACCATCAATAATGATTTATTGCTCTCACGCGACCTTTTAATCTTCCTGATCACAGAGACGTTCAATAATAAAGAAATTAAAATTTATTACATGAAAATTCTAATTCTAGACACAGTAATCTTTTTTATGTAAATCAATTTGAATGTTCAAATTGAAGTATAATTTTTATTTTAAAAACTATTCGAGTCGAAAATATACTTCAATACATTCATTTTTTTAAATAAAATGAAAGTATAATATTTATCTTAGAGCAAATTGTCTTTTTTAGTTGTTGCAAAAAATATATACCATTCTTTTAGCTTTCCATTCTTACTATTAATATATAATAATTTGTTATTTTGTACCATTAAATTATGTTCGGTCATGTGTGAATGTAGATATAAAATTAATATTTTATTTTTTTGTTTGCATTAAATGGCGAAACAATGGAATATAATTTAAATTATACAGATTGAACTTTGTTTTTCGCTATATATACATATATACGATATATATATATATATATATATATATATATATATATATATATGTATATGTATATTATACACATGTATTATTAATACACATAATTTTTCTTCATGTAGATGTCTGTCAGTTCTGTGGGTACAACGGGTGCTCGTGTAAATGGTTACGGACGAAATGGACGTTGCGGCACACCAAGTTCAATCCTGTCATCAGATAGTGACATCAGATTTACGCGCAAGAAGTTAAGCTCACAGTTACGATGCGGTTGTTGTCTTCTTGCAAGTTTTCTGACATTTCTTCTGTTCGCTGCAGTTGCTTTGTATCTTGGTTGTGAGTATTGAATCTTTTGTTAACATTAAAGGACTGAGGCACCAATGTATTTAATATTTGCAATATTACAGTCTTTACGATATTTGAAAATATTATAGGTATAATTACATAAATGTATAACTAAGACAATAGTTAACTAGAGTAATAGAACAATCCAATTAATAACAATTAAAATATATTATTAAATCGATTAATGTGCAGAAGAAACATTATATCTTTGTGTAAATACCTTGTAACAGTGTAAAGTATATCACAAACAAACATTTGTTGAATATAACCTTTCATCGGTTTTAAACTGTAATTTTAAATTGTAAAGAATTAATTGTTTACACTGTTATGATAAGGTTCTCTTTAAGATTTTGAATTATGTGATCTTTGACATTTATGTTATGTTATACATTTCACTTCATAATGGACGTGTAATTTAAAACGTGTTTTAAATACTAGAGATAATACGAAGAACAGATAATATAGATACATATGAATGAGGAAACTGCAATAAATTGACGTTTTGTTTTACACACGTATGTTCAATTGTAAACAAATATATAGAAAATCAAAAAAAAAAAAAATAAGAGAAAGGAAATAATTTGGACAATGTTTTTGTTTTATAGTTAATTATGTTGTAACAGGAAGTAATAGATATTTAATTGGCAATTATTTTATCTTTTCGTCTCTTTCATCCTATCTATCTATCAATATATATATATATATATATATATATATATATATATATATATATATATATATATATGTGCGTGAGTAATCTGTTTGTTTAAATGCATATAGAATGTTAAATAAATTGTTGGTTCAATTTATATATATATATATATATATATATATATATACTTTCTAAAAATTATAGATGCATTGAACATATTCAGAATATATCTACAGTTTGTTTCGAAATGAACAATAGTTTCTTAACACTATTTCATGCTTAATGACTCATAAAACAATATGTATTCACCTGTTATTTTAATTACCGTTTTCGATAACATAAATCACATAACTGTGTTCTTTGCGCATCAGTCATACATTGAATTTAAATAATTTATCGGCAATAAAATTAGCCAATATGTTGTAGAGTTCATTCCTTCATACAATTGATTTTCAATTATATTAATTTTAGTTCTGTTTTTAGACATCGATTGCATTTTATATCGATATAATTAATGCACGAGAATTCAGTTCAATATATATTTTTCCTTTCGAACAGTACACTATGTTAATTTAATTAGTTGTTCAACTACTTTACGTTAATTAATTATAAATAATACTAATTCTAAATCTTTATATTCTCAACGAGTTCATTTCAATAATAATTTTGAATTATTTTCAATGATTATAAAATTTATTGTCAAGCAACACTATAATATATTTGTCAATGTTATCTTTAAAAAAGATATTTTTTTAACTTATGTAACATATAGTTATTATCAGTCACAAAAATGTTTCTTGAGTTTGAAATGTAATGTTGTTAATCTATTTTTGAAAGATGATCATTTTTCCATTTTCATTTCCAATTGACAGAAATATTAAAAGCTATCAAAACAAAAAATAAAATCTATTTCATAGAGATAAAAATTTATTTCATAGAAATAAACAATTATCAACAACAAAATAATAATGTATAAATTATAATTATACAATAATTTATATGAAATTTTATTATTTTTGCACATGAATTGTTTTTAATACAACTCAATATTAAAAAAAGATATATTTAACATCGAAGTTCAAATCACGGAACCGAAAATAATACCTTGACTAAATAATTTCTGTCAGTTATGAAATAACACTAATTATAAATGTTAATGATTCTCTATATGTATGTGTACATATATGTATATATATATATATATATATATATATATATATATATATATGTATATATATATATAATAAGTTGTAATACAATAAGATTTATTAATAAGCTTTTATTAAACAAATGAAGGCAAAGAGCACAAATAACACTTAAAGCAATTGATATTTTTAAAGATCAAAAAAAGAATTGAGGTTTTGATAAGTAAACTTGACCAATGATTATTTATGTAAGGTCTTTTTCGTGACAACGAATTAATTAATAAAATATGAATTTTTCATTTAATAACAAAATTCTTGCTATTGTTCTCTTCCGTTAAATATAATTAATTATGAAAGGTCGTTGAATGTATTTACTTGAATAATGTATTTTATATTTTCTTTTAATTGGAATTATATTATAGAATTACATACGTATGTATATATATATATATATACACATAAAGTCCTATTTCAAATTCGTCCAATTTGACTGCATTACTTCTTCATGAATACCTATAAATTGTCCTAAGCTTATTTATTGATTTATTTCAGGATAGTTTTACATTTGGTAGTTACTAATTGTTAAGTTCAGTTATTCGATGATTATTTTCTTTCTTAATGGGTCGTCCATTTCTATTTCAAACACTTATTTTTTACTAAATTACAATAGCTTTTATAATAATATAAAAGAGTCAGATAAAAGAAAGATACAAATAAATCTCAATAGAGTTCTCAAATTAACATTCACGACGGAATTATTTTATCACTCCATAAACCACGAAGAATTTTTCTGCTTAAAAATGTTTAATAAATGATTTGATCATTTTTTATTGCTGCTTATGCACATTTCGACGGTTATGACATTATCCTCATAGGGCCGAGGTACAGGATAAGGTACCCGAAAATCTCTTAAAAGATTCTCCTGTATCTTATCCTTATAACAATAATGTATGTTTTATACACACATGCACACACGCACACACATACATACATACATAAATACATATACATACATACCCACATATATATATATATATATATATATATATATATATATATATAAATATATATATATATATTAGGTTGGTAGACCAATAATTGCGATTTAAAACCTACAAATTCATATACATTTTTTAAATTTAAGTAGTTTTAAGTGGTCCAGAACTGTTGGATGACTAACAACTGACTTTTGTGCAATCTCTTGACTTATTGTATATGATTTCGATTCGACTAACGCCTTCATTTGATCATTATGAACTGAAGAAGGAAGCCCGCGACCTTCTTTATCTCCAAGGGTCTCGTCCCCAATACATTTTTTTTGGAATCACCATTGCACCTTACGTTCCTTAACAGCACCCACACCAAAAGCATCGTTTAGTTTACGAGCAGATTCTATTGCTTTACCATCCGTTTTGAAATCTCTACAATTTTTTTTCTTTTATTTGCTTCTATTCCATCTTTAATTCAATAGCTCAATTTGAAGCAAAATTAATAATAAAACCAAAGTCGATGTTACCAAAATACGTATAGAAAAATGCACTTTGAATTGATATTAGCATGAATACGATGAAATAACATTTTCATTGAAAAAAATTAAGGTTACAATTCAGAAAACAAAAACCGCAATTATTTTCCTACGGGCCTAATGTACATGTATATTAGGTTGAAGGAAAATAAAACGATGAAATGACATGAAATGCATTTTTTTGCATTTTTGGTTCAAACATTTTTATGCTGGGGATGAGAACCTTGAAGATGAAGGTCGCGGGCGTCTTTCTTCAGTTTATAACAACCAACTGAAGGCGTTAGTTGAATCACAACCATGCACAACAATTCGAGAGCTTGCACAATAGTTTGGTGTTAGTTAGCCAACAGTTCTGGACCACTTAGAATCACTTAAATTAGAAAATGTATGATTTTGAAGGTCGTACACAACAGTTATTTTTCTACCAACCTAATATATATATATATACACACACACGAGTGGACGTATGTGTGTGTATGTTTTGTGTATGTATTTATGTAGAACATCTAAAATTATATTATATAATACCACTATTTTACAAGAAAATTTCCATTTTCAAAGATATGTTTACATGTTTATCTAGGATATTGCCTTGTTTAAATCTAGGATTTTCCATGTAAATAAATTTCAAAACTATAATTGTAAAGGAATGTACAGATATGGCTAGCAAACCATCTTTTCTTATTCGTTTTCTTTATTTAAACGTATAAATAATGACGTATGTGTTTTTCTGATCACATAAGGTCAACCGACTATTAAAGAGATGTAATAAATATCCATCGTATGTATTTAGTGCCTACATGTAAATCTTTTATATATATATAAATTGTGTCAGTAGGTAAGAAGATACCGTTATACATTCTCATATACATTCAGACATATACGTATATAAGTAACACGTATATATACATTCGATGTAGGTTCAAATAACATCTTTATGCTATTGTCTCTTATTTGTAATGCTAGTTTCAAATTTACTTTTTTTTGTAATGAATACTCGTTTTCTGACTCATATACTACATGATTTTGTTTGTAAACACATACGATTGTCCTAAAATCGTTTTCTACTAAACGTAATTCGTTTGAGTCTAATATTGAACGAATTGGTTTATCTAGAATATAATATATTGTTAGATAATTTTTGACATGAGTAATTATCCATTTCAGATGTAATATTTTTTTCCTCGAAAGAGAAAATAATTCTCATGCTATTTTAACTAAAATTGTTCGCTTTTAAATATTATATTTTTACACTTAATATTTAGAAGTAAATATCTGGAAAATATATTTTCCAAAATGAATTAAACCCCAAACAAAACACTGTTTTTATCGAATATTCAATTATTACCTATTTTGATTGCTTATGCGCTTTTTAGTGCGATTTCATCATGAAAAACACACATTTTTGGTACGTGTGATAACAATGAAAATCGATATTTAATTTTCTGTATAGATTATCAAAAGACTTAAAATAAAAATGCAGAATTAAATAAAATGAAGTTTTTCAAAATATACTGGTATATATATATATATATATATATATATATATATATATATATAACTAAAGTTGTGCATTTGATATTTATTGAAGGAAACTACAATATTTAAATATTAAACCAATTAGGTATTTAAGATACTTTTATGTTATGTAATAATGCACAAAATGTGTTAAATAAACATATAATAAATGACCTGAGAGTTATGCAGATATTTTTATCATATACTAGAGAGCAAATAAAATTTTACTTAATATAAAATATCATATTTCAAATAAAATCGATGTTATCAGTTTGTAGAAGAAGAGAAATTCGGTTTTATATGAAATTTATTCAACTGAAATGTAAGTAGATAAAAGACAGAATTATCCAGTGTGTTATAGACTTGAAGAAGTATGTGTTCTGAATAAAAATTCGATATAACCAATTTAGTTGTAATATAGTTTATTTTGATATAGTTAACTTGAAGATTTATTTTCTTGGCAACAATAAATCTGTCTATTTAGTACTAATTTTGTATATTCATATACAAGATATTTCTTTCTAGCTTCTCTCCCGAAATGGCCTGAAAAAGATATTCAGTTTGTTTTATTATTTTTTTCTATTTTTTATGTTAATTGTTATTATTTTAAATTAACTTATGAATGCATTTAGTTATTAACTTTGCCGATAAGTGTAAGCACGTCGATGTGTGCACGTATCGAGTATACAGGAATAAAAAAGTAAATTAATTTTTAAGTTTAATCAAATTTAGTTCGCACATAAATAAGAAATAATTACTTGAATTCAATGTACAGTATATAGAAAGTGCGATTGTTGTATAAAGTCGTGCACGTTTATATCTTGTTTAAATTAAGAAAATGACTATATATATATATATATGTAACTGTATCATTTTCTTATTTTATTATACGTTCATGTATTTACTATCGAACATGAACATAAAATATTGCAACAATAATGCAATGTTTTTTCTCACACATTGTATTTTTAATATATATATCAACGTACATCTCACGATTTACTCTCTCTCTCTCTCTCTCTCTCTATATATATATATATATATATATATATATATATATATATATATATAAATGAAATAATTAATATATATATATTATTATAAATATATATATATATATTTATATATATATATATATATATATATATATATATATATATAAATGAAATAATTTTTCATCAGTATTGGAACTATATTTATCTTAAGTAAAATAATTTATGAAATTTTTTTCATTTATTATTTATATTTTAAAATTTGACAATGTTAGTATTTTGTTTTCAGAATATGTATGAATAATATATTGTATATGATGTATACATGTATATATATATATATATATATATATATATATATATATATATATATATTGATATATACGTTGTAAAAATATTTTAATTTCGTAAGTCAAAAGAATTTCAACCTAAAATCAAAGTTCCACGCTCCGGAAACATAATGTTTGAGTATATTTTATATTTATAGTGACATTTGAATAATAATTGTAAAATATTCGATTTGATTTAATTTAAAGTACTTATAAATATAATTTTAATTATGTGTTTAATCATTCTGGGTTTTAAAATCATTTTAATTACTTGAAATGCATCATCTCGTATGTATACGAAATGAAAGTCCGTTTCATGAATGCATATTGAATATAATATTGTTTTATTGACTACGTACATTTGGATCAGCTAAGTATCTAGTACTATCCTCATATAGATTTTAAAACTTAATTAGTCTTCAACTTCTATCTGAGGATGGTATTCGTACCGAAACTAGTACTGAACAGAACATACTCAGCTGATCTAGATGGGCGAAGACCAGCAGAATAATGTATTAACAGGATCTCAGATATAAAAGGATACAATTATAATTTTCTTTATGGGTAGATAATTCTTCTCTTAAGTATAAAATGTTAATTTATTTTATAAACATGATGTTGTTATTTATTTTGAATAATTTACTTAAAATTATTCAATTTAACAAAATACTAAGCAACTCTCCACAGAAACTAACGAAAAAAATCCCATTTATGCTCGTAAATAAGTGAAACCATAATGTATATATATATATATATATATATATATATATATAAATATTATATTGAAAGTATTAGTATTAAATAAATCGTATATATTATATATATATATATATATGTATATATATAATTTAACATTTTACAGATATATTTTATTTAAGTGAGGGTCCAAGTGAACAAATATTCCGAGGCATGTTTCGAGTAATCGAAGGTGATACATTTAATATAGAACTAGCTGATCCATCAACTGAAGTATTTAGACTACGATCTAAAGAATATGCTGAAAGACTGAACTTATTGTATCGGGACAGTGGATTTCGCCCTGGCTTTCTAGGAACTGAAGTTTTGGCATTAGACGGGTTAGTGTTAATTAAATATATTTTTTTCTATGAAATCAATACAGTTGTTTAACATATAACGCATATATCTTTTGAAAATACATATTACAAAACATTTTTATGCATTTATAGATTAAATCTGGATCATTGTTTTTCATTAATTTTACTGATACATATTTAAAAAATGAAATTCAAAAAGACTCTGTTCTCTACTCGCTATGCTCGCTTCCTTCCCCTCGAGGGAGGAAGGGCGTAGCCTCTACTCTTTACACTTACACGATAACATGATTCACACTGTCTCAAAATTCGGGGATATACATATACATATATACATATGTATATATATATATATGTTAGTATGTCTATATTAGCACTCTCGCAGGCATATTGCAACGTAGTTGTTTTATGAAGTCGTACATTTCATTATATAAAAATGTTTCGTGAAAATTTTGTGTAACTTTTGGTCTCATCGCTAATAATAATTTAATACAAAATCTGTACGTTGTTTTAAAGCTTTTTTGTACGTTTTTTGAAATTTGACGAAATATTTATTTATATATATATATATAAATATGTATAATTTTTCCATGTTTGCTTTAGTTATATGTAAATTTTATTTATTTAAAAAAATATATATTGTTTAGGTACTAAAAATAAATTTATCCAGTCTATTGATATTCAAGACTAAATGATAGTTTGTAAATGATAGTTTAAAATCATTTTAAATTATTTTATTATTTTAATAGGTCAATTTAGACATCAAATATGCATTATATAAGTAATATATTTTAGAGTGATTAATTATTGTTAGTAGTTAGTATTAACTACTAATTTAAAATACAATTTTAAGATTGCTAAATGAATCTTGTATGTTATACAAATAATTAAATACCATTAGTTAATTAGAGAAGAAACGAAATCTAAATAATGTTACTTGTAGGTGCCAGATTGTTACTAAGAAATATATTTGATTATATTATATTCACTCACCAAAATTATTTCAGTGTGCATAGTTTCTTAAATAATTCTATAAAAACTGATAATGAAAAGTAAAAAAATGCGTAGTTAGAAAAGATATTTGTACTTCTATGTACTTAATTTTAGAAATAAATAGTCATATATCATTTTTAATTAATGTGTGTATGTGTGTATCATGAAAATATATACAATATTATTTTTAAATTGAAATGATTATTTTACAGGGAGGATGGAAAAGATCTCATTGTACATTTCAATCTTCATTTCGATCCTAGAATTCGTGATATTGAAGTACCCGACCTATTAAGTGTATTATTAGAAGAAGTCAACGTAGAATCGTCAACTTATTTTAAAAATATCACCATTGACGCTTCTAGTATTGACCTAAAAAAAAGTGATGCTCCTATTACGTCCCCAGTGCCTTTGCTATCCAGTCCTTCAACACCATCTTCACCTACTACTACACCAGTACCTCCAAGAAAATGTCGATTAGTCGAGTTAAATTACTGCAAACATCTTCCTTACAATAAAACGACTTATCCAAATAT
>CM068314.1:32768207-32773207 GCA_034766995.1 Acanthacorydalis orientalis | reverse complement strand
TCTGCACCGCTGCATTTAATTTATTATTTATAAAAATATTTACGGCATATTACTTTAAAAAGTGATAAAACGGTACATAAATCTTGTTGGTTGGTGGGTTATTGGGGTTTTAGGGTGCTGCGAATTAAATTTTGTCATATATATATATATATATATATATATATATATATATATATATATATATATATATATATATATATAAAGTGTATGTTTATATTATGTATAAATAATAGCGTAGTGTTAATACTTATTTTCTTATTGTATTTAATAAATTTGAAACTAAGTTTTCTGGGGATTTAAATAACAATAACAAAGGCTAGTTTATTATACATGCTTGATATATAACAAAAATGAATGAAAAATAATTCATAATCATGGTGCTTTTTGTTTTGAACTGACTATTATATCATAGCATGGCGTCACTTCTAGGCGTCACTGTGTTGTTTTATCTCTTTCTAGGTTGAAAAACATTTAATTAAAATATTAAAATTGTTGGCAGTAGAGAGTAATGGAGGCAGTAAGCATCCTGTCTGTCTAGTGAAATGACTTATACTAGAAGAATTCCATTTTTATTTTCGTTAAATTCGTAGTTAATTGTTGTTTGTTATATATATACAAGTATATATATATATATACAAATTCGTATCCATTTTTTTTTTTTTTGTTAGAATGACGTCTACTAAAAGTAATATAGAAACTGAGTATATTAATATTAACAAGAAAAAAGCGTGGTCAATTCTTTATCAGGTACAATGTTACACAATTTCTTAGTAATCTTTTATTTGCTAACAGATTGTAAATCAGATAATAGTTAAATGTCCATTCAATCCATGTTAAATGTCCATCAGATAATAGTATATGCTTTTATTTACAGCACATACAGCAGAAATGTCTAAAATTTGATTACAAGTATATTGAAGCTTCAAAACCCCAAAACAAATCATTAAACAGGTACCGTGATGTTAATCCATATGATCAAAGTCGTATTGTTTTATCAAGGGGCCCCTGCGATTACATAAACGCAAATATTGTTAAAGTATTTATCATTGATTTAAAAAACAACTTATTTGAATTATATTTTAAAGGTAATATTTATAGGTTGATCGTGCAAATCGACGTTATATACTTACTCAAGGACCATTAATAAGTACTGTTGGACACTTCTGGTTAATGATATGGGAACAAAAAAGCATAGCAGTGCTAATGTTAAATAAATTAGTTGAAAAACGACAAGTAAAATGTCATTGTTATTGGCCAAATGAAATAGGATCAGAAAATGCACTCATACTCAAAGATATTGGTCTTAAATTAGAATATATTGAGTATCAAGATCATTCATATTATTCTAAAAGAATATTTAGGTACAGTTATAATACAAATATTTTAAAATACTAATATTTTGAAATTACCTTTCATTTAAAGAATAGCATTTATTTAAAATAAATTTTTATTTTTACCAGAAATTGTATTATAAAGTAGTTATCTTATTTTTTTTTAAATGAAAAAAACTAATGGAACATTATGAATTTAGATTATATATTTTGTTTATTAATGTTGCAGTCACAGTAATATTTTTCCTGATAATGTTCACTTCATATTACAATATCTATTTTTTTTTAATATTTTAAATTTTATGAAAGTTTAATTTCCATTAATATGCTTAATTTTTTATTTAGCTTTGATTTTTTCAATATGTATATGTATTATCTTGACAAATGTTTTATTAGGTATTTATATATACATTATTGTAGGTTAACTGATATTGAAAGTGATGAATCAAGAGAAATAATGCAATTTCATTATACTACATGGCCTGATTTTGGGGTCCCAAGCTCACCAACCGCTTTTTTAGAATTCTTACGTGATGTTAGAGCTTCTGGTGCACTTGAAGAAAATGTTGGTCCTGCTGTAGTTCATTGTAGTGCGGGAATAGGACGTTCAGGAACTTTTTGTTTAGTAGATTCGTGTCTTATTCTTGTATGTACAACATTATTTCTTATTTATGTTTATTTATATGTTTATATAATTTCAAATGTTATTTTTTATTAATTTTAATGGAATAAATTCATATGTAGTTGTTATTTCTAATCTAAAATTTTGCAGATTGAAAAGTATGGATTAAATTCTGTCGATATTAAAGAAATTTTATTAGAAATGAGACAGTATCGAATGGGTTTAATACAAACTCCTGATCAGTTAAGATTTTCTTATCAGGCTATAATTGAGGGTGCTAAACCTCTCTCTGGACATGATACAGAGGTATTTTTAATATTTCATATATTTTACTTGTGTATGTACTCATTGATTAAAAATTATTTTTATTTTGTACCAAAATAATTTTTAATATATTTTAATAATTAATATTCTTTATTTGGTCATAAAAAGCAAATATTTTATAAAGTAACATATACATTTGATTCTCTCTATGTATATATGTGTGTGTACGTTCATACGTATATAATGTGTATGTATGTGTATGGACATATATATACATATTATATAATCTATATTTGTTTTAGGACAGTAATTCTGAAAATGGATATGAAGATGAGGCATTAGAAGATGAAGAAGAAATTGATGAACCTCCTCCACTGCCGACACGAGCAGAAAGTTTAATTCGGTCTCAAGAACCTTTATTTGATAGACCATTACCTAAGATTCCAAATAGCACTTCACTGAATGAGATAACATTTAATGATAAAACAAATAGTGATAGTGTGAATAGCAATATGCTAGAAGATAAAACTCATAATAACAGTAATTGTATTTGTGATCCACCAGATAGGCCATTACCAGTTGTTCCGCAAGATGAGGAAAGTGATGAAGATCATGAAATTAGTAACTTTTCGGGTACACCCGAATCTAGCCCAGAAAAAATTCTTGAAAATCGGTGAGTTTAAATCTATTGATGTCTTTACTATTGGTATTTTGTATATACAATATTTTATTTATTGTTAGTAAAGTAAATAAATTTAGAAATATATTGCAATTGCAGTATGTATACACTGAAGCTAAAATCTCTTATATAAATTAATATTTACTTTCCATAACAATCAAAAAATTTTGTGATCGAAATGTACCATAGTTAATTATAGATTATTTTGATAATGATGTAAATCATCCTATGTTTTTTCTGTAAGAAAATATTATGATGATGATTATTTTTTGATTAAATATAAAAGTAAAAGCTAAAGTTTTATACATACCATGTTCTTATACATGTGTGTATCTGTAATGAAATGTTTCTCAATTTGTACTTTTCGGGTGAGTTCACTTTTTAAGTCGGTTGTATTTTAATATTTTTCAGGCCACTTTCACCTATTGAAATACGACAAAGAAATCGTCAGGAACGTAATGAAGTATTGGCAGCGAGAGTTAGTGATATTAAGCGAAAGCAGCGATCTGCAGAACAGTGGGCAAATATTAAGAGGTCATTGTACACACCGGTTACTTTAGGCATATGTATTGCTTTCTTGTTGGGAGGTGGCGCAGTTGCCTACGCTTATTTTCGCGGCTGATTGTGTTAATTTCCACTGTATTATACTTCATGCGAATATTACTCTCGGCTGTGTACAGGTTACACTTATTAATGACATTTAATATTTCTTTTCAATTTATATTTACACTGATTTAAGTTTGCTTTTAAAAATACTTTTTTTATACTTCTTATTAAATTTGATTATTAAAAAATATAAAAAATGTGTGAATTCTACATTCGACATATGCATACATACAAATACATACATAAATATATATTTGCATTGAAAAACATAATCTCTTCATATTATCCTGTTTAAATGTATATAATTTTTAGACAATTGTAATTTGGTTCATAAAATTGAAATTTAGGTACTATAAAATAAAATTAAATTTATCCTAAAAAATATTTGATTAGAACCTGGCAGTATTTTTATGTACAATAATAATAGTTTGTAAATACTAACAATAAGTGCAAATTCATTTACAAAATTTGAACCAAATTTTAAAAAATATTTAATTTCAAGTATTTAACATTGCTATATTTAATTAAACTTTCATAAACCATATTAAAAAATGTTCTAATAGTAATTATTCTTTCAATTTTGAATTGAAGTTTGTGTGTGTATGTGTGTACGCACGCGAGTGTGTATATATGTGCAAGTGAGTGCTTGTGCACACATTTGCATGCATGCATATATATGTATTGTGTATGAATTTGTGTCTCTTACAACATATACATTTTTTTATATCTAATAAAATTACTTTTCATTACACTATTAGTTCATGTAAGTTTGAAATTA
The DNA here is from genome assembly GCA_034766995.1 of Acanthacorydalis orientalis. NCBI lineage: Eukaryota > Metazoa > Arthropoda > Insecta > Megaloptera > Corydalidae > Acanthacorydalis > Acanthacorydalis orientalis. The sequence continues at coordinate 32,768,927 of CM068314.1, read as the reverse complement.
AACTGAAATATTTAAATTTTTATAAATAAGTTTTGTTAATACCTATTTTTTTAAATATATTATAGTATTTGTTAAATAACATGAAAACGTATTTTGTGATTTCAAATAATTACTGTTCTTTTAATTTAAATTCATTTATTATTTTAAAATTCAAAATGTTATGAACACTGAATTGCAATTTAGAGAAAAATATAAATATTTATTTTAAAAGCATTGTATTTTAATGCATGAAACTAATATAATATTTATCATCTAGTGCATATTACATTTAATTATAAACTTTTTATGGATAGGTAACCAAATCATAAAAAACTTATTCGATTTTTAATTGATATATATATATAGCCACTAATGTCGAAGTAATAAATTGAAAGGCAGGCAATAGAGACAATCAGTAAAACTGTTCCAGTTTCATATGTATATTGATAAGTGTATAAACACAATATTGGTAGTATAGAGCAAATGATCTATTGATATTTTGTCTTTGCTATCTCGCTTTTCATATTAGTTTATGTACAAGTTGACCATATTTTTTTTTGATTTGTGTCATGTACATCTGTATTTGTAATCTTTCTTTTATGAGCTGACAGTAACAAATATTATATACTGTATATACATATAATGTTAAATCAAATAACCTTTTTGTATTTACCTGTTAATATTTTATCATGTTATGATTTTGGGTTAAAAGTGAAAAATTACATTTAAAAATATAATTAA
>CM068314.1:32698207-32765707 GCA_034766995.1 Acanthacorydalis orientalis | reverse complement strand
TAATAATTAATGTAGACTTTTAGGTCTATGGATGCCCTAAATATGTCTGGCATTAATTTACATAATTTTTGGACCTAATTAAATGTGATGATTTTTTTGGGGATTTTTTAAATATAAATAATAATTCAATAAAAAAAATTATCATTGAAAATATAGTGATCCTGCTATTTAAAAGTAATCCTAGTTATTCCAGTTTTCTCTTTTCAGGCATAAGAGCGACACTTCAAAATGATCTACAATATGATGAAGAGAGGATCTAAAGAAACTGGATTTTTCATATATTTCTACAATAAAAAATACTTTATACACAGTATGTTAAATATAGTGTTTTTTTTAAATCATAAATTTGTGTTATTAGTCTTTGTCATTTCACTTTCTAAAACATAAATTTTAAAATTCTTATTGGAGTACTCATTTGAAAGTGTGTATGTATGTGTATATATATATATATATATATATATATATATATATATATATATATATATATATATATATCAAAAGAAAGTCAGTAATTTTTAATAAAATAGATGTCAAAAATAATGCTAATAAATACTTTTGTACAAGAAAAAATCTGTTTTTTTTTTATTATAATATATCAATAATCCAATTGTTATTTATACACTAGCAAACAAGTGATAATTAGATTTAAATGTTATAATGATAATAATTAGTTAATGAAGCTTATCAAATGCACAATAATATTGAAATAAAAAAATAATATATAATGAAAGTAATGTAACAGTATTTTAAATAAATGTAATGAAGTGGTGAAATGTTATGACTTAATTTGTCTTAAAAATTTTCATTTATACATGTGTGTATATATATGTATATATATATATATATATATATATATATATATATATATATATATATATATATATATATATTATGTACATATATAAAAATATGAGTGCAAGTTAATACTAATTTGGAAATAATATATTAAAAACAGTATTATTAATATTATAATTAAAACATTTTTAATTTATATTGATTACATATTTTATATATATATATATATATATATAATTTTGAAACAAAAATATTTCTTGACAATTTATGAACAGTTTTCTTTTGGATAATAAAAACTGTTTATACACACGAGATATAAAGAAAATATTTACTTCTTTATAATATCTGCGTCGTGTAACATCTATAATTGTGTATGTACGTGTGTACATACGAAATTAATAAAAAAAAGAGTTTAGTAAATAACATTTTGATTGTTTCTAAATGAATAACCAATTGCAAAAAATAAATCGTAGGTTTATATTAATACGGTAAAACTACATCTGTCATGAATTGATTAAAACAGTGTTTCTTAAGTAATCTGGTTTTCTTGTTTAATGTTACTTAAAATAAAGTGAAAAAGTTGTCTTGAAAAAATATGTACTTAAATAAATCAATGAAGTTATATAATGAAATTTGAGAATTTTTATTGTTTCGCATGTGATTCTCAATGCACATACACATGTATACGATTCATTAATGTTTGAAATAAAATTACTGTTCAGAGCGGCCAAAGTTTATGATACATTTATATTAACTTCAAACATTTGTAACCATGTTTATGACTCGACACGTAATCAACATTAAAACAAGGTCGTCTGCTGTGACAGAATCACATTATTTGTTTGGATGTATTATATTCATAGAAGATAACTTCATCTTATCTGTCAAAAAAGATGATTAATAAAATAGATAGGGGGAAAAATGTATATTGAAGTTTTTTTCTCATAATTTGAAGAGCGTGAAGAGTGAAAAGAAAAAAAATAAACGAGTCAAAATTAATGTGTTTTTGTTTTCATATCGAGTGCAATCACAATAGTGACTCATAAATTCAATTAGTTTGAATCATTAATGTCATTTAGTTTTATTCTTATGTGATTTGATTCCAAGTTCTTTGTATCACAACAAAAACTGTTGGATCAAAATTTTGTTTGAATATCATTTGAAAATGTATTTGTATATTAAGTGTTATGTTTGACAATTAATACTTTTTTAATTTAAATATAGTGTTTACGTTTTTAAAATTATAATGAGTACTTCAGTTCCACCAGTACCGAAACCGAGGGTGTTACGTTCAGAAACTAATATAAAAAAACCAGTACCTTTGCCAAGAACTCAGAGAATTACATCCGAACAAAATTTTAATGAACAATCTTTTACTGAACAATCATGTAAATCTGATATTTTTACTTTAATAAAAGATGAAATTGCAGGAAAAGTACAAGAAAAGAAAAAATCTGTTATTGAAACATCTAAACAAATAAGTGAAGATTTGCAATGTAAAAAGAAGTCAGCATTTCAGACATCTAAACAAATAAAAGCTGATATAAGTGGTAAAGTGCATGAAGGTACAAGAGCTGTTATAGAAACTTCAAAACAAATCACAGGTGAAATTACAGGCAAAGTGCAAGAAAAAAAACGTGTTATGATAGAAACTACTCGCAATGCTAGTCAATCAGTTAGAAACATTGTTGCTAAACATTTTGGATCTTTAACTAGAGATGGAAATGTTAATGAATATTCAGTAAAAGAAGTAAATGAAATAAGAAGTCAGTCATTGCCATTAAATTCTGAAATTTTTGAAGGAATACAATTTGAGTCACCATTAAGTTTAGAAATGAAACAAAAACATTGGGATATGTCAAGAGTTTATAATAATTTTGAAGAGGATACTGAAGATAATCTTCCTAATTTTCCACCTCCTTCTATACCTCCCCCACCATTACCTGATGAGAGTGTATATGATGCACCAAGTTCTATACATTCAGGCAGTTCAGAAAGTAAATGCGGAACAATTAGTTCAGTTTCTTTATCAGAAAGATTGTGTTATGAAGAAATATTTCCTGATAGTATTAGTATATTAAGTCTTGCAAGAAATAGTAGTGATACCGAAAATGATACAACTTATGCGAATGACGTGATCTTGGATGGAAATAAAGTACATAGATCAGATTCATGGTCGTTTTATGACTCTATTAATTCTTGTACAACAGAAAATATTTATAACAATGTTACTGAAGCAGAAAACATTTATGCTAATGATGATCCTTCTCTTTCTGTTAATAAAGACACGTACATTAAGAATTCTGATTCTCAAAGAATAAGTGAATTGAGTGCTGTTTCTGTGCAAAATTCATTATATGAAAATCATATTCTTGAACCAGAAAAAGTAGAAAGGACAAATAACGAATCATCGATTGAGGTTATCAGAGAAAGTATGATACGTGAATTTGATCCTTTAACAAATTTTGAATCAGATTTAAAATCCTTAAATGATCTTTCTATATTAGAATCTTTGCTTGAAGGTGATACATATGGTACAGTCAGTAACGATCATTTTAATGAATATAATGACTGGTCTCAATCAGACGATGATAGTGAAACTGAAAATAATCTTCCTATTCCCCCACAAAGATTTGACTCGCTTTCTATTGTACAGAATGATTCAAAAAAAAATGAAAATCCATCATCAAATTGGTTTGTTTCATTAAAAGACCATCAAGAAAGTGTTGATGAAATTTCAAAACAAACATCTGATACTACTGAAGTGATAGAAATTAAAAACACAGAAAAAGAAACTGAGGCAAATGAAAATAAAAATGCAGAAAAATCAAGTTGGATGCCTCAAAAATGGAGTAATGTTTTCAAACTTGTGCCACCATCAGCAAAAAATATTACTAGAATGAGTTTTCGTAGTAAAGATGATTTAAAAACAAAATATGTTGAAAGACCCTCTCTGATTAGTCAATCACTTATTTCACACAAAGGAAATGTTGTAAGAGTTGGAAGAAATTTAACAATGGAAGATTTTTTTGGAGATTTGAATCCTAGGTATTGTCATCTTATTAATGGAAAATTAATTGCTTACACTGAAAATACAATGAAATTAGCAAAAGAAACAATTACTTTGGATTCAATTTTAAGCATTCAGCTTATTGCACAAAATAAAATAATGTAAGTTTTCTTTATAATTTATAAATAAAAAGAATCAATGTACATGCGTGTATTTAATTTTAAAATATATCTATACATTTTAAAGTATATACTCAATATATATGTATATATATATATATATATTTGTGATTTTAATTAATTGACTTTGGGATTATAGAGTATGTTTGAATTATTAATGTATGAACATATTGGTTTATGTGTACATTTTGACATTGTAACACTTAATTATTCTAAGTTAATATTTTATTATATTAATTTTACTTGAAATTTTGATAAATTGTGATTTTTAGGCCAAACAATGATAAAAACTTATTTACTACAGAAAGTGAATTATATTGTTTTGAAGTTGCAACTACTGGCAAAGGACCACGATCCAGACATGTTTTTGGAACTGATAACATGAGTGATAGAAGAATATGGATGCAAAAAATTTTAGAAAGTCTCACTAATGTATTCTCTACAACTCTTACTTCAGATTATACTAGAGCTGGTTGGGTATATTTACGAGAAGGTGCTAGTGGGGAATGGAAAGGTGCTTGGCTTTTGTTGCATTATCGTAAAATGATATATTGTCAGAATGGTGGTCAACAAAAGGAAGTTGATCTACGAAAAGCTAGATGTATTGGTAAGATTTCTATTAGTAATAATTTAAAGAAAAATATTTGTATTCAAATTTGTAATAAGAAAAAAGTATTTTTTTTATGTTTAAAAACTGATAAACTATTAAGTTGGTAGGAAAATAATTGCGGTAATGTATATGTACTTGAAGGTCATAAACCGCAATTATTTTTCTACCAACCTAATATTTGAAAAATTTATATTATATATATATATATATATATATATATATATATATATATATAACAAGTTAATCTATAATTTTAGTTTTCCAAGAACCTGAATTAGATGCCCCGAAAACCGAAGACTCTGGTCCACAGCTATTAGTGGATTGTGTAGGTGAAGGTGCTATATATATAAGATCAATTTTGGGACGAACTACCAGAATTTGGAGACATGCTGTTCGATGTTCTGCTCATAACAATGGGCCAGCAATTGATCAGCAACAGCTAACTCATGAAGATGTTCCTGTAATTGTAGATAAATGCATTAATTTTGTGTATGCTCATGGTGGGTTTTCATTTGTTTACATTAGTAATACTTCAAGTATATTATTATTATATGAATACTTTTTAATGAATTTAAATTTTGACAATTTGTTTACACAAACCTGAGAAATATGAATGGTATGTATTTTATATAAAGAATTAACTGAATAAAAATTGTCATTTTAAATTATATTTGTATAAATATTAAATAATAAGCATATTTTAAATTAATGCTATTAATATTTATTTGTAGGTAGTATGTCTGAAGGCATATACCGTCATAGTGGTTCTGATAAAACTATAGCAGAATTGTTGACTTTATTTAGACATGACGCATGGTCTGTTCAACTTACAAAGGAAAAATATACAGAAAATGATGTTGCGTGTGTTTTGAAGCGTTTTTTTAGAAATTTACCTGATTCAATATTTACTTCCAAATTACAATTATATTTTTGCAGAATTTCAGGTTATTTTTTTATTATATAGTTTTATTTAAAATTTCTAAGAAATGTATTTGTCTAGTTGTGAATTTATATATATATATATATATATATTCACACAATAACATTTATAATTATCATTGTTATTAAATAAGTTTTAAAGATATTTATTTTTTAGAAATGACTAACCAAAATGAAAAGGTTAACTTATATAAAAAGCTTTTGGAGCAATTACCACATATTTCTTATCAAACTCTTAGAAAATTAATTGCTCATTTAAATTTTATACAATCTCAAGTAACTCGAAACCAGATGTCAATTAAAAATCTTTCTACAGTTTGGAGTCCTTCTTTAATGAATTTAGATGTAAGTATTCTAATGTAAATTATCAATTGGAAAAAATATATTTAATAGGTAGATATTTAAAAAAAATGTTTAAAAGTAAATAATACTTGATCATTTTTTATTTATCATCTTTAAGATATTTTTTTTCCATCACCAGTATTGTATTAGTATAGAAGCAATCAATGTACATGGGTTGTATTTATAAATATACATACATGGGTGTGTATTTATATATATCATACATTAGGTGACCATAAATAAAAAAAATGAAAGCAGGATACTAAAATTTTTTTAACATTTTTTTCTTGTCAAAATTTTTTTTGGGAAACTGGAAAATAATAGTTATAATAAAAAAACATCATTTTGGGGCTATTTTTTTAACATTATGTAAGGACAATAGTTTGTTTAAATAACACATTTTTTTAATGAAACAGTGTTTTAATAAAAAAATTTAAATAGAACAACACATTAAAAATTAATTGTATTTTAACTAATGTTTTGTTTCATAATTGTATAAATTTCATCACAAGTAACTTTACTGTAGTTATACAAAATTAAAGCCATTGAATATAATGTAGTTATTTTGTCTGTTATGTTCTTCTGTTTATTGTATGTATATTATTGAAAATACTCGTTCTGTATTTCCATTATGGGCTGCCAATGCAAATAAATAGCTACACAGTTTAATCGATCGTGACGTAAATATAAAAATAAAGAAATACAAGAGATGTAAGTGTCCTGACAACCTTTGTCAGGATAAAATATAGAAAAATGGGACATCTGATCACCCTAATCATACATGCACATATATAAATACATATTAATATTCATAAGATGTACATTTCTAAGGACAAGCATAATAAAATAAATGTATTTTTTTATATTTAGTTAAATTTTAATTATAAAAATTGTTCATATTTTCAGTCAGTTAGTGGAAGCACACATTTTTCAAAAAGTGTTGTGGGAGTTATTGCAGATATGATATCATTAAAAGCAAAGTTGTGGCCTGTTGACAATGCTGAATTGATCAGGGAACGAACTATGCTTACAGTATTAGAACGCTATTATCATAGTAGTCAACCTAGTACTTCAAAACATTCACCATCAGGAGACTTACGTGTTTGGATTCATTTAAATGAACCAAATTCTGGGAAATGTTATCATATTTCTGTAAGAGGAACTTGAAAATTACATGTATTATTATTTTATAATTAGCTTGTACTGAAATTATTTAAATATATTCAATTTATATTTTTTGTTTTAGATAAGCCCTCAAAAAACAGCTAATGATATATGCCATGAGGTTAGTTCAAAAATGAACATTCCTGTACATTTATTACAACTTGAAGAATCTGTTCTTGGTGGACATTTAATACGCCCAGTTCATTATTCAGAAAAGGTTTTAGATGTTGTATTAAGATGGGGTTATTGGGATGAAGCTGATCGCAAGGATAACTGTCTTGTTGTTCGTAGAAATATAATTTTTACAGAATTATCTAATGAAAGCCAACGATCATTGTCGATGTCAGGAGAGTTGAAGTATGCTGATGAAAAATCAAAATCTTTTAAAAATTATACTTTTGAGTTTAGTCAAGCAAAATTAACATATTATAAAGACAAAAATGTAAGTAAAAATAAATTTGATTTTTTTTGTGTATATGTATGTATATATATATATATATTTTTTTTTTTCATATAGAAGAAAATTATAATTATGCACTGCATTTTGATTACTCTTACAGTGTTCTATAAAATTGGGTGAATGGCCAATTGAGGACATAGTTTGGTACATTGGTCATGAACCAAAAAGAGATCCTCATGTACGATGGTGTGTGACATTTATATCACGCCTAGCCCATCCAAAACGTACGAAAACAGCTCCATGGTTTGGTCATGCTATTGCAGGTTACGATCATACTCAACAAATTCGATGGCTTGCTGCAATGGCATTTGGAGAATATCCACAGGGGTTAATTGCATCTGCTATTCATGTAAATCTAATAGAAAATTTTTGACTGAATGTAACTTAATTGTAAATGAAAGGAAAGTCACATACAGTGTGTATGTGACATTCATATTTATTTAAATAAATTGACCATTAATTAATTAATTTTAATGAAGTAATTAAATTAATATAATAAATATGGTCTTTTAATTTCATTAAAATGTTTATCAAATTAAAAGTTATATTCTTTTTTTTAATCAAGGTTGCAGCTGAGCTGAATAACTAAAAAATATTTTTATATTAAAATAAAAAATGTATTATTTTATCATTTTATACGTTATGTGTATACTTTGTGAAGATTTTATTTGAATTAATTATAATTATTGAAAATAGTTCATTGATATGATAAAAATGTTTTATTTCAAAATATAGATTTGCATGATTGTTATCATTGTGTAATGTAAAATTGTTATAATTTGACAATGGTTTACTGAAAAATCATTTTTTTTCTATCTTCAAAATACAAAAAATATATTAGTTTAATCTTTTCCATAGAACAATTTTGTAGTTTTGTTACCATCTAATATTAAATAGTTTTATAATTCATTGTCATTATAAAATTTTGAAATACTTTATTATATTTCTAAATACTTGTCTGCAAGTAGTATTATGAAAAATTGTATATAATGTTCTTTGATTCAATCATTTTCAATGTCTTCCATTAGTTTGATTTTTTTGAAAACTCAAAAATGTTTTCTGTAGACATAATTTTGTAAATGTATATAATATGCTTCAATATATTTATGTTCATTAAAATGCATGTGTCTTGTTATGTATGTACATTTCTGTGTTTTTTTTTTTTAATCGTTATAATATACATTTTTTTAGCAGAAACTTGAAGATAATATAGTGTTCACAAATTAATTTTTCACCCACCTTATAAACTAAGAAATTTTAATCAACAATGTTCTATAGTTGATTATTGCCTATGAGCATTTCTATGGTGATGATAGTGTCATTCAAAGCACTAAGGTACAAAAAATATTACTAGATTTTATCATTAATAAATTCAACAAAATTGTTAATATAAATATAAAAAATATTTTTTTTTATATTTGAATTGTTTTTTAAATTATTTAGATAACACTTGCAATGTATTACAAATTAATAGACAATTTGATGATCTCAGTAAGGAGCTTGTTTGAAAAGATTTTGATGACTATAAAGGCAATTATCTGTCTACTATAATGAATGGTCTTAAACAAACAACTACCACTATTTAATGTTTTTAAACCGGTTACTTTTGTTTACAATAGTATCTTATATTTCATTATTTTAATATCACATAATTTTCAAAACGAAACAGTTTTATTAAATAATATCAGCTGTTTACTAAAAATTGTTATTCTAGGAAAAAAGGTTATATTTTATGAAAAATTTGAAAGACATTAATGAGTTAATTAAGAGATATAGAAAGTATATATCAGTCTAATAAAATAAGTGAACAAAATTTAATTAACCATTCTGTACCAATGAGGGTATCTGGCTCCCCTCCTACTTTTGTATGTAATTGCAATATATTTTACATAATGGTATAAAATGACACCCAATTAGACATCATGGACGGTATTCATAATTGCAGCTTAAGACTATATATAATGCCGATCCTCTTAAAATTAATCATCAGATTGCGTTGTAATTTCATAGTCGTTAAAGAAAATGATTTCGTACAATCGTAATAAGGCAGTTTTAACGTTTTGTTACTTTGTATTTGTTCATTTAGTTAGATCCGTTTTGTAATTACCACCAATTAAATATGTATATACAATAACTTTATGTAGTCCATGGGCTAGCCATCACGCATTTTGTTGCCCTCTGATTCTTGTTTGATGTTACGTATGAGTGATTTATAATGAGTGCAACAATAAATAATCTCGCCAGCTGAGAGGTTCATGTTTTTGTTAGCAAATACAATAATAACAATAGTGCTGCTGAAATTCACAAGCAATTTTGTGAGGTGTATGAGGCTAAGTGATATAAGTGACAATAAGGCTAGGCAATGGTGTTATTTAAAAAAGAGCGAACAAATACTTATGATGAAGAACCTAGTGGCCGACCTAGTGTGATAGACGATTTGGTGTAAAAAGTGAAGACGAAAATTCAAGAAAATGATCGTTTCACAATTATCTATCGAATTTTCAGAAGTTTCGCGGTGAGTGATTTATGATATTGTGACAGAAAAGCTAGGCTACAAAAAACGATAATGCGCGATATTATACCGCAGCTCGAATTGTTCAAATATTGGAATACTTTGAGTGAGAAAATTTTGATTATCCATCCAATCACGCGTCAAGCGATTAACACCTGTTCTTGCACCTAAAGAAATGGCTTGCATTTCAGTGCTTTGAAAATGACGAAGAACTGAAGACAGGCATTACTAATTGGTTCAAGTCACAGGCGGTGGATTTTTTCTACACGGAACTAAATAAGCTGGTGCCACGATACAAAAAAGTATTGGAAGTCAATGGTGACTAGAAAAATAATGTATATATGTAGATGTTTTTTGTCTGTAATAAATAATTTTCATCATTGATGATTTTTTTCTAATTGCTGAACGAACCTTTAAAAACGGGTTTCGTATATATGTAGATATATATATATATATATATATATATATATATATATATATATATATATATATATATATATATAACGTTTAAATTTGAAACTCCAAACGAGATACCTCGTGATATCACTGATTATTGACATATTTGTCTTTATTCAACATTCGAAATCGGTAACTTCAGCATTAGGGAATACTAATTCAGTTCATGCAAATTATACTTCCTTACTATTGATACTAAATAACTGTACATATTGTAAGTTTGTTTATGGACGAATTGCAAAGAAATAACAGTGATCTGTACAATAAAAAAGCGTACATTTTCTTATATTCGGAATACAAGTAGCGATTTTCTTTAAAAAAACGAATGAATTGTTTAGTAAAAATAAGACAACTTGCAATATTGATATCTCTATTTAAATCAGTTAATTGTTCCAATCTCACATAGGTAAAAATGAACAAAGATATAATATTGGAAACAAGATTAATGGAAATATGTAGGTAAATAATATTTGGCAACTATACACTACAAGCTATTTAGTTTTACAAACAGAACGAAGTTTCAAGAAGTCTAATTCGCTTTATTCCCTTTCTAAATGATCTTTGGAGATTCATAATTTGTTCTCTTTCTGGTTTTCTATTATGAAATGAGGAATAAACTTTGTAGCATATGACTCATGCCGAAAACATTGGTCAAAATATTTTGGGAAGACCGTACGATATGTCAATTTGCTCTGAAACCTCTCTAAAAGGCAGTCGTCGATTGGCATGGATTTGCGCTCGAATTTCAATAACCTCTTTGCAGGTTTTAGAAGTTGAAAGCCTATCCAATCTCTTATTAGTTTTGATTGAAGTTCTGTCTTTTTAAAAACATCTGAACCACTCAGAACTCAGGGCCTTATTCAGAAAATCTTTTCTGAAGGCCATTTATAAAAATTGAAGTGTTTCTGTCGCTGTCTTTCCAATTTTAAAACAAAATTTCACACATAAGCGGTGTTTTTCAATTAGTTATATCTTAAAAATAGTCGAGGTAAGAAAATCCAAGTGCGAGAACTGCAAATTTCGAAACAAATGATTTTCGATGCGAACTTCACGACTTACCTAAAACACGGTATTCGTGCTGAGCACTTAACCCGGTTTTGTGTATGAAAGTGTATTAAACGGTTTGATTTTTTTTTTAATTGTCTTTGAGTACTTTAATCGAGATTTTTTTTCAAAAAAATCGGCATCGTATAGATAAAGTACACTCGTATTATGTCATATTACTATTTGTTTCCTCCATTTAGTAAATATTGAACTTTGCACAGTATGGATATTTTTTCATCAAACCTCGTAATTTATAAAAAAACTAATAGTAATATTAACGTTTTTATAGTAATATTTAGTATATTTTTTATTTCTTTTTAATTTAGAAACGTTTTTTGAATCTTATAAGAAGTATCAAGTCGCTGCTGATTTGCAGTATATTTTCAATACAAAAGTGCAAACAAAATGTCAAAATTGAATTAAAATTATTATCTATAAAATAAGTTATGGTACATAGTAGTCTTTTTTTAACATTAATTATTACTATAACTTTAATGTACGTAAAAGTTAACGTAATAGCAGAAAATTTTTACAAATATCCTTTACAAAGTTTAAGACTACGTAGACAGCTAATACGTCACAAGAGGCAAGGATTTTGTAATTTGGAAACAATTAGATCATTCGATGATATCTACGAAAAACAAGAAGTAGTACCTGAAAAAAATATCATTAATCAAGATAAAAATGAACAGCTAATTACGGATGTTAAAGCCCTTTTGAACAATCTAGTTGAAAAAATAAATATTCTTGAGAAGTCTGTATCTGACAAAAAACGGCAATCGGAAAAAATGAGTTTAGATAAAGGTATTGTTTTTTTCAATTTACACTTTAGTTTATATATATATATATATAAACTAAAGTGTATTATATATATATATATATATATATATATATATATATGAATTAAAAGTGAATATTAAACAATTTTATGAAAAACAAGATACGAAAGCGAGAAAAAAGAAATATTTAAATCAACAGAGATATGGAAAACGTGATTATGAATTAAATTATCATAAATGGAGTGACTGGACGAATTGGTCTTCTTGTAGCGTAACATGTGGAAAAGGCAGGCAAATACGTTGGCGAAATTGTCTTGAACACTGTACTGTTGCTGAAACTGAAATGGAAGAGAAAACTTGTCAGTTACCAGCTTGTGCTCCAAATAAATTTTTTGGGATTTTTAAATAGAATACATATATTAAAATTTAGATATTCATTTTATACTTAAATATGTCAATGTAATATTTTGTATTAAATATAATGAATATGGTTTTATTTGTGATAAACAGAAAACTTTCCCGCATTAAAAACATTGAAAAAATTGTTAAGAAGTCCGTTAGTAAAAACGCTTTCTATTATTTTCATGTTTAATAATATCACTGTGTATATTGATATTTACATTTTTGTTAAACTGAAATACTTTAATAAATTTTAGAACTTTTTAAAATAATCCTTCTAGAAAACACCTATAATGTTTTTGTATATATTTTTTTTTTGAGTAATTCATGTATGATTATTATTGTAACAACACTTACTCAATCTCTTAAACTTTAAATATTCTGTACGAATATAAATATTTTTTGGCATATTTCAATAATTCAAACACATAATATCGCACGAGATTTATAATGTAATCGTCTTTTCAAATTGTCAGTAAAAATTAAAATTATCCATATTCATATATTTTTTTTAAGATTTATTTCGGAATTCAATTTATTTTTTAAGTATTTATACTTTTTTACATTTGATATTTTTCAATATTCTGGCAAAATAAAACTTACAAATTACATTTATTTAGTAAAAATCTATAGATTTTTGTGAAATCATATCACAATTTAATTTGAATTTAATATCAGAATTCAAAATAATGAGAGGGAATATAAGTTGCGAAATCAGGAAAAATAAGTATTTATTTCATTCTTATAAAAAAATGATTGTTTGCGGAATTTTAATTAGATGATTTAAGATAAATATTAATTATAGACAAGTTTATAAAAAATAAAATTTATTTAACAAACACTATTCTTTCAAAATTATAAAATACGACACAAAATATCGCACGTTGTATTTATGATCAATGTAAATTTTATTAATATAAAATGTATTATACATGTTAATAAATTATTAAAAATTAAGTTAACACTTCTTTAATAAAAATTTAAAAGTAATAGTATATATTATTTATTTAACCGCATAGTTAAAACATTAAAAATACACGTAATGTTATTTATTGACACGAAATAATTTATTGTCAATAATATAATAAGTGAAATTATTTTATATCCACTAAAAGAAGTTTTACATAGTGAAACACTTTTGACGTATTTTTTAAAAACTTATTAAAAATAAGAGTTCGCACATTTGGCGATGGAATTATTAACCCCTTATAAGTGCATATGACTGATATATCCGTCTTACCCATTTGTCATCCGCGAAAACCACCCACTTGAGGGATTACATTTGAGCCTTTGTCTTGCAATGACGATAATTAGTTTTAAATTACTTAAAATTTGCTTAACATTTTTCATAAAGATCGCAAAATATTTCCATTTGTAAATAGATACATATGGAACAGAAAATAAACGCAGATAAAACGAGGACGCTAATGATCTTAGCTGTCGAATTGTCCTAAAACCCCAAATAACAACAACAGATAAAATGAATTTTAGTAAGTGATAGCTGTAGTGTTTTGTCAAATTAACTGTTAAATTCGAAAAGAACGTGTTTTATACAAACTGTGTACTTTTTTTACAAATGAGTATAAAAATAATAACGTACATTTAAAATAATGATATAATGAAAATCTATCGAATTTTACGTCTACTGGCGAAACTAAGATTTCAAATAATTTAAACCAGTGCGAAAGTGCATTGTCAGAACTTTCTAATTTACTTATATGTGAAATATTCACCAAATACTAATGTTATATCATATATATAATAACTGTAATATAAAAATATCAGTGTATTAGTGATTAAAAAGTTCAAAATTATTGATAACTAATTAAAAATATTTATCGAAAGATCAGTCAATAATTTTTTTAAAATATAAGATGCGTGCAATTAATACACTTTCTTGATTAATACATTTATACGTACTCATCACTCTGAAATTGTACTTTATTTATTTTACAATAGATTATTATAGTTTTACTGATGTATGAAAACTTACTGTTCTCATATTTATGAACTGTAAAAGAAAATTTTTCCTTCTAGAAGACACATTTGTTGTTTTGATCTATTTTTAGCAAAGAAAAAAAAAACTTCAAATAATAGAAGTTGACTACATTTTATTGCCCTACATAATTATAAGCATCATAAATAATATTCTTCATAATTATTATATTTCTACTATACAAATAAATAGAGTTAACGTTGAAATTAATGACTGTATATATATATATATATATATATATATATATATATATATATATATAATGTTTTTATACAATAGAAATACTATTGTATCTGAACTACGTTATGAACTTTGTATAAAGTAACTAAATATTGACTATCATTTCAACAAATTTAACATGGGCATATTTCAGTGGAGTATTTGAATATGCAGAATTTGAAATGCATGTTTAAAATTAAGAAAAAAAACATGTAAAAATAATAACAGCTACGTGGTGTCATCAATAACAACTTTTCGATTTTCGCTGGTTTGTACAGTCGTGTATGTGTACACTGTCCTAGTACTTTTCCAATGTAAGTAAACATATGAAAAAGCAATCACTGAAGCGATACCGTTAATAGCACATGATAATATCATCATTGAAGTAAAGATGCCATCTACTTCAGGACAATTGAGATCGACGTAATGGTATGCATCTTGATGGAACGTGGAGTTCTGAATCGATCGACATGTGCAAGTCGTATTTAAAGTAAACTCTGGTTCGCAAAACATACTCGATAATGCGATAAGATGAATTAATCCGAAGATACATGCTGTAAAGCAAGCTAAAGCTGCCACCGTACTCAAAAATATACTGAGTATCTGTAAATTAAAAATATGAAATATATACATAAATATATTAAGTGTATAATATAAAAGTGATAATCGTTATTTTGTATTTATGTATACTTGTTATTAATTGTAATTTCATTGAGGTTCTAGAAACAGTAACTGAAGTCACTTTAACGATTCAAATGAAATAATCGTAAAAGTAAGAGTTAAAAACTATTTAAATTGTATGTAATTTATATTCTATATTTTTTATTATTTTCATTTTTTTAACGTTTCAATTTAATACTCCAATTGATATAATAGTTCTAACATTTTATTTGAAGTACTAAATATTTTATATTTACTTACTTTTGATGAATTAATACAACATCCATTTGTACTTTTATATGAACGTCTTTTGCAGCATCCTAGAAGTAAGAGGCCGACTATTCCGGATAGTAACAACTGAAACAAGTAATATATTTATAATGCAATTATTATATTATATCAACAAAAAACTAAAGAATCGAGTGTATATATATATAACATAATATTTTGATGGTTTACCAATTGAAATTTTATCATAGAAAGGGTAATTTGCGAACATAATAATTAAGGTGTTTTTCGGCGCTGCAGCGCTATGACTAAACATCCACAAACCATATTTTTAGTGCGATTTTCTATGATTAGTAAGCGTTTGTATTAATACTAATGAATATAGAATTAGAAAAATAAGTTCTCATTCTTTGTTACTGATAAAAAGAAAAACCTGGATATATTTCTTACCAGGTTTTCTTTTTTTTCAATTTTATTGCTGTATTTTTCCAAACTATTATCTCAAATAGAAGGAAGCTTTTCAATTTTGTACCTAATATCATATTTAATTACAAAATATGATATTAGGTATAATATAATAAATGAAATTAAATATTACAAATTAAAAAGTTTTTATTTAGTTATTTTAATTCCATTATCTTTCCGTTACAAGAAAAGATATAAAATAGAAATATATAACACTTTCATACAGAATAAAGATTTCAACCGGTTTTGATATATTATTTTAATTTACTTTAAAAATATTATTTTACTTTGATAAGATTAATACATACTTACCGGAAGTCCACTCCAATATGGATTATCACGCCGTCCTAAGTTGGGAGCCCAAATTAGTAACCAGAGCGCTAGTATACACAAAATTGCGCCAAAAAATGTTTGTAATCCTACGAGTGCTCTAGCTAAACGTTGTTTTCGCATGACAATACCAGAGGTGCCATATTTATCTAAAAACAAATAAACAAAATAAGTCTGTGACATTTTATAGAAATGCCTACTGGAATCACGATTATAAAAAAGTGTCTTAAACTATTGGATCAAATAGACGCTTATGAATAAAAATCATTATAGTAAAAATATGTTTCGAAGCACTGAACCTAATAGAGATGAATAGTAAATACAACAAAAAAATATAACTGGTCATATCAAATAAACAGTTTTCTACAGCAAATAGGCAAAAACGATATATTTAAAACGACAAAGCAGAATTTAAAAGGAATGTTGGAAATATTATAAAAATTTTGGAAGCATTGGTCTTTATAAGAACAATATTAGAAAGAAACAATCAACATACAATCCTGTTTATAAATTAATAAAGTATTTATTTGTAAGGAACAGCATTTATTACTTAAATTACCAATTATATTAAACCTCCACAGTAATGTATATATATATATATATATATATATATATATATATATATATATATATATATATATATATATATGTGTGTGTGTGTGTGTGAGTGTGTATGTATGTGTGTATGTTCGTGTGTATATACGTGTGTGTGTATATGTGTATGCATGTATATATGAGATGAATTATTTCACAGCACAGAAGTAATTTTATTCTTTCAAACATTAGAAACTATATTTGTCTTAAGTAAAAGCAAGTTTTTCTTTCTCTTTACGTCTCAGTTTATGTTGTAAAATAAAACATCAAAAATAAATATTTCCGTTTGACATTTAAGTACAACAGGCGTTTATCTTAAAATAAATTTTGTAAGTATACTCTATTTTTTAATATAATGGACAGATGTGTAAATTTATAATATTTTGTGTTGAAATTTTCGTGTATTATTAAAAATAATACATATGTTCTTTTAAGTATTAAAAAATGAGCATCCTAAGAATTGCTTTATTTGAAAAAAATATCCAAGTAAACATATTATTGTTAAAATGTACATTTATGCGTGCGTGTGGTTTGATATATTTCGAGAATAATTTTATACATTTAAAATTACTTTGTTTGACAGATGATTCGTATTGTATTTTTTATAAAACAAAAAATAAATGATGAAATTAAACTAAAAAAATAAGTAGGAATATTCATGTGACACATATATATATATATATATATATATATGCATATTATATATATATATATATATATATATATATATATATATATATATATATGTATATATGTATATATGAATGTATATATGTATGTATATAGTATACGTTTTTCGTACTTTGATTCTTACCTCTAAATATTGTGTGTATATAATATGCTCTGTCACAAGAATCAACATGACGAAAGACAAAGACATGGAAAATATGTCTTACTTTTCAATATCATTATTTTTGTTTGAAATTAGAAGTTTAGACGGGTCTGGTACGGATTATTGATATTATAATGTACGATTACTTAAAATATTGAATAATGTGTGTTGTAAGTTAATATTTGAGATATATATATATATATATATATATATATATATATATACACATATATATACATTTATATATATATATATATATATATATATATATACATATATATATATATACATATATATATATATATATAAACATATATATATATATATATATATATATATATATATATATAAATTTATTACTTAACAGCTTATATAGGAATGGAAAATTGACAAATTTATTGATGATCTTGTCGGCATAATATAAATAAACATTTTTTTTACAATTGTATTTGTATATCTGTAGCAATAAATATAATCGCACCCGCTTCAAGTATTGTGTACACATAACAGTTAATCAGAGATTTGAAGTACACGTTTAGACAAGACTGTAAAATCAAATACTATATTATATATTATGGAATTCGCGAAAAGTATGAAAATCGTAGATTATATACGCATATATACCGATTTCTTAAATATCACTCATATCAATTCAATGGCATATGTCAAGAGTATAAAAATCATAGTTTCTACATCCCATATCCCATCCTCGCGAATACCCGTAGAATGTTTATACTGTTTTTATATTTCACTAAATTTCTTTCATCTGTAAAATAGACAAATATAGAACTTCTAGATTCTACTTCATAACTTATAAAACTATCTTTTGTTTCTCCTGTAAAAATGAAGTTTTGCAACTTGCGACGCTTTTCTATGGTATGTTATAGGTATACACGAAGGTGGTTTGAAGAGTAACTTGATTAGAGACAACAGTTTCAGTTTCAAAGTGTACATTGTTTTCCGACTTAATCCCATGGAAGCTCAATTCACTTTTCTCGACATTTTTCCAGCTTCGAGATTCCCTTCTGGAAGTGGGTTTCTTCGAGGTCCTCAAAATAGCCATTTGCGGTCTCTATTGCCACTTCAATAGACCCAAATTGCTTTCCAGCCAGGAAAATTATAGTTTCGGGAACAGATGGATATCTGCGGGAGCCAAATTAGGCGAATACGGTGGATGCAAAATAATTTTAAACTTTAATTCAGGCGATTTTTACTGAGCGACAACATTTGAATGAGCCAGTGTATTGTCATAGTGAAACAACACTTTTTTATTGACTATTCTGTGATTTTTTCCGCGATCGATACCTTCAACTTCACTAATAGTTTTGATTAGTATTGGCCAGTAACTGTTTTTGCCTTCTGAAAATAGTCGATCAAAAGAATTTATTTCGCATCTCAGAAAACTGACGTTGTCACTTTTCAAGCCGAGTGAAGCGGCTTTGTCTTCTTCGGAGCCATTTCACCGCGTTCAATCCACTGTTTTAATTGCTTTTTAGATTTCGGCGTGTAATGGCGAATTCAACTTTCATCCATGGTCACAAAACGCCGTATGAAATCCGTTGGATTCTTCTTAAACAGTCCCAAGAAGTCGGCTGATGTTCGGGTACGGAAAGTTTTTCCATACGCAATTCATTCTGCAAAATGAAATGTGTTCGCTCAGTTGAGATGCGCTTATGACATCTGCTATCTCGCTCATTTTCACTCGCCGGTCGGACAAAATCATATCGTGGACTTTATTGACGATTTCTGGCGTGACAGCTGTTCTCAGGTCTCCTGAGTGTGGTGCATCTTCGATGCTCGTTCTACCACGTTTAAATTCATTCGCCCAAAGTCGAACGGTTTCGTAAGGAGGACAAGATTCACCCAATGTAGGAAATATCATCTCATGGGTTTCCTTCACTGTTTTCCCTTCCAAAAAAAAAGAACAATTACATCTCGAATTCCGATTTTATCCATTTTGCACTTTTGGGCGAAACACGTGTTGAAATAACTATCAAACGAAGAATTAATGGCGAAATGATTTGCAACTTCACATGCATTACTCGTACTAAACGAGGTGGAAGTATACAAAAACATATTCAGGTGTCTCCCTCTCCCTCAGCGAGTACACGAACCAAGTTACTATTCAAATCACCCTCATAAATATATATATATATATATATATATATATATATATATATATATATATATATATATATGTATATATATATGTGTGTGTGTGTGTGTGAGTGTGAACAGTTTTTGTATTAAATTATTAATTATTTGGTTATTATTGATATTTCAGTATTGAAATGTAAGAAAATATCTTTATTAATAAATGGTATATTGATTCATTTGTGGTGTATCATTTCACTATTTCTTTGTGTCCTTACATTTTGTTTTGTTATTTAATAATTAATCTTTTTTGACCTTGATAAATTTAAAAATAATGATATTATATCAAAGCGGGATTTCCGAAATGTTAAAATAAAATTAAATATGATTTGTTGAATTATCAAAATATTATACAGCATTTAGCTGAAGATCTAATTCAGTCAATCATTTTATTTTATTGAACTCTTAGTATTTATATCTTGCTTTTATTTACTGAAATGCGAGAAACGATCTTTAAGAACTTTTTACTCATTTAACAATACATATTTTTTCATTGCAATGTTTATATTTTTTTATATAAACATGCTAACATCATATTGTAGTATTGAATTTGTCAAGAGATTATCTGAACATTAATTACTATAATTAAATAATAATAAAACAATTAAAACTAGCGATATGTGTTTTTTATGTACATGTTCAATTTTATGTTCAACGGTGTTTATTCTATAGTTTTATAAATTTATGGGTAATATACGCGCGTTGATATTCAACAGTCAATACCACTTCATTCATTCATATGCATATTGTTGTATTATTAGCATACAATATTATCACGGTACATAACAAAGACTTTATTACTATCATATGTTGCGTGTAGCTCAAGTTAAGAACTGGAAAAGTGTGGTATTCTGAGTAACGTAATACACCTTTAAAAAGATGTTAATGATTCGTAGTTTTACGTTCGCTTTCTATTTTCATATCATAGAACACAAGTTATTGTCAATACGCAACGGTTTGAAAATACAACACAAACATGTAGACGGAGGAGTGGCATCTCGCTTCAGACTGCAAGTCGTCTAATTGCGGAAGGCGACAATTCATTTGAACATGACAGCGTCACCGGAAATAGTATAATTGTTATTCGTGTCATCTTTTTGTTACTTCTTTATTGTTGTTATACAAAGATGATCCAGTAGACGAAATACCGAATATAATGATTTCTTTTAGAGTTTCGGTTCATATTATTTGAAACAATTTTCGATAGAAAAGAACGGATAATATGTTTTGAAAAATGACAGCTATTAGAAATTCAATATTCATATACATATGCATATGTATATATATATATATATATATATATATATATATATATATATATATATGTATATATTACTTTAATTAATTTCAGATAATTATATAATTGCCATACAAACTTTCGATTAATTTATATAAAAGTTACTAATTTAATAATTTGTATAAATAATTAAAAACGGAATACTTTTCTAATCTATAAAACATTTAACAATACAGAATATCAATAATGTAATAGAAGGAGTTAGAAAAATGCTAGAATAAATATGGATAAAGGAGTTTAGAGCGCGTCGTCAATTAAGGTCATTAGCCAGTATGGATACCAAAAAAGACTGTTAATAAAATTATGTTTATCAGATTCACTACCAGTATTACAAATAACATACTCAATGTACATATTTAAAATAATAAAAACTTTCTCTTGTCTTCTGTCGGATTCCATACTTTCATTTCACAGGACTTTAGGATTCCGTGCAACATCATTTGGGAAGCACTGAGATAAAAGTTGCAAATGCGAATTAACATAAAATACAGAAAATATAAAACTTGAGTTTCGAATAGAAAACTAAATTTTGATTTGGTAACTGCCCGATGCAAACAGACTTAACTACTAGTAGGAAATATTGTTGGAGCAAGTTTTACTAATATTTTTTTATTTAAAAAAAAATTTAACATATTCGTGAAGTATTTCTATTTAAATGTAACGAGTAAAATTTTAACACGCATTTATTGTTCGGAATATATACATACTTTTTATACTTCCAGTTGAAAGTACTAAATAATACTATAGAATATACCATTTTAACACTTTCATTCAAGATAATTTTCAATCAGAAGGAAAACTTTTCGTATTAACACTCTATATAATCACAAATAAATTACATAATAAATTATAGTAAGTAATTGAACACAAATGACAGAGCAATCATAAATATTGATTTCTAATGGTAAATTAATGATAGAATTTAGTTATTAAACAATTATAGAATATATATATATATATATATATATATATATATATGTATGTATGTATGTGTATGTGTGGATAGGTGTATATAGTTTATAAATTAAGTTTTTTTTTTAGTTTCTCGAAATTAAACTTTGTTAGTTAATATTATAACTGGATTTTCTCGAAATTCTTGTTTTTTTTTTATGTAAAAAATGTACGAGTGTACATTGTTCAATTGGAATTCCCAAATTATCTCATGATAATAAAATATAAACAAAATTTCTAATGTGCTTTTTGAAACATAATTATTTGAGACATAATAATGAAAGGTACTTTTTGATAACACGTTATATTTTTGCACGAAACATTTATTTAATTAAAAATGAAAAAAAGTTGTGTATATAATTGTAAATTTTTCAATAGTTAGTTTTTTTTTCTTTGAATTTATTATCGGAAAATATTACTAGTTTCAGAATAACTTAAATTTTTCGAATAATTAAAGATTTAGTAAACGATGATATGCATTATATATATATATATATATATATATATATATATATATATATATATATAATGCATATAATATGTTTGTATAGATGTGCGTATATATATATATGGTATTTATTTTGTGGAAGGGAACGTATACCAAACATAACAAAAATGAAATGTAAATGATATTTTTTCTATTACATATATAAAAAAGATATCCCAAGATAAGCCTTTGCGGCGATCATTTATTTTTTTCTATGAAAAATAATAACAAAAAATATTAGATTACAATATTAAATTATTAAGCATTGAGGTGATTCAGAAAATGATTGAAATTAGCAAAAAAATACTGTTTATACAATGAATGATAGCACTTTTCATTAACTTCATTATTTGCTCAATAGTGCTGTTTTTCAAACGGTGTTTCGTAGAACTCTGACGTTACGCGAATTTAAAGTAGGGGTTCCGCCGAAAAACGAAAAATAAAAAACAATACAATAAAAATTCAAAATATAAAAATGTCTGAAACTTTTTAAAACGCATTATTGAACTCTTAAAAGTGTCTTATTTATCTATACATTCACCAGATTATTTTTAGCTCCATATAATACATAAAAATATTTTTCGGGGTCTTTGATGTTTTCAAAGATTATAAAAAGGGTTCGTAATAAAATTAAATTCGGAAACATTGCTGCATAGAATTATCATCCATAATAAAAACCAAACGTATAATTAATAAATTAGACGTTTGGATGTTATTTTATATTTAATAACATACTGGACAAAATAGCAGTTGAGATTTTGAATTACAAAAATTACTAGTATCCATTTTTCTAGAACAGTGCGTATGGTTCGTTTTATGTCAAAATTAAATGAGATTTCAGTTTTTTATATTATATATTGTTTTATATATTGCTACTATATCTCTTTGCAAAAAAAAAACCTCTTTTGTCTTGTAGAAAATTAATGAAAAATATGCCCAAGTTTAACTTATACTACTACTTTCGAAACAGTTCACTTATTCAAATACTGTAACATATATGATGGACATCTTTTAACGGCATTTGCTATGATTCTACTTTATATTATTTTCCCAATTATCATCAGTTCATTATTTATTTAAGATAAATAATATCAACTTCTAACCTTTTCCAGTTCTACTGAGAACTATCATTCGACTATGCCTCAAGCTGTTTCTTGTTGGCGTGTGACGTCCTGCAATAGCAGCTGCTGCTAAATTTTGAGGTACTGTAGTATTCAAACTATATGCTAAAGATGGTGTATTGTTGCTGTCGAGTAAATTTCTATCCTGAGTAGCACTGTCACACTGATCACTGTCATTATAATCGTTCGTATTTCCATTTACCGAAGATTCGTTTAATGGCACAGCCAATATCGAACTATCATTACATTGATCATTAGACACATTTGGTAATACTGATGATGCTCCTGCATTGTTGCTACGAAAATTGTCGTAGAAACTGATTGGCCGTTGTTGTTTATCATCTAGAGCTGTATCTAACTGTCGTGGATTTAAATCAGATACACAATTAGAAGTTGGATTATAAGTACTTGTTTCCATTATAATAATAATAATAATAATTAGACTATATAAATCTACACTGAATTAAAAATACACTTCACTTTACAACTTTTTTTTATACGCACAATAATTTAAAATGCCTATAATAAGATTTATTTTATTCATTGCTATGAATATATCGTCCTGTTCTTAATGTTTTTATTTTAATGTTCGTTATTTCCACTTATTTTATGGTCGAAGTTAAAATATTCTTCATTATTCACATGCTTTGTTATACTGTTGAAATTCTTTGCGTGCTTCCTATTCGAAAGACAACATATAACTGATACCTATTAACTATCGAGTATAGTCAGGTATACAATTCTAGACCAAGTGCACAGGACAGGTATTGGTAAATTCTATAAGAACGTTTTTAAAAATAATGGTTATATATATATATATATATATATATATATATATATATATATATATATATATATATGTGTGTGTGTGTGTGTGTTTATGCATATATATTTATGTGGGTATACATTAATCATAAAAATGTTTTGGTAAACGTTATCCCTTTAAATGTTATTTTTTTATAATTTTCTTCAAGCTTAAAGCTCAGTTTTTGTTAGAAAATTACAAAAAATATATTTTATTTATTTTTAAAATTATTCACTTTACGGGGTATTAATTATTACAATTACCTGTATTAATTGTTTATTATTGAAAGAAAAATAAAATATGTATATTATCAGATTTAAGAGATATGAAATAAAAAAAATAAATAAATAATATTAATAATATAGTACACGAACCATCGTGTTCACGATTATATATTTAAATATCAAATTTTCTGTATTCACTCGCTTAAAGTTTTCAGGAAAAAATATTTTTTAGAAGAAAATAAACAGTACGCGCGTTTATAATTTAAGCAATATTTTAGTCATGATCATTGCAAATCATAGCAGCAAAACCATTAACATAATTACGAGTGCGTCATTATTGTCATATTTTTTTCTTAAAGATTTGAAAAATTCTATTTTATCTGAATGTGTGTAGTTTCGTATTTAATATTTAAATGTGTTCTATTTACTAAATCTTTTACAAAGACTTAATTACATACGTGTTTGAGCTCATTATTACACTGCAATTACACTTTTATTTCATTTTCTCTTCAAATATGTGAATTTTCTGTTTAACGTTTAATGTTATTTTTGCTACCAAATAGATGAGTATTGTACGTTCTATTGCTTTTACAAAAAGTAAATATCTATTTATCGGATAAAATGATATTTCTATAATTTTATTAAGAGTTAATAGTTTTTGAGAATTATTATAATTAGTTTACTTTATATTCTTGAAGCAAATTAATGTATTCTTAGAATTATACAACACGAAAGTCCAAATATTTACCTTGTTTTTGTATCATAGATAATATCAATCAAAGTTAGTCTCACAGCTTGCGTTTTATATTAGAATTAATTTTCTTCACATCTATAATTAAGATGCATTTGATTATTTATTTTTAACGTGTTTTCTCACGCTTGTCTAAGCTGCGATTATTATTTATAACAATATCAAATTTGGTTCTTTGAAATATAATTGCAAGGTACAAGCATATTCAAGGTACAAGCATCATTTCAAACTGAACAGTTTGTCAATCATATTCATGGTTCAGTTTTATATATTTAGCAATTTGAATTTTTGAGAAAAATGTTGCGAAAAATTAATCATTTTCGTTAGTATTTGCTCTTGCTTATGTCGAGTTATAGGAACGCTTATTTTTCATTAAATGATTGATTTCATTATATCATTATTGAATGTAATACTAATATTAAATAATTGTAGGTTTTTTTTGTTGTATCTAATATGAACATTTTTGCAAGTATAACAATTATACATATATATATATATATATATATATATATATATATATATATATATATATACATTACATTTGTTCATTATATTATTTACTTAAATTTATATTGCATTTATAATTCAAATTTATTTCAGATATCATTTTGAAGAGGGAAAAATTACAGTCCAGAATTTTTTGCACAATTGTGTATATACATATATATATATATATATATATATATATATATATATATATATATATATATATGTATGTATGTATGTATGTATGAATATAAAGAGAAAAACAGAGGAACTAACATAGCGTAAATAATCAGTTCAGCTCTGGCAAATGACTTCTGACAATGCATTCTGAATATATAAGCATTGGATTGGTACTGGGTGTTTAATGTCCGGTCTGTCGATTTCCGTAATGTCGCTAGAGAAAGTTTTGCTTGACCAACTATATCGACCTTACTCGCTTCACAGCGTTAATTACAATGTCGTAACCCGCAAAAATTGATATACTATATATATATATATATATATGTATATATATATATATTTATATGTATATATATATATATATATATATGTGTATATATATATATATATATATATATATATATATATATATATGTATATATAATGAAAATGAAAGTGTACATTTAAAGATTCTTATAAAAAATAAAAATATACAATATTCGTTTCGGAGAAGGCATGAATTTAATGTTTTATGCATATATGATTCATTCATAAAATTATAATTACCGTTACTTACATGTACTATCATCAATGTGTAACATACTTTTGGTTTACATAAATTTTTAATATCTGTAATTAGTAATGTAATTGATTCCATATGTTCTATCATATTTGGAAGAAATGAAATACATATTTATGCTTGTTTGTAAATACCGTTTTGATGATATTTTTGAATATAAATATTGTAAAATATAATATTATATATGTATACATACATACATATATATATATATATATATATATATATATAATCATATAACTATATATATATATATATACACATCATTGCTTACACAAATAAGTTTGTGTAATTGCAAAATTTCTTTGAATGTCATGTGCATGTGAGAATGTTATAAACTTTGTACGAGATTTAAATATTAGTTAAACGTTTGTTTTCAATTACATATTTAAAATATTTTGTGTTAGCTATTAAAGTGACTCACTGAAGTTATAAATTCATGTAAAATGAGTAATCCGAATACTGGTCACTTTTTAATTTGTTTTAATTTCTTTGTTGATATTTTTTAGTGTTTAATTATTGTGAATCAGAATTACCTATTCACCTTTCTCTCACTCTCACTCTCCCTCTCTCTTATACACTAATATATATATATATATATATATATATATATATATATATATATATATATATATATATATATATATATATACACTTAACCATGTGTGAGGTCTAGTATTATCAGCATAGGGCTGTGTAGCGCCACGCATTCCTTTCTAGGTAAACCGGCTCACTCGATCTGAACAATGTTGAGATAGTAAGATAATAGTTTAGACAAATTGACGTTCGCTTTTCGTTTTGATTAGCATCATGTTATGCGTCAATTTTGATTGATTAATGTCAAATATCAGCAGCAAGCACCGTTTTCAAAATTTATTTTCTTTACAAAATAACATAAATTGTATTCTGCTGTAATTGTATATCAAATATTCAATGAAAATAATATTAAAACAATCATTATATATATATATATATATATATATATATATATATATATATATATATAATAGATACTTAAATTCTACGAAATTCTATTAATAAATAAAATATATAAGCATATTGAAAATAATGTATACATTTCAATTTCAGATCATTAAGAATGTGGGAGTAGTATGAGAGACAGATGGCGAAAAATTGAGTTTGTAAGATCGAGTCTATTTGGTCCAGGTGCATGTATTTCGCAAAATAAAAGGGGGTTGATACAAAGAGTATAGATAGAATGTATAGTATTCAAACAAGTTTATATTTTTATTCATCTTTCCGTTAAATTTATCAACCGTTAATGAAAGGATTGAATGCATTCAAAAGGTTTCTCAAATTTCAATTAAAAGTATAAAAACCATAAATTATATTGAAAAAATAATTTAACTGTTTGTGTTCGCGGTAAATTATAATTATTAATTTAGAATATTTCATTTTGTTCTAACATTTTAACATTTATTTATATAATTCAAATAAACAGAGATTTACATGTTTTGTTCATATATACATATATATATATATATATATATATATATATATATATATCTATCTGTGTGTGTGTGTGTGCGTACGTGCGTATTTGTGTTATAAAAAAACGTCGACTTCGGATTTATAAATTCAATCCGCGTACAATAAAATTTGCATTCAAATAATAGTTCTGTGACGAATTAGTTGATGTCATTCAAGAATACGTTGTAATATATGCATACTTCATAAAAGAGTATCCTCTTTTTCAGTCAGAAATATTTTTATAAGCACGATGTGGCTGTTTGTAAATTTAAGCACTTGTATCCTAACGACGAATTAATTATCATGTTTTTATAATCAAGAAACGTAATTAATTTGGTTATGTTATTTGACAATTATTATTATCGTTAATCGGACATTGATCTTTGAAAATAATTATGTATGTAAATATTAATGGTAAATGTTTCCTACATTCCTCTTGAAAACTGTTTTAAAACATAATGTTAAACTATATGTATATTACTTTATCTCAGTGGTCTTCAAAACTTGTCAACTCATGGAACCCTTAAGAATTTATTTTTTTTTGCGAAACCTCTACCATCCCAGAAAACTCACGATGTGTACCCCACAAGTTTTGAAAATCAGCCATCTTACATGACCAAATTCTATTATTTACATCTGATTGAGCGGGGTCGTAATGTGTACTCACAAATACAGTTTTACTACATACTAAGTATAAATACAGTTTTATTGCATAATAATAGGTATTTATAAAAAAAAAAATATTAAGAATTAACTATGTTGAATTTTTAGCTTTTCGGGTTTTTTCTTAGAAAATTCTTTCGAATTTTGACTTGGACTCGCGAAACTCCTGTACAGATTGCGCGGAATACAGTTTGAAGTGCATTCCTTTATCTATATATTAATGTACAAAGAATATTAATTTTTAATTATGCAAAAGTGTCCAAATGGTTAATACATACTTATACATTAATAAATATAAATGAATTATTTTACAAAAATAATTATTTATAAAGATGAAAACATTTTCATTTCAGATGCTGATAATATAATATATTCATACATGTACATATTTTGCCTAAAATATCAAAGTGTGCAATTTTTCAGCTCGTATTATTAATCCAAATAAGTTATCGAATTAATTTAGTTATTATTAATAAAAAATGCTGTTACTCAATACTACTTTATTTGCATATTATTAACAGATAAATAAAAATATACATGTATTCTTCATTCACTTAAAATATGTGATAAAAATAATACAAAAAAGTATTTAAAATATTATTGAATTAATATTTATTAATAGGGTGTTTTATTTACGGAAAAATAAGTTTATCAATTTAATCACCTGTATAATATCTATACGAGTGTATATATATATATATTACATTTCAACAAAATATAGATGATTCTGGGTACATGTGATTACAATTTATGAGTGTATGAACCCACCAACTAATCTACAGCTGATCCATCGACAAATAAGGCGCCGTGTGGGTGTAAAATTGTTGACCTTCAATTTATTTGTACAATTTGTAAGAAGCATGCATACACATATGCATATATATATATATATATATATATATATATATATATATATATATAGAGAGAGAGAGAGAGAGAGAGAGAGAAGGTAAACTTTATCAAAATTATATTTTGAAAAAATTTTTTTTTAAAAAAAACTTGCATGCGGAAAATATTTTTATAGATTAATTATATTTAATTATTAAATTACTCATAGTATTATATATATATATATATATGTATATGTATATGTATATATATATACATATACATATATATATATATATATATATATATATATATATATATATATATATATATATATATATATATATATATTAATTGCATGATGACTTATACTCTCATTGCGGTAACTGGTTTATTTACAAAAGTCTACAACATTTAAACAGAAGATATAAAAAATATGCTAGGATACAATTGTAATTATTATTATTTGTTACTTACGTTTTTGACACATTGCATTGCATTTACAAACATGCACGAAAATTCAAGTTATTTACAATTGTACTATGTGAAATAATAGTAGCTATCCAAATAATAATGTTTAAATTCATAGTTTAAGTGTTATATGTTAACTAAAGATTATCATAAATAAAGTAGAATTACTATAATCTATATAATTTTAAAAGTAATTATATTATAATTTTTATCGATCTTTGAAAAGTACTTACGAATTATTTGGGTCAATTTATTTTGAGGATTCAAGACTGTGTGATCATAAGAGGTAGATTTGAAATAGTGTATTTGATTTCTTTGCTATCAGCATATTAGGAAAACAACATTTTGAAACAAAGTTGTATTTTCCAATAGCTTTCGAATAAGAACAGAGCTTAAAAGTTTTTACAAAAAAAAAATGCTATATATATATATATATATGTATATATATACATCACAATAAAAAAATCATAAATCAGACGTAATAAGTTACTTTGTTAATTATTGTCATTATTATAATTAGATCAATTAACTGACCCTAACTACAACAGAAACTCTTGATAATTATCATGTTTGTTTAATGTAATATAATTACTTTATATTAAAGATATTTAAAAATAATTTATTACTAGTATATATATATATATATATATATATATATATATAGATATGTATATTTATATATATATATATATATATATATATATATATATATATATATATATATATATATTCATTAATAGAAAACTGGAAAGTATACGGGCTAAAGAAGACCGTTGGTGGAGGAATGGAGGGGTCGTAAAAAATCAAATCAAGTTTGATTGTGATTGCAGTAGCGTATATGAAATAATGTATTTACATACATGAAATAATTATTTATAATTTTTGTTGTATTTAAATAAAGAATTATCACATTTTTAAACTTGGTTAAGTAGCACACACCCCTCCAAAAAATCTTGGTTCCACCACTATTTATATATATATATATATATATATATATATATATATATATATGTATGTGTGTATGTATGTATATATATATATATATATATATATATATATATATATATATATATATATATATATGTATTTACAATTATAGTTGCATTGTTTTATTAATTTTTCAAACTTATGTTTAATACACTGTTTTTATACAAGTCAATATTTAATATTTTTGATAACTTTACTGCAAAAAATATATTTATAATTAAAGTATTTGTGTAAACATATATTAAATAATAATGTATATTAATATTTTGCAATTGTTTATTGTTATTATGTTATTTTTTTATTATATACACTAATACATATCAACAAGAAAATAAATCAAATAATAATATCTTTGATAAATTGAAACTGAACCATAAAATTGTACTAATATGAATAATTTTTAAACAACATATGAAAACAAATAAGTTACATTATCACGTAAGCCACATTCACAGATGTAGTTCGCACATGCTGCTCGTATGGTTACCTTGATTAATATTTTCCTCCTTTGTTCTACGTTTCTATCTCTCTTACTTTTATTTTGTCAGGACTTACAGTATTGCATATATTACCTCATTGTATATGGGTTATAAAGTGAACATTTTAAGTCAATATTACATTTCAGCATTGACTCAAATCATTTTGGAGAATGTTTCCAACAATGCTTGATTAACACCGCTAGGTAGCAGCTTATTCAAATATTATTTGAATGCCTATTGGGAGCGGGAAGAACAATTTTGTATTATCTTTCAATCGAATACGAAACATATCTAATCTTTATTATTCTTTAAATGTGTATCTGTACTTTTAATTACGTTATTAAAAAGATGCAATATTTGTTTTTGTATATTTGTATATATACTGATAAACGATAAAAAAATAATCTTCATTAAACAGCTGTCTGATTAGTTGACTGTGTTTATAGAGTTGTATGGAAGTCGGCTTGTCATTTTGGTTAAAAATAACAAAAATTCTGTGAAAATAATTCGTGCACATAAATTGTGTACATATTTGATGACGTAGACGACTTGGTTGCTTTATATCGAGATATTTTTTTGGGAATTCAAGGTTTATTTTCATTCAGAATAAAATATTTTTTATTTGATTGTATATATGAGGTTAATGCTTTTGAAGGGTGTTGATCAATAATTTAATGTAAGGGATTATTTTATGAATCATGCATCACTGGGGAACCGACAACATGTTACCTGAACCAGAAGAATTTGCAAAATTATTCCATGAATTGTTTAAACATCAACCTAAGTGGAAGTACGAATTGGTTTATTGTATTTTAAATATTTATAATTTAATTTATTTATGATTTTATTTATTAATTTTTGCAAATTACAACCAGATATTTTGTTAAATGAAATTATGTTATTTTTAGTATAATTTAATTGTTTTTTCTAACTGAAAATATCTGATTGTAAAAATTTATGCTTGTAAATATATATTATCTGTATTTTGAATAAATATATTTTTTGCTTGTGTTTTTATTTTTTTAATTTGTTATAATTTCTCTTTCATCTGAAAAAAGTATGTTCTTAATAGCTACATTTTTGAATAATTTTATTTGTATAATTACTTAATTTATTAATTATTATGTTTATAGTTGGTCAATTTTATATTTCTTTTTTAAAAGATATTTTAAAATAGTTAATTTAATTTTATATTAGAAAACGCGTGCAATGGAAGAGACCAAAAAAGAAAAATGAGAAATGTTCAGACCTTAGAATCAAAAGTAAACTTGAACTTCTGTCTGATTATGGATGCCTTAGTCCACCAGAAGTAGATTTACCAGGAAATGCATCTACATTTGCTGTATTTGCATCTGTACGTCTTGCTGTTTTGGAAAGGTGGATGCGATGGGCTACTCATGAGTATCATATGAGTTGTTCAAGTTCACCATTAGGAGAAATTTCTGAAGCTGACAGTGACACGGAAGATTTGACACAAAGCAGTAATCATGCTCCTATTCAAGTTCCAAAAGTATGCATTCAACATATTCAACTATTTTGTTATAACCATTTTTAATGTATTATAAAACTCAAAAATAAGACTGAAAAATTATAATTCTAAATTCGTTTTATTTAGACTATTTTTGTAATTAGTATGATTTTTTAATAATAAATGATATATATTAATCAATTCATTTATTATTATTTTTTTAATTGAATTATTAAGTTTATTAGTATTTATTTTTCTGCGTATATAGGATTTTAATTTGTATTTTTAAGTGTTAATGTACATATTTTATTTTTTTCATTTATCATAATAATGTATTACATTTTTCTAATTTTTTTAATAAATTAATATTTTAGATTGTAAATGTTGGATTACGTAGTGTTTTCGAATTAATTCGAGAAAGTCGTGCAACACATCCCGTGTTATGTACCAAAGCATTATCTGCGTTATTAGATGTATTGCAAGGACAGAGTCCAGAAGGATTAAAAAGTGAACCACCAGAAGCAATCGAACCACTTTTTGATTTATTATTAGATTTAGCAACGTTACATGGTCCAGAATCATCAGTACCTAATGATGGAAAACATTTAACCGCTGTGGCATGTTCTTGTTTATTGGCTCTAGTTGTTGTTAGAGGTGACACTGGTAAATTTTTATCTGCTATGGCAGCATTACTTATGTGTCCAAGAGCTCTTTCATCACAAAATATACAAGTAAGATTTAAAATTACTATTTTTTGTCAATATGAAATATTTGTGTTATAACAGTTGTTTTTAAAATGATTCTTATTATCTAAATTATTATATAACTTATTTCTGATTATGTTTATTCTAATATAAGTAATTAAATTTAATTAATATTAACAGTGTAAATTAAAAAGGAAATGATAAATATTTTTTTTAATAGATGCCTTCTGTGTTAACTGCACTACAGCGATGTATTCATAATGTTCTTTTAAGTAAAATAATCCGTCCTGATTGGATTACACATGGAGTACCTATCAATAGCCGTATTGATGCCTTCCGTATTCGACTTCCATCTGATGTACAAACTGTTCGTTCTATGTGTAGTGATGGACAATACTTGTTTTTATTAACTTCACGAGGTTTATTTAAAGTAGGTTCTGGGTATGGAGGAACAGTTAAAGGGCATGTTTATATGCATCGTACGGATTTTTATCCAAATGAAAGAGGATGGCTTGGATATTGTAATGTAACTATTTTTATTATTTTATTACTTTTAATATGTAGCACTTAATCTGTCTATTTATAAACTTTCATGTAATTATGTATACACACATTTGTATTTAATTTAGGGGAAATTATATTTGAGGCGATCATTGAAGCAAGGTACTGAGTTATTAGCTGTAGAAAGAGATGGTTTACTTGTAACAGGAGCTCTCACGTTAGATCAACGAGATTCAGCAGCATGTGTTATATTTTCTGATGGTGATAATTTAGGTGTTATATCTGTTGCTAAAGATGTAAGTTAAATATATTATTGAATTTATTTTTTTATTTTTGATTTTTATGTTTTTGTGATGTTGAAGGATGGATTTATAGTGCGGACTTTGACTCTGAATTCGAATCCACCCTCTTGTGTAAACGAGTTATTATTAAAATTAGCAAGACGTTGCGTTGATGTTTTTGGAGCAGCAGCTTATGAAAGGACAAGTTCTTCCAATGGCCCTAATGGATCTGATCCACCTGCTTCTCATTGTTTGCCACCAGAAGAATTACATGCGATAGGTAAGATTTTGCTTCATTAAGTATATATTTAATATTTTAAACTCTTATTTTTAGTGGCTGGTAAAGAATTTACTTTGGTAAGAACTGCATCTGGTAGGGTAATGTACTGTGGAAAAGCTGCTGCATTAGGATTAAAACAAACTGGTGGAAGTCAAGTAGGAAAATGGAATGAACTGGCACTTACAAAATCACCAAAAGTAGTACATATTGCTGTCGGTCATGAAGGTATGCATGCAATCCTAGTTACTGAAGAAGGATCTGCTTTTTTTGCAGGTATTGTAAATATTACATGTAATTTGAACTTAGATTATTAGATATATTTATATAAATAGTATTTTTATCTTTAATGTTTTTTCTATCAGTGATTTTAATTATAATTTATAATATTTAATTATAAAATAGTATCAGAATTAATTTAAAATGAATATGTATATATATATATATATATATATATATATATATGTACACACACACACACATGTAATTTTCTACATTATTTATTTAAAGGTTTGGCTCGACGAGGAGAAGATGGAGATCAAAATAAAGCTCGTCGACAACCAAAACCTTGTAAACCAAAGAAAATGATAAAAGTGGATGATAAATTTATTGTACATGCTGCTTGCAATAGTGCTACTACAGCTTTAGTAACTAAAGATGGAGAGCTTTTAATGTTTGGAAAAGATACAGCTTATACAGATTCCTCCTCAGGTTTGTCCACTTTCATAAATTGTGTTAGTATGGAGTGAATACATTTTTTAAAATGGTAATAAAATATTAATAATTTTTCAGGAATTGTTACGGATTTAAAAGAAGAACATATTACTCAAATTGCATTAGGAAAAGCTCATGCTGTTGCTCTAAATTCAAAAGGGAATGTTTTTACATTTGGAATTAACAATAAGTATCAGTGTGGACGAGAATTTCCTCATCATGCACGTGAAGGCAAATCTGAATTGTGTATGAGTTTTTTTTAATATAATACAAAATATGTAAAAAATAACCTTATTATTTAGTTTCAGCCAATGTAGATCAGCAATCACCTAGTGACCATGTTCCAGTAGATTTAACAGTTGACACTAGGTTCAGTGAGTTTAATTTATGCCCAAAATATAGTCATGAATGGGTTGTGGACCAGTGTATGATATGCCGTGTTTGTGGTGAATGTACTGGGTATGGTAATATGTGTTTTAATGCTACATTACCAGACAGATTTCCAGGACAGTAAGTTAATATTTTGTTTTAACAAAGAAAATTTAACTTAATCATTAAGTTATCTTCTTTGATATTTTAGAAATATAGAATTCTTGTAGTTTATTATATTTTTAGTTTTTAATTTTAATAATTTTATTTTTTTATAGGGAATGTGGATGTGGAATAGGACAAAGTGGTTGTGCTATTTGTGGTTGTTGTAAACCATGTGTTGTTGGCAATGCTGATACAATTTTAAGAGATAAAGGACGCTATACAGCTAACAATGTTTATGATTATTATACTGAAGGTTTGCTTTATTTTTTTTGCACTTTAAAAAAGTTTTTTTCAATGTTTATAAATATAAATTAAATTGAAGTGATACTTGTTTTTAATTGATATCATTAATTGTTAATTGCTTTTTAAAAATATTCTTTAATGTATATATATAATAAATCTTAGTGAACTTTTAAAAAGGTTTTATTTTATTTAGCGTTATATTATTTATTTGGTGATTGTTATTGATTTAGGAATGAAAGATGATCCTAAGAAAAAGCAGCGTAAAAGTGGCTCAAGCACATCAAAACATAACGGGAAGCAAACAACTTCAGTTCGAACTGCAAACAAATCAACATCGAAACAAGCTAGTCAAGTAGTTATTTCGAATTTAAGTAAGTATTAAAGAAAATGTGTATGTAGTGGAGTATTGTTTTTCATTAAAAAAATAAATAGTAAAAAAATGAACAGTAATATTATTTTATACTATTAAAAAAATCTGTATATTTTGATTATATTAACTTAAGGAGTAAAATTTTGGATGTTTTGTTGCAAATCATCCAAACTTATTGTATTTTGATTTACTTGATTCTTTTCCTAAATTTTATTTGTAGTAGATGTAATTCTACATGCCTTTGTTATTTTTGTTTTTAATATTCTTTTGAATTTTTATGTATTTATTTTTTTTAAATTAATAATTATGAAAATATTCAGGAATAAACTTAATTTTATTGCTATATTTTTTTTAATTTGCAAAGTTTAAAATGTGTATTAAGAAAATATAAATAATTTTTACAGGTAAAGATCAAAGTACTGATGCTGAAAAAGATGCTGCTCGAGTAGGCTCTTTACCTCCAGGTCGATTATATTTACCTTCAGATAGTCCAGTTGTTCAAGTTGCTTGCGGTTTACATCATACAGTTTTGTTATTGCAAAATGGAATGGTAAATGTATTAAACATTAAGCATTATTAATTTATTTTTATAAACACCTACATCTCTCGCTCTCTCTTTCTCTCTCCCTCTCTCTGTGTGTGCGTGTGTGTGTGTATATATATATATACACACACATATATATACATACATATATATATATATATATATATATATATATATATATATATATATATATATATATATATGTATATATGTATGTATGTATGTGTATATGTATATATGCATGTGTGTTTGTATCAGTGTATGTGTGTAAACATGAATATATATTTTATTTTTTATTGCTATTTAAATGTCTTATGATTTTTAGTAATGACAAAATAATTTTTCTTTTTTAATATTAAATTGCTATTTTGGTTTGAGGAGTATATGTATTATTTTGTGAACTTCAAGAAAATTTATATATTACAAATTTGTTGGTTGATTACTATTAATAGTAATAGTGATGATATACAATTTATTCAATTTAATTATAGGTTTATACATTTGGTTCAAATCAGTATGGCCAATTAGGAAGTGGTGACATAGTAGCTTTGGCAGGACCACAGTTAGTGAGAGTGTCTGCAAGTCATGTAGCAGCTGGTTCTAATCATACAGTTATATTAACAAGTCGGGGAGAAGTTCACACTTTTGGAAATCATCAAGTATTTGTTTTTTTATTATAGAATATCGTCTTTTCTAGTTAAATCATTTTTTTATTAATTTATAAATTTATTTTTATAGAATGGTCAACTTGGTCGTAATGCTCCACTTGCAGATCCCGAAGTTACATCAGAAGTAGCATCAACTGCTGATGAGTTAATAGAACAACGTTATCCATGGCATGCATCTCCTGGACCAGTTCCTCATGTAGGGCCAAGATATGGTCGTAGAGCTACATGGGTTGGAGCATCAGGAGATCAAACATTTCTTAAAATAGATGAATCACTGGTGAATTCTGTTAGTTTGAGTAGATCAACAGTAATTGCAAATAAAACTAGTATTAGTAAGTATAAACCGATAAAATTTTTAGAAAATTACAGAAAATTATATAATTCATATTTACACATTTAAAAGAGTTTAAAAATATATTTTCATTTCATTGTATGAATATAAAAACATTTGAAGTAAAATTAATACAATTATAAAATGTTTATATAAAAGGATTTTTGATTAAATATTAGTTTTATCTATGTTTTGTATTTGACTATTATGTATATATATATATATATATGTATATATATATATATATCTGTATCTGTGTGTGTAAATGTATATAAGTAAATATATAGTTTACATCTCTAATTTTCATGCTTTTAAAACAAAGATTTAATAAAATGTAGAAAATTTACTGAGTATTTTTTTTCAGTATTGCTACCTAATCAGACTGAACGCCACAATAGTGTTAAATGTCTTGTCATAAATCGTCGTGATGGTAGTTCTAATTCTTATTCTGGTAAAGAACAAGTTTCATTTTATGACAATTCAACATGTATGGATCCACTTTACAATGTTATTTGGTCATACAATTTACAATCTCAGGAGGTTTCTTGTTATAACATTGTTGCGTGTCAAATACCAACATTAGTCCGTGTAAATGAATCTCGTTTTTTAAGTAATATTCAGAATTCACCAGTTGTATCAGAAAAAGTCGCAAAACAAAATGTCATAGTTCGTCCTACTATTATAAAGTTTGATGATCAAAAGAAAAGTATTGGTAAACTTACAAATGTAAGCAATGAAAGGAAGAATATTGTTTTAAGAGGTATACAAATTAATAATTCGGCTAATGCAGCATATGTAACTGTACCACAAACTCCGGAATCACCAAATGATGGTGAAGCAGGTCTTCTTAAGAATGTGTTGAATTCAGATCAATTTAATCTTGCTGCAATATTATCTTCAGAACTGGCTCTACCAGTTGTATCAAATTGTAATGTTACAAGGTCACAAGCAGCTCTTAATTTACTTTGTTGTTTGGATACTCTGACAGTAGCACATGATCTTAGAATGACTGTAAGTTTGGAAATGGAAGATAAAGATGTATCTCCAAGTAAATCTTATACAAAAGATGACTTTCAAGCTGTTAATCGATTTGAAAATTATGGTGGAGGATGGGGTTACTCAGGTCATTCTTGTGAAGCTATTCGCTTTATGGCTGATACTGATGTATTAATAGGTAAGAATGTTTTAATATATTATTTTAAAATTTTGAGAGTATATTTTTAAATATACCAATGAATGATTTTGTCATTAATTGAATCAGACATTACGTTAACACCCTAAATGGTTGTTTATTTTAATCTTTTGCTAGAAAAAAAAGACAGACTCTATTTATAGTACTATATAGATATTTTACGAAAGTGGCGTGTCGATAAGATAAAATAATTTGAGCTATAAGTTGGTACAATAAATTGAATTGTGGAGCAATAAAAAACATCTAAATGTTTAAAGTATTACTCATAATTGACTATATTTTGTGTTATCAAGAAATGACAAAAGTCTCTAAATAGCCTATTAATGAAGCTTAATGGTGTGCTCGATAGTATCGTTAAAATATTTATTATATTAATATATTATAATCTGTATACACATATTTGTTTATTTCAATAAATTATTAAAAAAGTATATCAACACATATATGGAATCTATAAATATGGTAATTAAATATTTTTTTCAAATTTAATCAAAAAATGAAAAGTGGAATAATTACAATTCCAGGTATAGTTTTTTTAAGAATGATAGTAGTTTGTTTTAGTCATAATTTTTTTAGGTGGATATGGCCTTTTTGGTGGCCGAGGTGAATATACTGCTCGTATTCGATTAATGGATCTTGGAGTAGAAGGTGGAGAACACGAAGGCGAAGGAGAATTATTAGCCGAAACAGTAATGCAACAATATGAATGTCCAATTCGTCAGAAACATCCTATTTTGTTTGATCAGCCAGTTCCTATTAAGGTATTTTCATATTAATAATAAAATACAACTAATTTTGCATATAGCTTTTAAAAATTAAATTTGAGTATATAAATATTTACAGATGTGTTGATAACAAATGAATGCATGTTAAACCTTTGAAAATTATTTAGTTGTTAATGTTTATAAGTAAGTAAAATGATTATAATTAAATTTTGTTTTTGAATTAGGCTAACCGTTGGTATTTAGCCTGGTGTCGTGTATGTGGGCCATCAAGTGATTGTGGTTCAGCAGGTCAAAGTATGGTCAATTCTGAAGATCAAGTTGTGTTTTATTTTAAGTCATCAAAAAAGTCAAATAATGGTACTGATGTAAATGCAGGTCAAATTCCTCAAATTCTTTATCGTATAATCACACCTGAAAATCAATCACCAAATCGACCTATGGAAACTCTTGAACCGATTCATGTGCTGAGTAAAGATTTTTCACGTTTTGTATC
This sequence comes from Acanthacorydalis orientalis, assembly GCA_034766995.1. Taxonomy (NCBI): domain Eukaryota; kingdom Metazoa; phylum Arthropoda; class Insecta; order Megaloptera; family Corydalidae; genus Acanthacorydalis; species Acanthacorydalis orientalis. Next base: position 32,724,715 of record CM068314.1, on the reverse strand, counting down.
AAAAGATTGTTTTCAGTCACTTCTTGCACTTCTTCAATGGTCTTGGAATACTTTTAAAGTAGCTTTATTGGAGTCATCACAAGTATATTCACCACTTGAGCTTGAAAGACTTGTTTACATTAGTAGAGCTAGTTTAAGATTAATTCGTACTTATACAAATGAAATATACCCAAATTATTTGACAAAAAGGGCACCTACGGAAAATATAATCTTAGCGCAATGTGTAGGTGATGTACGAGCTTTATTAAAGCAGATTTTATCAGATACAGTCAGAAAACGAAAAGGAAAATCACATAAAGTTACGGACACACATTTAAAAATGCTTAATGGAATTTTTGATGAATGTCATCATACTTTTGTTTCATGTTTTCATGCTTTCTTTCCTACTGCCTATCTTAAATGGAATTGTTTATGTGAACTTTTATCAGAAATGGATAAGGCAAGTAAACTGAAATAGATAGTCCACTCTGAAATTAAAAATTTAAATCATATTTAGTTTTTTATTTTTTCATATATATAATTTTAAGTACTTTTTTAAATTATATTATAGTACTGTTTTTATATTTTTTATTATTAGAGATTATTTGATTTTTGTTTGTGTATTAAGTTATAAATAAAAACTCTTTAATCACTGTCAAATTTATGATTGATTTTTTTAGGATAAAGATTCTGGGATGCAACATAAAAATGAACGCATTTTAAGTGCAGTTGTAGCATCACTATGTAGTGCTACAATTAGATTACGTTCTTTATGTCCGAATCTGTATAATAGCAGATTATCACCTGGACATAGTTATAATGATGGTGGTCTTAGTCCTTCAGACAATTCTGGTCTTCCAATTTCACTTGCCAATGATACACATTGCTATCCCGTTTTAGTAGAACAAATGAGTTATCGGACACAGGTATACATGATTATATTGTCATATATGTTATGAGCATTCTAATATGATTATTTTTATAGCTTGAAGGAGGTGCACCCGAAGTAAGTTGGTCTTTACGAGAAGTAGTAGATAGACTTTTGACTATGGTTACAGGACCAATCAGAGCTCGTCTACTAGGTGCAACTCATCCTAGAACACTTCCAGCTTTAACTAGACATGCTTGTCAACTCTTAGCAAAATTATTAGCTGAGCTTGCTTATCAGTGTTGTATTGCAGATGTAAGTAAAAATAGTTTCATGATTGTATAAATTAAGTTGAAAGTGATGTTACATTTATGCAAAACTATAATGAAATATTTTTTGTATATGTGTGTGTGTGTATGTATATATATATATACATACACACACACACACATGTATTTAATATAGGAAGAACTTCAAGGAGGCTGTGGTCGAGGTCCGTTACATGCTACACCATTACGTTTCGCTCGCACAAATCAGTCTCGACCGTGGAATACAGGTGGAGGATCTCCAGATGCAATTTGTATTCGTGTTGATCGACCTGGTGTAACTATTGCTGGAGTTGCTATTTATGCAGGTCAAGGACAATATGATTATGAATTGGAACTTATTGAGGATGTATGTATTGATGATTTTAATTATTTGTCATCAGTTACATATCTTATATATATAATAAGTTCATCACTTGTTGTGAATATTCTAATTGAAAATATTTTTTATAGACTACTACAGGTGATGCTTCTCATGCACATTCTCAGCGTTGGGTAACATTAGAACAAGTAAAAGGTTCTTTTGGACCTGAAGATTGTGTTTCTGACATTGTGGAAATAAAATTTGAAAATACAATTCCCATAAAGGTTAATTATTAAAATAATCAAATTTCGGAAAATATTTATTGTTTTGTTTGATATTAAAATAAAATAATTTTTAGGAAAATGTAAGTTATGCAATTCGTTTACGCAATCATGGAGGAAGAACAAATAATGGAGATGGTGGATTCAGTAGTGTAAAAGGCCTTGACGGAACGACTTTTTCATTTCAAACTTGTTCTTTAAGTTTTAATGGTACTACACAAACACGAGGACAGTTTCCGTATGTTCTTTATTATAGGTACGTTTTTGAATTATTACAATATAAGCTTTTTATTACAATTTTATATATTTTATACTTCATTCATAACTTGATAATTAAGAATTGAGATATTTTTATGTACATATTTTCTTTTTGATATGAGAAGTTTTAATTTATTTAAAACAATTTCAATTTATTTGTAGTAATCCTCTTGACTCAAGTCAACATTCAAGTCGAATGGCTCTAGAACAGGAAGCAAGACAATGTGTATTATCTATAGTTACAACTATTGTACAAAAATGTACAAGTTTACTTGTTTTGGCTCGTGAAAATTCAGCTACTTCTGTACCATACGCACCAGGATCTGCACCTTGGGAAATACTTGGAGATGCTTGTGCTTTTAAAGTACTTTTACCAAATATGTTTGCTCATGTTAGCACACTTATTAATACCGATCCAAGAGTATGTTTTTTTTTATTTTATGTTTACTTTTTGGTGATTAATTAAAATTTATTTTGATATGTTTAATTTCTTTTTAGAGTGCTGTACAAATATTGAGTTTGATACATGAAATGCTTCCTCATGTTGCAGCATTAAATTTGCTAGCTGGTGGTGACACAGGTCAATTAACACAATCTGGTGGAATATCTGAATCATCTTTGATAACAACTAGTCAGCATTGTACTTGGGTGGAAAGTGAACATCCATATAAACCTGCTACTGTTTCACAATATAGGTAGAGAATAAGATTGAATTTATATTTGTTTTTTCATAGTTTGAAATATAAAAATGAAATTATTATATATAAAATTATCATTGTAGAGTCATATTTCCCGACAATATAAAATGGATGTCATTTGAATTTGATCCAGCATGTTCTTTAGCACAACCTGAAGATTCACTGCAAATTTTTGTACCTCGATTAACTCCAAATTCTATTCCTCAAAATTCAGACGACCAACCTAATTCTGTGCCATATTGGCCAGTACTTCAAAAATTTAGCTCAGCGTAAGTTTTATGTTTTATTTTCAAAATATTAATTATTCAGAAATGTTAATTATATTTCATTTTTTATACATTTTGTGTATTTATAAAAATAACATCAGCCATGTTTGTATAAGTGATTATGTAAATATTTTAAATGTAATTTAAAGAAATTAATATATTATTTTTAGCACGCCACAATGGCCACAAAACGCTATAATCTTACCTGGCCATGAAGTTTTATTTTCTTTGGAAACTGCTTCTGATTATGAACATAACGAAAAAACTAGCTCTTACGGTTTTCGATGTCTTGCTGTTGGTTACGAATGGCCTTCGTTTGTTGGTTGTCCGGGTTTAAATCATCTTGAAGCAGAATTGTCATTTTTAGGTGGAATGTGTGCAGCTAGTTTAATGAAGAAAGATTTACAGCTACCAATAGTGACAGGTAGGTAAAAGTAATATTTTTTTTATGAAAAACAAAATGATAGGTATAAAAAATATTCATTATAGTTAATTTATTTAAGTGAAACTTGTTTAATGATATATCTTTTATATCAAAGTGAATATACCAGAGAATTAAAATACATTCAAGTTTACTTTAATGCAGTTTTCAAGTTAGAGGTGATTTTATAAAAATATTTTTTTGGTAATTAGCAATGATTTTTTTTTTATAGATGAAGATTTGGAGAGAGATAGTGAAATGTGTGAACTAGTAGCTCAAAATGTTGTTAAAGAACATGCTCACTTATTATCAAAAGGACTAGCACTTGCAAATCCTCCAACAGCAATGCAGGCATTGGATGGTACATTACCTTACAGGTTAGTAATTACAATTGTACTTTTCTATTGAATACTTGTTAAGTTATGCATATTCTCTCTCTTGTGTATAGACACACACACACCCACCAAGTATACTTGTTAAACAGTGTATGTAATAGGGTTTATTTTGAAATAATTGAAATGAAAAATAGAACTATTTTCATAATGCTTTATTTTAACAGAAATTATAGTGTTATCACAGTACATATTTTAAAAATAATTTTATATCTTATATTTAGAACAGAATATTTTTTTCAAAAAAAAATTAGATATTAATAAATTTTGGTCTAAATTTATTTAATATATTTTCTTGTTGCATTGAATTTGAATACATAAATTTATTATTAATAGAAAAAAATATTTATAAATCTTATTATAAAAATATTTTATAATTTAAAAAGCATTGTTTGAATCGAATATAGTGTAAAAAATATTTTTTAAATATTGCTTTAATATTTTTGCCGGTTAATTATTTTAAAACAAACTATATAATAATAAAATTTGATTGAAATAATATAAAAAAAAACAATAACAAACATTTATTGAAACTACTTAAAAATACTATTTCATATGAATTTGAATATTCTTTAATTTACGTTGTTTAAAATGCTTTTTAAATAAAATAATTATTTTGTAAAAAATGTATATATGTATGTATGTGTATGTGTGTGTTTGTTTATTATTAAATATCACAAAAATGATTAACACACTAGTTTTTGCTGTTTCTCAGCCAGGTACAACCCATTAATAATCAATGTTTAATTATATGTAGTTACTAAAATATTTAGGACAGTAAGCAATTAAATATTTATTTATTAAATAAAAATTACTTGCATATTGGTAATTGAAGTATTCATTTTGTCACTGATTTTTTTATTATGAACAAGTATACAAAAATCAGGACATTAAATGCAACTTCCTACTAAAATCTATGACATTTTGATTCATTGTTTTATTTGAACTAAACTGAAGCTAGTTTAAATAAATAATGAATGAATTAGTAAAGACTGACTAATAATTTAAACATAATTACAATATATATATACATATATATATATATATATACATATATATATATATATATATATATATATATATATATATATGTGTGTGTGTGTGTGTGTGTGTGTGTTTGTGTGGCGCGCGCGTTTACGTGCATGTGAATGCATGTATTTGTGCATGTATAATGTGTATGTGTGTACATGTGCGTGTGCATATATGTATTTATTTATGCATATATTTTTTACAAATAGAATAAAAATAAATTTATTTATTTACAAAATAAATATGTATTTTATTTTTGGTAAAATATATCGCTTAGAGTCTTGAACAGAAAAATGTATTATTCACTGATACAGTATCAAACATTTTATAAATTATTTTTAAAAATACTGATTTAATAATACAAAAATTCAATAACTATTTCATTTACATCACAGGATAAAATAATGAAATATAATGATAAATATAGTTGATAATATATAAATGAAATATTCAAAATAAATTTACAAAAGTTAATGACTGAAAATACTTAACTACATTGTTTTTTATAATCATGAATGTTTCATTTAAAGTCAAGTACTATAATTTTAATTACGAATTTTCTGTTTTAAAATTTTTGGTATAAATATTTGTTTTATTTCATCAACAGACTTAAAAAACGTTACTATTAATTAAGTTTTACGTTTGATCTTATAATAGAAATGACAATTTAATATTTGAATAATGTTTTTAAGTTAGAATTAAATATGTCTAAGAAACTAATAATTATAAATAATTTGGCTTGCAAATAAACTGGTATTGAAAAAAATTTATTCTACCAATCATAATAATAATAATGGAAATGTTTTTAATTGTATTTCAGTATTTTATAATATAAATAACCATACATAAAATTTAATGAACATAATTAATTTGTGATTATAAATTATAATGTTAGATAGAATTCTAGGATTTATAATATATATATATATATATATATATATATAATATATGTATATATAAGAAAAAATGAAATGAAAATTAGATAAGAAAAAAATGAGTTAAAATTATTAATAAAACATTCTGTTGCCATACAAAATTGTACCTGCACTATATACGAATGCACCATATACGTAACTATATTATATCAAAACAAGTGATTAGTATATCAGGTAAAATTAAATCGAAAGCTAAGTAATCCAGCTTTTTGATATGATAGGTTATCTACGTTAGAAAACGAAACACGCGAAATTGTTTGACCAATATACAATATATTAATATAAATTTATGTATATTTGATCATTAAAAACTCTGAGATCTAACATGTAATGTAACGATTTATTCAAAATATTGAAATGGCATATCTGTTTTAATTTTTGTTTATTTTGAATATTATTTAAAAAAATGAAATATAGCCATATAAAGAATAGAAATATATTGTGTTTAGTCAGTGATAATGTCACGTCGTTATAAAAAAATATAATAAAAAAGTATTGGCATTTCTTTGTTTTACAGTAACTTTAATTCAATGAAAAAAATATTTTTTTTGTAAATCATGTCATTATAAAATCTATTTTTTATATTCACTTTTGGTGATGAAATAGAATACTTGAGATATTACTATTTTACTTTTTTAAATAGCATTTTAACTATTTTGTATTACTTGTGCACGTGCAATTCTTTTTATTAAAGTTCAGTTGTGAGAAGTGCTGGTCTTTCAAGTATCACATGCAGTTCAGTTTCTTTGTATGTTCTTCCATCAGGCACAATTAATGGGAGGTGTTTTTGTTCTTCTGTCTCACGTTTTCGATTCATTATTGGCGAAGCATTGTTTACCCATCGTTTTTCTTTTTTATTCTTTTTTCTTCGGTGGAAATAAAAAAAGATTCCCGCTATTATTAGTATAATTACAAACAAAACACTTACTATAATTGTTATTGTTTTGAACGTCTTTAATTTTGTACTACAATGTTTGGTTTGATATTCTTCTATAGTTAAAATTGAGGTTTCATAATAACAATTTATATTGTTTAATTTGGCTGCGTTAAAAACACTTATCCATAATTCTAAATTTTCACATGCACACTTTTGATTAATATTTACATTGAGCATTTTTATATCAAATAAACTGTCATTGAAATATACAGAATTATTTGTAAAATTGGTTAAGGTGTTACTTTTAAACACAATTTCCGCTTTTTTAAACGGGTTCGCAGTCAACGAAATTCCAGCGAATGCAAATGGATCAGTCTCTTCAAAAGTGTTATTTTTTATCATTACATTACCAAAAGTAACGATTCTGAATGCTTCACTTTCAAGGTGTTTGAATGATGAATCTAAAATATGAAAACTTCGTGGACCGGAAATTATCATGGCATTTGGTTTCAATCTACCGAACTTCGATTTGTTAGCAATTTTTAGATTCGATTTCACTGTCACGTCCGAAAAAGCTCGACTAATTAACACGCCCTCAAATGTTGTATTCTCAAATAAAAATCTATCCGTTGTAAATTGTTTAAATCCTAGTATCTGAACTTTTTCGATAACAGAGTTTTTAAATTCGATCGAGTCACAGTACTCCATACTGGAAAATGCATATGCGTCAATTTGTTTAATTCGAAAATTATCGAATATTATCGATTGAATGTTTCCTTTGAAGCTGTAACTTCCTATATTGACGGTCATTGAATCAGAGATTTCTATTTTTAATTTAGGGCTTTCACGTAACGGGTTTATTTTGTCTCCATCCCATTCAAGAGAAGATTTTGGTAATTGTAAATCATGTACTTTTTTAATATGAACGAGTCGTAAATTTAATTTTTCTTTTATCGAATTTGAAGAAAATTTGACTGAGTGGCAATTTGATATAATTATGTTTTTTACGTCAGATCTTGTATTCGTAGAAGTTATTTCAATGTACTGTGAAAAGGAATTTTTTTAATTATGATTTTTTAATGTATTTGTAAAAAAAAAACGATCAACAGAAAAATATTATATACAGATATATATATATATATATATATATATATATATATATATATATATATATATATATATATATATTGAAAATATTTAGAAAAGCGACACCAAATTATAATATGATGTTATAATAACTTCATAGAGTATTTTAATAATGGAGACATTAAATTAAAGCATCTTTTAAATAATTAATTTTAAATTGATTATTTGAAATACAAATGAAATTATCTGAAATATAAATAGTATATTTCGTATTTCTGTATAGTTATACATTTACTTTAGATTTAATGTTACACGTATGAATTGCTAAGCTGTAAAGTACATAGATACGTATATATATGTACTTAAATACATTCATACATATGTGTGTATGTGTATATATATATATATACACGTACGTAATTTAGACAATTAAATGTAAAGAAAGAACTTAATTGAAAATTAGCAACATTTTAAAATTTACTAACCTGATTACCACCCTCTTTACAATCACATTTTAACTCATCATATCCGCAAGTGCATAAGCCGTTACATAAAGAATTCGAATTTATTACACGTGCGTTATTAGACCAGACCGCGTTACAAATAGTTATATATATACAAAACCATAGTGTTATTTTTAAAATATATTTCACAATTGAATTATATTCAGTTTGATATCTCATTGTTAAAAGTTACTTTTAGGTAATATACTTTTTTATTTTTGTTTACTACCAATAAATAATAATTATTTAATACATTGAAAAAAATGATTTTATTTCATTTACTTTATGTTGAAGTTATTTGAAGTCAAAAAAGTATGTGCAAATATATTTACGTCATTTTTTTATCTGTAGTACATATTTTTTAACGTGTACATCTTATCTAGTAAATAAGACGACTTTATATAGAATCTATACATGGTGCAATGTAATTTTGAAATCAGTTTATATAATAAGTACAAGATTTACTTAAAATTATTTTTTTTAAATTTAAACTGCCATACGAAACATTTATCAAGGAACTATTTCTTTTTTACGTTATATTTATATTATTAACGTATAGTGCGAATTCTTTTAATGTTTAATAATATTTTTTAATATTTTTTTTTTAAAAATGTTTACGTATAAAATATTTTTATTTTGCATTAGCAATAGCTGTTAAACACGCATTTTCTTCTGTTTATTTTTTAATTTTTTATTTTCATTCAGTAATGAAACAATTTATTTTTATTTATTTCCACTAGTACTTTAGTTTATTTCTACTAAATATTGTTTCAAATATTCAGTTTAATATTAAGTTTTATTTAAGTAATACATATTAATAATTTTAAATAATTCAACGATTAACGTTACTATTTTTCATTATTTTCATAATAGTTGTAGATTTCTGAATCGTTTTCTCATGTTGAATGTTTTCTCATATGTTGATGACTGTTATTTTTCTGAAATAAATAAACGTAAAACATATTAAATTACATATATATATATATATATATATATATAAAACACTTAAAACGAAATTTAGATACTAAAAATTACAACTGTTCTTTAACCCTTTGCGGTCATATGTCGAGTGTGGCTCGACATCACATTTCGAAAGTAATAGCAGTTATTCCAAGAATATTTCATGTAATATTATAATTATGTACATTTTGTATGTGTGCATATATATATATATATATATATATATATATATATATATATATATATATATATATATATGTACGTGTGGGTAATTTGATACTAATAGAGATTAGATAGCAGCCGCGTCATTAGATATTTGAGTTCGGTCATGACTCTTGAAAGGAAGCCCATAGTGATTTTAAAACTGTCTTGGCATACGGGTAGAATTCTTGATGCAGTCGATATTTTCTTCCTCAAAAATACAAAATTTAATTTGAAAATTTCGATATATAAATTAGACCATGGCTAGACGAGGAAAACAAAATACAACGATAATTGATAATGAGTTTGAAAGTCGGAGAATTTTGCATGTCGGAGAATATTTTAATACACTAAAATTTTATTTGATATGACCATCCATTCATAAGTATGTTGTTTTGTTAGTAAGATCATAAATGCTTAAAATAAACCATACGCTGACGAAATCAGCGCGGGCCAGCTGGAACGAAACTGCGTGAACGTTGCGGACCACAAAGGGTTAATGTATAATTGTCTTACTTTTTTGACATAAGCATTCCTATCTTTAATTTAATTTTTATTTAGTGATACTCAAATTAAAAAATATATATATTTTTAATATTTACAAAATTATTAGATATTTTTTTTATGATGAACATAAACCCAGTAAATGATTAATGCTTTGTATACAAGTATACTTCACGATTTTCAGTGAATATATATATATATATATATATATATATATATATATATATATATATATATATATATATATATATAAGATTGAGTTTGAAACTTTTCTAATTCTTATTAATATTGTATTTGAAAAATACTATTTTAATGTATGAGTTGTTGTTTTGTATTGCTTTATACTTATTTGATATTAATTCGTCTATTTCACCCTTTGGACCAGAGGTCGCTAACATATAGCTTGGGTGATATTGTCTCTGCTTCAGTATGCACTTCAACTACAAAATGATAAATTTAAAAATAGTTTAATTTGCATTTATTCTTATAACCAAAACCATAATTTCTTAAAATAGTACCAATTCTTTAAAAAAATCAATTAATATTATTTTAGAACTTTCTATGTATGAACAAAATTTCTATATTAAATTTTTATGAATATTCACTCACGTTTATATGTGTTTTATATATTTGGTATATTTACGGATGAAACGAGTAAATTAATGTTGTGTGTGTGTTTTAAAAAATGTTGCTATTTATTGTTATACTTTACATATGTTTTGGACCGATTTTTTATAAATAAAATGTTAAAAAAACGTCATTTTATCTTATAATTTTTTTTTGATGTTAACAAATGATTATATTCCTATCATTGGAATATTGCTCTTGTGTAAATATGTATATGTACTTAGCTGTGGCCTGATTACATCGCAAAGTTTGAGTGTACCTTTTGTTAATAAAAAGTTACTGACCTTTGTTCTGATTATTACTTCATATACTACAATCGGTTTTGATAGACGATATTTTGAGGTAGATTTTCGAAACTTACAATTCAGAAAATCCACATAAAAAAGAAATAAGTCGAAACTTATGTAAATAAGAAATTATCAACGGTTTAGAGTGAAATTGAAAAATTATTACAAAGAATAAAGATACAAAATGTATAATTTAATAAAGTTGCTTAGTGAACAATTTATATTGCAAATTAATATAAATATATATATATATATATATATATATATATATATATATATATATATATATATATATATATCCATCCATAAACTTATATGTGTGTATAATGTGTTATTTTTTTTGTTTTATAGCATAAGATTAAATTTACACTTATGTTTGATAGCACGATTCTTAGTATACTTTTCTATTTTTAATCCTTGATAAAAACGACGCGCCTTTAAATCCCAAATAACCTAACCTAACCTCGATAAAAAGTAGAATACTAACTTGTATTACTACACGTTTCTTCGGTGTGCTCTTCAAAAATAAGTGTCCTGTTGTTGGGGTTACCTTTAATCTTATCAATGAATTAATACAATGTTTATCGAGGTTTAAAAAATAATAATTAATAGATGTATAAGCAATAGTATATGTATTACTGATAACACATATATATGGAAACATATATGTATGTATATATATATATATATATATATATATATATATATATATATATATATATATATATATATGGAGGGGGGTTGTATGTATACGTGAGTGTATTATGTATATATTTACATATATTCTCAATAAAGGATAATATATAAACCGTTATATTTTTTAGGAATTATTTGTGGAAATAGTAGTTAATAGTGAAATAATTATATATATTTTTTTTATCTTTTTATTATTTAAAGATGGTTTTATCTTTTTATTATTAAAATTGGTGATTGTGCAATGAAGATTAAAATGTATCGCAAACTTACCGACACGACAAATTGAAAACTAGACTTGTATTTACGTAAATTTGAAATTAAACCAATATTCACCCACGTATGCAGGCATGTACATATAAACATATACATATATGAATATGGATGTGATTTTAGGAATATGTTTAAGAATTATAAATGCCTATGTTTATCACAGTAATTGAACAAAGGGGCGCAATATAATGGTTAGAAATTATTCGTTAGTTTCAAGAGATCGATTGTTTAATTGCATATACATTATTTTTTATAAACTTCTTTTGAAACATTAGAAGAAACAGAAGCTTCATTTCTTTTATTCTCAATTAATTTATTTTTTACTGTTCATTTTTTTTTTACCAAAAACGTGAATTATATAAAACAGTTGTGTTCATAAAAAATTATGTTAGCAAAAATTGTTTTTGTGATTAATAGTTATTTTATAGCGCAAACACTGCACCTATTTTTAAATAATTATTCATATATCATGTACATGTTACATTATATATATATATATATATATATATATATATATATATATATATATATATATATGCACTATTTAAAATATTCGATTACCTTTTGCACGTTGTAACTATGTAATACAAGTCACACCACCACTAAAAACACAGAACAAATCGAATATGATACTAAAAAACAGTAAGTTCGATCATATGGAATCAGCCGTACTAATATACGATGAATGATTCAATTATGTGATTCGAAGAAAGAGTAAGTCGCAGTTTGCTGATAAGAAAAATTACACCTCAATGATATAGAGAGTGAAGTGCAGGGTTTCAACAATGATATTTTATCGAATGTGTACAAGATCGAGGCAATGCACGTCTGCTCTAACTTACGATTTACTGTCAAATAGCTGACGAAGAATAATAAACACCACCTTGATATCGTCATTCGTGGTTGTCGCATGCATTCATTTTTTAAATCTGACAAAAATAAACGCGCTTTCAATACATAATGGTAAAGTTTGTATTTCTATTTATTATATAATATACACACCATGTGTATAAATATGTAATGTATGTATATGTGTGCACGTATGTATGTGTATATATATATATATATATATATATATATATATATATATATATATATATATATATATATATATATATATATATATATAATTTCTTATTTCGTACACACACATTGTTTTGAAATATTTAAATCTCTTTTGTATATTTTTAAATATACAAACACATACATGCGCACGTGTATTACCATAAAGTATGGAATTATTTCACTTTTATTCAGTAAATTTCACATATTTTATGTTTAGATTTAAAAAAATATATTAAAAACGATTAAAAAAATTTGATAATTTAGTTTGGAATATTCATATAATTAAACCAAAATTTAAATAGATTGAAGCAAATTATATGTCTGTCTTTTTAATTTTACATATAAAATATAGCAAACTAGTACACCCATACCATATATATATTTGTGTGTGTGTCTGATAATAACTATGTATGTATATGTATATATATATATATATATATATATATATATATATATATATACATACACACACACATACATATATATATATATATATATATATATATATATATATATATATATAATGCATTTAAAATTTTCATTTGTATAAAGATCTTCGTTTTTTTCAGTTTAAACCTTTCACTGCGTCACCTTTCCGCATGTTTCTGGTATATTTTATGATATCCTTATTTCTTCTATTTGAGTATTTTTGAAGAATTCTATATGGCTTTAGCTCCCATTCAATCATTTCTGCTGTACGTCTTTACTTTGTTACTGTACCTTTTTTCTTGGAATACATGTCGTCTATTTTAATTTCAAACTTTTTACTGTTATGCTTATGTCTATAATTTCTGTTTCCTTTAATGGTAATTCTGTTTTCGTAATTTCTAATATTTTTTATATTTTTCAATGTAGTTTGAAACCTTGATGTATATTAGCATTTCAAATATATATTTTATTTCTGTAGGTAAAAAACGATAAAATACATTGAAACAAAGTAGAGTCTTCGATTTACATAGACATTATGTTGAAGAGAGCCTCATTTCATTTTTATTCTCTTAGTAGTTAAATAACATATTTCAAAATTATTTTGATTATTACTTCTTTTTATTTGAGTTTTTTTTTTATTCAAGTAAAAATTAATTTTTAGCATATTCTTTTCGTTTTATTTTCATATTTTGTGACATATTTTTTGACGGAATATATATATATATATATATATATATATATATATATATATATATATATATATGTGTGTGTGTATGTATACATATACATGTGTATGGGTGTGTGCGTGTCTGTGAATGAATTATGTACAAAAATTTATACAACGATCATATAATGATGAAACTTATTATCTAAAAAAATACAGAACCTTAATTTACAACTGCAATTTAAAAATCGTTAAACGATCATCAACAGTAACAGTAAATAGGACCAGAAAATTTCGATTTCGTTTTTATTTTATGTATGTTATTCTATTTTAGTTTTATTTATTATACATTATTCTATGCAGATATATTGGACTAATATATTAAACTAATAACATTTATAAGGCCACTGTTAATTTATTGCAAAATGATTCAAATACTATAAAGTAGTCATACTACTAAAATATATTAAAGACTAGTTTTAAACAATACAGTTCTCACACTAACCAAATTCACTTTCACAAATTAATTGTTTTCCTCCGTATCCACAAAAAAAAAATGATTTGATCAAAAATGTTCAATAAATGATAATTGGTTATTTTTGTTTGTTGCTTATGTGTATTTCGATGTTGTTGCCATCATTATCAGAGTACCAAGATATAGAAAAATGTGTACCTTGGCGTTTTCTTAACCCCTCTACTACTATGGGTGACTATAGTCGCTCTCCACAAGACGTCGTTCATATACAACGGACAACTCTATAGTCACTCTCGACGAAACTCCGTACATTTACACTGGATGTACAGTTTGGATGTATAAATGTTTTTAAGAAATTATAAATACCTTGTTTTAGAAAAAAATTCTTTTTCTTTTAAAAAGCGTTCTCGACGCAACTTTTTTAGGCGTAAGATGTAAACCCGAACGCGGACGACCGTCTGATCGCAATGTGTACTCTTTTGGCGCAACGTTTCGTTCAGCGGGAGTGTTCCAGCAGAGAAGACAGTCGTAGAGAAAGGGTTAATGATCTTTTATTGAACATTTTTGATCAGAAAAATTTTTTATGGTTAGTGTAGTGAAAATCGATTTTAAAATTAGTACGTGACTGTAACACATTCTTCAAAGTTATTTTACCTAAAATTTATATGATTATTACAAACATACATACGTAAATGTACTTATTATTATTACTACTTATAAATTTAGTGTCAATGATTGAATATCAGTAATGTACATCTACTTAAAAAGCACTCCCCTATAGTTTTGTTACAAAGTACACATTACCATAGTTTGATATGCTCTCAGGTAATTGAAAATAATAATAAATCTATTCCAGTTTATCACTGATTCACATATGGATTGATAGACGAGACACAGAATTTAAAACATCTGAGTACAAATAAGGGCGTATGTTGAGAAATATTTAATGTGAAAAATAAACACAAAAAGTAAGCCATTCGCCTACGCTTACAAGTTCTTAACTTAGTATGTATGTATGTATGAGGACTTAATGTTTGTTATGTTTATTTAAATTATTAATCTCTTGGTACTATTCAATGCCAGGAAATATATTTAAAAATATTTTATTTAATTCATAAAAATATATTTTATTAATTATTTATTACACCAATTTCAGATCTTTGTTATTACGGCTATTGATTTTATCTTTTTTATTAATTGAAGTCATAAAATATAATAATAAAAATTTATTGTGCTTACTACACATAAATTTAATTTCCATAAATTTACCATAGAGATAAATATATATAGTAATACAAGTAATTATTCTGAGCGATAAAGCATTTTTTTCCTATCTAATTGTAAGTATGATGGTGTTCATAGATTTTTAACGCTAATTTTGATTGTGTCGATTTTTCCACCAGTCTGTTTGCAAGATATTTCAAACCTTAATGTTTACTAACCTAAATTATGTTCTTTGTTTATATACCTTTGTTACCATTTTCTGAAATTGTGATGTAAGGACTTTTCTGGTTTTGGAAACAACGTCCTGTTCCAGTTACTTCTGGATTATTTAGTCCAGAAATAGTGTGGAATTTTTCTCCCACAAATGTACGAGGAAAGTCTAAAATAATAGATCAGTGTTCCAAAATTATTTAATATAAAATTAAGATTTGGCTACGGCACATCTGCATTTCTCGGAAAAAAATGTATATCTAAGCTATTCGTTGACAAAAAAAAAAACATAATTTTGTTTCCACGTAATGTAAATTAAATTTTATGAGTACTCTTAGGTGAGTTATTAACATTATATCGGACAGTTATGTTGTCTCCGAGTATTAGTGATATTAAAGAGGTTGCATATTTCTTGTCTCATAGATCACCGAGTATCCGAAATATTTATTTTCAGCGTGTTAATTTTTTTTAAACTTGTGATTTGAAAAATCTTCACAAATATTTGGAACAGGCAGTAGCCAAACACTACAAAGTCTTGATTGAGAGCTTATTACAAGTAAGACCAAGAGATGCTCTCGTGTATTCTGTGCTCCTAAGTTCTACCAGCTAACTGCTTTCACAGCCATATAAAATTCTCAAAAACTTTTTGCAAATCCGTGAAT
Source organism: Acanthacorydalis orientalis (assembly GCA_034766995.1). Taxonomy (NCBI): domain Eukaryota; kingdom Metazoa; phylum Arthropoda; class Insecta; order Megaloptera; family Corydalidae; genus Acanthacorydalis; species Acanthacorydalis orientalis. The sequence goes on along the minus strand of CM068314.1, from coordinate 32,708,218 downwards.
TTCCAAAAGAACAACAAATACGACATACTCTTTACATAATCTCAGTCATAGATCTGAAATACATTTTTTTCATTTCATTTCGAATGTTTTCTTTTATAAAATTTCTCGTGTTAATGACAAATAAAATTATTTTTTTCCTTTATGATGTAATAATAATAGAAAAAGTATCAAGAACGATGAAAATATAGCATATTGTCGGATTATTGTTGGATATTGATTAGAGGTTATAAAAATAATGCGAACAAAAATTGATTATGTGTATGTATGTATGTGTGTATATATATATATATATATATATATATGTATTATTTTTTTTGTAAGATTTTTTCTTTTTTTACATAAAGGGTTTTCCAATAGGGACGCGGTTTTTAAGAGTGTATATTTCACAATGTCAAAATGACAGCTGTATTTTTTTGACATTTGTTAAGTTTTGACATTGCCATTTTTAGTTATATCTTCGTATACACAGAACAACGCATTGAAATAATACAATGTGCTATGAAAAAGGTCGCTCTATAAAAAATACATTTTGTAAATTACGCGATATTTATTCTCGACATACTCGTTCATCTGAATCAAAAATTCTTCGATTAGTGAGTAAATTTGAAGAGAATGGATCGGTTAAGGTTAAAGAAGCACTAACATGTGTTCGTAGTGCTTGTTCTGAAGAAAATATTGACTTAGTTCGTAAAAGTGTATCGGAAGAACCAGGAATCTCAATTCTACGACGTTCGCAGCAATTGGGCCATTCATAGACGACCACATGGCGTATTTTGGATAAGGATTTGTTTCTGAAGACTTATAAGGTTCAATTAACACAAAAATTGAAGCCAGCGGACCATTCATTGTGTTGAAGATTTGTTAATTGGATACTGGTACGCGGTTTTGCGGATAAATGTCATCTTTAGCGATGAGGTCCATTTCGAACTTTTTAGCTACGTCAACAAGCAAAACTACTGAATCCGGGGTGAAATAAATCTGAGGATGATTGTTGAGAAGTTACAGCACAGAGAAAGTGACTGTTTTGTGCGCACTTTGGTCCGGTGGAATCACTGGGCCGCTTACTTTTTAAAAAGCAGGCTGGTAAAGCAGTTACTATGAATGTAGAAAAATACCGAGACATGATAATCATTTTTTTGTGGGCAGAATTGGATAATATTGATCTGGAGGTCGTGTTGTTTCAGCAGGACGGTGAAATAAGCCGCACAGCTTGTGAAACAATTGATTTATTGAGTAAGAAATTTCTTGGCCGTGTTATTTTCAGAAATAGAGACAACTGATTACTGGGATCCTGCGATTTAATACCCTTGGACTACTTTCTTTGGGGTCACGTTAAATGACAGCTGTATGCCAATAATTCTAAAACAATTTTCGACCTAAAAGATAAAATTAGAAGAGTAATTGGTGAGATAGAGCCACAGTTGTGCAGGGATGATATTGAAAATTTTAACAAAAAAATGGTTACTTGTAAGAAAGCATGCGGCGATCACATACGAAATTATTTTTCATTTACGGATGGCATACTGCCAACTATTATTTACAATAAAGAGATTTAAAATTTCAACGCAAATGTTTTATTTTATTTCAAATTAAAAAAATTACGTTCTTATTGAAAAATTCTGTACAAGCGTTAGACAGTATATGAACTTCTTATGTGGATTTAGATTAGAAAAATATGTATGGTATTCCTTGTGTATTTTAAAAAGTAATATTTTACTAATTACTTACCTATATGTTAATTAATCATTTAAAAATTGACGGAAGTTTTGTTACAATTATAGAATTTTTAATGATTGGAAACACTAAAGTTTATATATATATATATATATATATATATATATATATATATATATATATATATATATATATATATATATATATATGGACATACTTTTTACGAAATGTGTGTATTTTTACTGAATGTAACATTCTTATTAAATTTCTAAATTCATTGAAGTATTAATTAGAAAAAAATGACAGTAAGAATATTTCCCAGAAATAAAATTTAATTACTTAATCAGTGTTTATATGTTACTACAACTTTATTGTTGTAATATAGATATTTTTTACACGAAATTAGATGTAAATTAGTTAAATAATGCATTAAATGTGAATGAATGACGACTAATAGGTCAAAATATAAGAACATTTTAGCTAAAACGTCATTGTTTATTTTGTCTCATGTGGAGATAATGTCACGTGTTGACCATAAAATATATCATCATATGTGTACTCAGTCTTTCAAAGAAATGTTGCGTGCGTGATTGAAATCGGCAGTGACAGGATGTGGTAAAAAATGTGTCAGATTTTCAGGAGTGTTCCACTAAAATGTTCGCTATTTAATTACTGTTATAGTACTTATATACATATGAATGATATACAAATGTAAATCGTACGAATGATGCCGACTAAAAAGAATGAATGTATAGTCGCGGTATTGTACGTATCCATTATTTTGACATAGATAACTCTTCCCTTCCTCAACACTGATATCACACAGATACTTTTCTTTAGTCATCAAATTAAGTCATAAGTGCAAATTAAACCACAATCTGTATATTATGCAGATGTGTAAATAAGAAGGAAATAAAACTAGACATAAAAATAAAGCTGCCATACGTTTTTGAGTACCTCTTTAGTTTAGAAATTCGCTTTAGTTCGATACTATTATTAGTTTGATAATACTATTGTATTTAACTAGATCTGAACGGTTTTACTTTTTCTAACAAAATTAAATGCATTATTGAAAAATTAATGCAAAGAAAATGTGAATCGGTACATAAAAAAATGAAATTAGACAAATTAAAAATTTAATACGGCATATACACACATTTATTTTTATATATATATATATATATATAAATATATATATATATATAAATATATATATATATATATATATGCATGTATGTATGTATGTATATATAAATGAATAAACAAGGACTAACAAGTTTTCACAAATGTAATATGATTTATTGTACATGATTATTAAAAAATACTTTAAATAAAATTTAATGTAATATAAAACTTTTTCCACATTCTTTTAAAACAGGATATATATATATATATATATATATATATATATATATATATATACATACATAATACATACATACATATATATATATATATATATATATATATATATATATATATATATATATATATATACATAAATAAATAAATAAATAAATAAAAGGTCCTCCCTGGCCGAGTTTTGCTTAATTCCTTCACACATTGATCAAATAAAATTTAAAAAAGGCGATAAACATTATAAAGTAGTAAAAAGAGTAATTTAAAGCTGATAATATTATTTGATGCAAAAATATGTGCTTTGATGTAGCCAAGCAGTGGAAATAGTCTTAAAATTAAAAGTTATTGATTAAATATTGATTAAAAGAAATTAATTTGTAATTTTCTTAATAACAATTATTTAAAAGTTGTCATAATCTTCTGACAGGTAATTTATTTATTATGTGCAGTAATAACAAGTATTATTCGGCCACTATTAAAGAGAACATCAGAATGAAAGTTTACTTTATATTATATTTAAAACATTTAACTAATTTAAATTAACTTTATTTTTGTTGATTTATGTGTGCCATTATATATATATATATATATATATATATATATATATATATATATATATATACTATTTATATACATACAAATGTGTGATACGTGTGTGTACATATGTCCTATGTGAATATGTTATATGCATTTATGTATGTCAACGCTATGTGTATACATTTTGAGGAAATTAATTATCTTAAAAGAATCGAAACTTGTTTCATCTGGAGCAAGTGTGTTCTGCAAACTGTAATTTGTTATTTTTTTTAACTGTACGTTACTTATTTATACGTTACTCTAACAAGTGACTTTGTACGTTATTATTATTTATTCTTCTTATTTTGATAAGTACGAATGTAAATTTGGATAACCCTATGCGATATGTATGAAATATAAATACTTAATTTGATATATTCGCTTCTATTCGAACAAAAAAACTGTTTAGAAATCATTCCTGTGGCGTATAATTATGCGAATTTAAATGTTGTTTTTATTTTTTATAAGTTAACGATTAGTTTCATATAGTTTTTAATATTTTAATGTTCTTTATTATCATTTGGAAGAAAACAGCGATCATAATTGAAAGACGTATAATAATTAGGAGATATTAGCTAACTCTTAATTCATATAAAAATGTTTAAGAATCGGGTAAACTTGATAAAAAATACTGGCAGTACCAAACGATTACGTGTCTACGTTTATTTAAATCGATGATTAATACTTTAAAAATACCTCCTCTGCGTGCATTACTTTTGTTAATTTTCAATTATATTTGTTTATATAAAAATCTATTTTAATACCCTTAAAATGATAAAAACGACAATTAAATTAATATTTATTACATGGATGTCAATTACATGTTAAAATACGAATTTTTTTATTTAATGGAAATGTTTTACAAAATTTGTATCTTTATATATTAGTTTCAAATTCGGCATGGGTAAAATACAGTGATAGTTCAGTTTGTGTAAACAGTTAATTTTAGTTAATACAGTGGTATAATAGTATATTTTTTTAAAAAATGATACGCAAAATACACTTTTTTTTTAATGTGCAATGACGTTTGTGTTAATAAAAATACTGACTGTTAATCTAAATTCTGAACGATGATTTCATTGTGTTGTAATTGTACGTCTGTTTTTGTTTTTAACATATCTATTGCAATTGTGTCCTTGGTTATTTTTTTACAGAATATATAATAAATCATATTATAAATCAAACAGAATTTGTTAATAACATGCACTTGTATGACATAATATTGTTGTTAAATTAACAATAAGAAGTGAAGTAAATTTACATATATCTTTCTATATATATATATATATATCTATATATATATAAAACATCAAAATTATCCACAAAAAACTTTATAAACACCTACGTGCAAAAAATAATCGTCTGTCAGAATGTTTATATAAGCATATGAACATATATATATATATATATATATATATATATATATATATATATATATATATATCAATGACGCCGACTTATTTATTTGATATATTTATTGTTTCATTCGGTTACATGTGCTTGCTAATAATTGACATGAGGGAAAGAGCGCAGGAGCAGAGGAAAAAGCACCCTAGTATTAATATATTTTTCAGATCCTTCATAAAGCATAATTATGATAATAAACTAAAGATTATGCTTTACTTTATTGCAATTCAAATAACAAGTTTAGAACTGTATTGAGAATTTCAAGAAACTATTCCAAAAAGTGTTGAAATCATTCAATAGTAAACTTTTTTATTACTTTTTTCCATAATTTTTTTTAGCATGTTTATAAAATATGCGGCAGATATACAAACATTTTATAGTTTACTTTTTAATAATTTACGATTAAAAATATGGATATATTTGAACGATACGAAATTATAATTATATTTTTTTTTAAAAAAAAAGAAACATCTAATTATACAATTTAGTTTAATAAATTCGATATCCAAAAGTAATTAATGATAAGCACGTATTAAACTCTTTATTTTAAAATATTAATCTCTACATGATACATTTCTGTACACAATATTATTAATAATAATTGAGTTTTATAATTATAGTAATTCATGTAGGAGTAATAACGTCAGTAAAATTGTGTTGATAAAAAAATCTTGTTAATATGTACTATTAATACATGCTTGCAGCTCACGTATCTAATTCTAAGAATGAACGAATAATTATTAACAAATGATAAAATTATTTTTTTTGAACTGTCAAGAATATTGACTATACATTTATTTATTCTACTGAAATAATTGATGAAAATTTTAATAAATGTAAAATTGTATATGAAGTGACTGAAAAAATATTAAGTGCTTCTATGTAAATATTTGTTAGTTGGCGCCATGAAATAATTAAGTATTCAAACTAAACTTATTTTATACACCTATAATAATTATAGCAGAAGTGATAATAAGTAGTGTTAGATACTTTACTATTATACAAATGTATATATGTATATATATATATATATATATATATATATATATATATATATATATATATATATATATATATATGCATATGTGTGTGCGTCTTCATGTATGTTCTGATTTTGGTCTCGAATAAAATATATTGAGTGTAAAGTTTGACAGTTACGTTCTAAAATTCTAAATATATCAATTGCTTGTTTCAAATTTCGTAAAAATATATTGTTAATAACTTCGACCTTCACTATTAAAAATGTTTTCTTTGGCGAATCAAGTTTGATTATAAAAATATTTATGGAATGTTTTCGAAATGCATTTATATTGATCTTTGACTTTGATATCATTGAAGTAAATTTATTAGTTCACGCTTTCAGTATATCTCGTATTTATAATCTACATTGAAAGTATTTTTTACTGGTTCCTTGTTAGTCAAACTGTCTACATCAAAATTATATGCTTTTATTAGATGTTATTTCACTATAATTACAAAAAAAATGTATGTTAATATATTCATATATATATATATATATATATATATATATATATATATATATATATATATATATTCTATGTATGTATGTATATATATATATATATATATATATATATATATATATATACATACACACATATATATATATAGAGATTCAACTTAGGCTTCCACACCAAAAATCGTAAAAATGAAAAAAATCATGTTATCGTCCACTTACTATTTTAGTTAAATTGTATTTTAGTATTGAATTGAACTAAAATAGTAAATAAAAAATAACATGACTTTTCTTAACGCCTGCGCCCCCTTTTAATGTGTTTCCATGTGAAGCTTTAATTGAATCATCATCATATAAATATATATTGAATATAAAGTAGATTGTAATCTATAATCTATAACTATGAAAGGAAAAAAATGTGTACAATATTAACAAAAATAATAAATAGTACTAAAGTACAATTAATGAAGAAAATATATTTTTATTTTTTATTCATCTATTTACTTATTTGAATGGCATTTCTAACAGATTATTATATTGTCTTGTTATTGATAACATCTATATTTTTAAATAAAAAAAAATGTACACATATAATTATTTGATTAATTATTAATGTATTTCAATATAAAATACAAACCTAATAAAGCGAAACAATGCGCGTGCACTACAACTAAACTTTTTTTTATTTATTTTTTGTTTATCTTTTTGAATTAAAATTATAGAACACGTGTATATTGTGATAAACACAATATACTAAAACACGCACTTCTACTTAAAGACATGTATACTATTTTAGCGCACAATATTTAAAACACATACACACACTTGTAGTTATATATATATAAATATGCATATAGTAATAATAAAATTTCCTTATAAATTTCAATGCCAGAACGTGTACAATCGTTCGATATGTTTTTATTTCACACATGACAAACACACGTTGTCGCTCAACTACTGATCACATAAGATCTTGCGCTTCATTGTAACTAAAACTCTATTGAACATTATTCGCACTCTGTTCTGTTTCTGCAAATGTGTGTACAACACCGCGAGTGTAGTTCATTCAGCGAGTTATTCGTTATGTGAAATCAATAATATTGTCGAAGCTAATGTTTGTATTTCCATCTTACTCTATACGTCCGACTATTTGAAAAGAAAGATGATATAAATAGTGAAGTGTCTTGTTTACTTGGTTTCATCGAAATTTACCCGATCAATTTTTATATTGTAATCGAATTATTTTGATACACGTTACATTAAGTTTAATTTAAATACGAACATACGATATTTTCAAAGTAATGTGTCTTATGAATTCATTTTACACAGAGACAAAAAAATTTAACACACACACATACATGTATATATATAATGTTTTTTTATCATTCTTAAACAATATTTTTTAAAAACTTGATTATATTAAATTATAATATTTCGTATATAAATACAAAATGGAATGTTCCTTAATTATCGTTTTAATTTCTTAAATATTATTTATTTACATTAATTGTCCAAATACTAGTACTATTTGTTTTTATTTTAAACAATATTTATGTGTTTGTGTGTTGTTTAATTTGTTAAATATGTAATACTATCCGAAAGTTACTGACGTTACTCCGGAATTAAAAAAAAAACACTTTTAACTGCAGATTTTTTTAAACCCTTTAAACTAGATTATCATATTCATGGAGATGTTAATGAAGTGTTAATTGCGGCTCTTGTTCGAACAGTTCTTAGCAAAAAGTACACTTCGTTTTTCTGGAATGGGAATATGTAAATAAAGCGTTACGTAATTAATATATTTACTTCTAGCAACAATTAATCAAATTTATTATAAACAAAATACTTATTAAAAAGTATATAAATGTTATCAATAGGAACTAAATTTTAAATGGCAATTTCTCTTAAAATATTTTATTGATAGGGTTGCAGATTACTTTAAAATAAAAATTTGAAATTTATACTTCAATTACGAACTGAAAATTGTAAAAGGCAAACTTTTAAAACTAATATTTCGAAATTTTACTGCTTGCCGAACGTTTCTTAGCCATAAATATAAGTTAGTTATTAAAAAATATTTTTTAATAAAAACTACACGTTTATATCCCTTCTATTTTTTCAAATAAAAGGGAGAATTGCTGCAACTGCAATGAAAATCCTCAAAAGGGCAAAGCTTTCTGTAGATTTTCATTGTATTTTATTTTGCTTATATATATATTGTATATATATATATATATATATATATATATATATATATATATATATATATATATATATATATAATAGTTTTTTAAAACACGAACCTAAACAACGACTGTTTTTTAGGTTAGTTTTACTTTAATGCTCTGATTTATATTCCTCTCTGTACACTCTTTTTTGTTTTTGTTGTTCCTTGGGATTCTTTTATCCCTATTACCAATATTTGATTTGTATTTTACTTGTTTTATTTTGTTAGAATTCTTTTCTTTTCTATGAAAAATTAAAAAGTGACATTGAACATTTTAAATTTATATTTGTGATAGGAAGTGGTCTTTATCGAATGATAGCACAATGAGTTTGAAAATAAACGGTTACAATCTTATGGTCAAATTTAATACTTTCTTCAATTCTTTTGTAGTGTAATGTGAAAAATTAGATAACATTAATGCGGTTCTATTTAAAAGTTCCTTTGTATTTGCAGATAACTACTTTGGAAACATTTTTTTTTCGATTAAATTAAAGCTATTAGTTTAAAATTAATATTTGTCATAAATTTAAATTATATTTTTAAATTCTCATTTAGGTACCGCCAGTAAGGTGTAATATTTTAAAATTATAGGATAATATATTTATTATACTATTCACACTTTCTTACAAAAGGGATGGAAAAATAGTAATATATATATATATATATATATATATATATATATATATATATATATATATATATATATATAAAATACATATTTCGTAATTATGATCTAATATATTTTATAAAAATATATTTAGCAGTTTGTTTTTGTTTTAATTATTTAAAATTACTAGGGGACTCCGCCTCTGTTCGCTGCGCTCGCCAATTCCCGTTTGCAAACTCTCGTCCCCCCCCCCCACAACAAACAACAGAAATTAACAAGTTATGCACACACATTATACACAAAAATATTCCGCTTAAAATGTAAATCGTAAAATTTTTACTAGAAAAGTTTATAACAATGAACATAACAAAATACAATGTTAAATTGTGTAACAATTTTTTTACTCTAAAGCTTCAGTGAATACAATATTTTGAATAAATTTCTTATCAGCTGTACACTGAAGTCATATATCATGTGACTGATATCAACCAATCAGAGAATGAATAAAAATCACGGAAATGGCATCATTGTTTCATTTTTTATAATATAGAAAGATATTTGACAGCATATATACGACATTTAATGAAATATAAAAGTATATATTTTTTATAATTTGTGCTTTTGGTGTAAATTTCTTCTTGAATGTGTGCAACATTTACTTTCAATGCATTCTTAAAGATGCAT
>CM068314.1:32508207-32693207 GCA_034766995.1 Acanthacorydalis orientalis | reverse complement strand
GATTTGTTTAGTAATATTGAATATTCAAAGTGTGATATAATAACATGTTGTAAGGTAAAAATTGCATCTTTCAGTCCAGTCAGTTTAAAAGTATGCCGAAAAAAACATATTAATCGTATATATATATATATATATATATATATATATATATATATATATATATATATATATATATGTATATATATATATCAGTTTTCATAATTTTTCACTTTTGGTATCAAGGCAAATAAATATTTATTTGAGTGAGTTGCAAGTGACGCTATAGTAATTTTATTTTATTTCAAGTATAATTTTACTTTTGAACTTTATAACATTTTCTTGGAACAGTAAATAAATCTATAACTATAATTAATAAAAATAAAAGATAAATAAATATGTTTAATGTGTCATTGACTTTCTTCTATTCAATAATTATGAACAGAACTAACTGCAACAGATCAAGAACTTTATAAGCAAGTGAAGAAAGGGTTTTATTTTTAATTATAAATGTATTTTAATTATAAATTATAAATACAATTATAAATTAATTATAAATATATATTTTTTTCAATTATTAATTCATCAGTTGCGTAGGGTGTATTTTTTTTATTAAAAAACAAAGTAAATAAAATATACAAGTAATTCTTTTATTTAGTGGCGTTCATTTGCAGTAATCAGTAATTTTTAGTAGTATATACTAAAGGTGTTTTCTAGTAAAGGTATATATAGTCTAATGTCTATTCAAGTTTATAATGAACCATATGACATTCTCGGACAATGGGTACTTCCCTTTTTAACTCGGGTCAAGAGGTCGACAGTCACTATGCTCTTACTTTTTTTATGAATCTCAAATGAAAATACAGATGTACAAGTATGACATCGTTCATATGAATCATTTAGCGTTTAAGTATTATAAATCAAAACGAGGAATAAAAATGTATATTAAGGGACTTAATTTAACTTAATAACGTTTTAGTAATAAACCAAATGATGTATTTTATATATATATATATATATATATATATATATATATATATTATAATTATTAATCAGTTTACTTTATCAGATAACAAATATAAAAATATCATTTTTTATAGTTAAGTTCCATTTTAAAATGTGTTTGTCTGTATTCCACGAAATAGGGCAGGGGCACCCGGGTACCTCGGCTATTGATCAGTGTAGAGAATTTCGGGTATTGACATAAAGGTTAATTGAACCTTATAAGCATTTGGTAATACATTTTTATGCAAAATACGCCATCTGGTCGTCTGTAAAAGGCCCAGTTGCTGTTGGTTGGTTGCAGTTGTCATGGTATTGACATTCTTGGCTCTTCCAATACACTTTCACGAACCAAGTCGATATTTTCTTCAGAACGAGCACTTCGAACACGTGTTGGTATTTCTTTATCTTGAACCGATCCAACAATATCAAAACTTAAAAAATGTCAAATCAGGATATACATTGACTAATCAAAGTCGGACTTTGCCTACAACATGTTGTCTGTAAAGTCCGACGACCAGGCGAAGTCGGACTTTGATTGACGGCAGCCAGGCATACCCCAGTTTGCCTAGGCAAAGTTGGACTTTGCCTGGTCATCGGACTTTACCTACAACATATATATATATATATATATATATATATATATATATATATATATATATATCAATTTATGTTAGATTTATATTTTGAAAGTTCGATTTGTCAAGTATTAATAAATATATTTAAAATATTTTTCTCATGTTATATTTAATTAAAATAGCATAATTATTTGATATTATGGGAAAAGAATACACTGATTTGGTATCCTACTTGGATTAATTATTTTATAATAATGTCTATTGAAATATAAATAGTTCAATAAACAATGTCAATATAAGAATTTGAATTAAAGTGTTAGGTACGCAGCACATGTATGCGTGATCGACTTGTAACACTTGTCGAACTGTATTCTTATTTGTGTGTCCTTATTAATCAATTAAGAATGGTGTTACGAGAGCATTGCTCGAATTGTAACAGTGACAGTGCTTATTAGTAACAACTTTATATAATAGCAGCGATGCCAAATTCTGGGTAAATTAGATTTGTAATGGATTTTGTCATTGACAGTCCAAATAGTAAACATATTTTAAGTTTTTTATGTAATTAAATTTTAAACTAACTTTAAATTGTAAATAAAGTAATTATTTATTTCTTTATATATATATATATATATATATATATATATATATATATATATATATATATATATACTGAAGGCTTAGAGATTCAAAAGCTTATTTGCGTTTTATTCATTTTCCAGTAGAGCTAAAGAAAGTTAATTTTGATATCATATATTTTTTCCTATCTCTATAAGTATAAGATACTTTAAAAAACACTTATAAAATTATAATAGAAGATTTATTATTGAATCACTGAAAAGCTATATATATATATATATATATATTGGATTTTTCAATAAGTTCGTACCGTTTTTGTGAGTACAAAATTTGTTTAATTTATTCAACAATATTCAATTAAAATCAATCAATTATGTATTTCTCTTCATGGTTCTCTACTTCCACTCAGAGAATTTCTCCATTCCACGTCGGTAAAAAGCCTAATCTTTTGAAGCAAACTAATTTTCGAAACAATTCTGCAACTCTTCATCATCGTTGAATGTAACTCCACGAATAGCATTGGAAAGTGAGCGGAAAAGGTGGTAATCAGACGGTGGAAGGTATGGGGAGTACGGCGAATGTTGAAGAACCTCAAAACCGAGTTCCTGAATTGTCATTTATGTGAGATTTATAATGTGGGGTTAGTTGTTGTGCTGCAGGATCATCTCGTATCGGTGATTTTGACAGACAGCTTCCACCAGGCGCTAAAATTGTTGGCAATAGACGTCAGCTGTGATCGTCTGATTCCTATCAAGCTCCAAGTGGATTATTCCCCACCAAACACAGAGCATTTTCTTGCGAGGATGGAGATTTTGTTTGACACGCGAGCTTGGTTGCTTGTCTTTGTCCACCTATCTATTTCAGATACTTCTTGTTCACATAAATACATCTCTTTTCATCGCCTATAACAATCAAAGAGACAAATGTCGATGTAGACAAATAGATGTCGGAGATGTTTGTTTTTGTCGACCTGAAGTTCTATAAAGCTGGGTATGCAAATCAATTTTAAACAAACGAAAATGACAAACTGAATAGTGATTCTGATAAGAGAAAACAAGAGCTATAAAATGGTATATAATACTCAGTGACAGGTAATCTTTGTTGGGACAAATAATACCTTAATAAACAATGGCCTGGACTTATTGAACAACCTAATATATATGTATATATATATATATATATATATATATATATATATATATATATATATATATATATATATATAGATTCGATATTATTCAAAGTATTTCTGAAACGTAGTCCACATATGCTGGAACATTTTATGTAAAAGTATGTATTCAGACTCGATATTTAATAGTTTCGATTCTGTTCGGAAATAATTTCTAGAACAGTATCGAAATTGAGTCGTCAGTGTGTTACTTTTCCGATACAATGTTAATAAGTTGAATATAAACTCAGAAATTGAATTGACTATAAACAGTGAATAAAATTTTTCTGATACTAAAATAACTTTCTGTTTCTTTTAAAAAAACAAAACAGTTAACTTTTGTTTTTGTTTCTTATTGTGAGATTAGTAAACAAACTAAAATGCTATAAAAATTATACAAGAGTAATGAAAAAAAATATTTTGATAGTGAAATATTGTGATTTTTTATGTGAGATGCGTAAGTGTTCTGCCGTGTTCATGTACATCATTAAATATTTTGTAGATTTATGCGTTGGTGTAAAATAACTGAATGATATTCATGAAATTTCACTTTTTGAAATGTTTAGTGATTTAAATACTAAATTGTTTCGTTTAAAATAAGTTGGTTCTTATGTACGAGCCACATAAAAGAAGGAGGGTGTTAATGATGACGACTATTTCAGTTGACCTTTAAAATTTATCAGTATTTTCAGAGACGGTTCCTATATTTTCATTTTATATAAAAGTAGGTCTAATCAATAAAATGAAATGAGGATATTAAAGTAAAAGCATGTATTTATTTGTTTCATTATATGCACTGTGTATTAGTATGGGAAAAAAATATAAATTTAGTAGATATTCGATTCACTTATCATTATTTTCTTTAATAACACAATGAAAAATAACAAACTACCATTCATCATACCAACATATATTACAATACCGTTTTTTCTCAAAAACATTACAGTCAAACATTTATCTATATGCAAATTGTGTCTACACGCAGATCATCTACGTAAATATTTAGATTTTGGCATGTGTTTTCGCCAGAACAGAATTATTCGCAATTTGCGTGTGCGGTTTCCGGTCTAATATTGCTTTGGTTATGTTCGATCTATGGTCCCGCGACTATTTAATTAGACAGGTTGGTATATTGATAACATGATGAGTCACATCAGCCTTTTCAAATATATATTCAAGGATTTTGAAAATCATTGCGCAAACACTAAATTCAATAAAATTGTATTTGTAAGTTCGATGCATGTAGTGATATATATATATATATATATATATATATATATATATATATATATATATATATGTCTCCATATATATATATATATATATATATATGGAGACAGAGAAAGAGTATTTTAAAGTTTATGGTTTTTGATTTGATTAAACATAGATTTTAAATCGTTAAAATGAGTCATAAAGATATTTTTTATTTAAAAAAGAAAAGGTTGATTATCTTATTGTATGAATGTAAAATACAAAGTTTATATTTTTTGGAAAATACCATTTTTTGCATAACAACAAATAATATGTATTATATAGATAAGAAAGATTTTTGTTGTACATATTTGGTTAAAAATAGTATATATATATATATATATATATAGGTAATTATTATTAAGTTAAATAACTGATTATAAATATGTTTTATTTTATAAATAGGTTAATTAAATTAATGTGTTTTTATTATTATTAAAAAATAGTGAAACGGTCGTTCTTTTTTTCACCAAATAATATTTTCATTTATGAAATGCTCGAATGTTTCGTTCAATGATTAGAATTTATATATATATATATATATATATATATATATATATATATATATATATATATATATATATATATAAGGTATGAAATTTCTCGTATAATTATGCGACATAAATTTAAGATCAATGTACTTATTTTCGATTTAGCGGTATTCAGCATACATTGACGTCGAATGCTACTTGTCCAGCGTTCCTATTTTCATGTTATTACTTCTCTACTCCAGTTATTGCAGCGGCGCTTTATATCCCCACTATCCTAGACATGTGAAATGCCAAATGATGAACTGAAAAGCTTGTACTTTGTACCTATAGAGCGGAATTTATGTGCGGTTGAATTGTTTTTCAGTTGTACATAGCGATTGAGTATTTTCACTGGCCCTACTAATACTAATATATTCTTAAATTGTTAATTTTTTAATGTATGCATCAATATATTTATTATTGCATGTCATTTTATTTCATTTTTTTATAAAAAAATAACTTATTCTCACAATTGTCTCGAAAAAAATAATGTTATATTTGGAGTGGAGTTTACATATAGAAAGATCACAAGATACGTGTGCATGTGTGTAAATTATTATAAAGTATTTTATTTTTTTTATCTGAAAGTTTTTATAAAAATGTTGATCTGTAGTGAACATTCGAATTTATATATGAACGTTCTTGAAAAAATATCAATATAGATTTCTTATGTATAGTATATCACACTAGTATATCACATAATTACTATCATTACACACAAATATTTTTTTCTATTTTTATTCTAATTATTTCAACGTTTTTATTGATACACGATGTTGTTAAAATTTAAAAGTATTATTTAACTGAATTTATTTAAACATAAAATAGTCACAAAGAATACATTGATAATGAATACGACAAAAATTCAAAATTAAGAAATATAAAAGAAGATACACTTTTTTAATGTCTCTGTCTCTCCTTCTATATGTATGTATATTTATAAACATAATGTTTAACCCTTCAAATGGGCTTTTATTTTAAAATTTCTAGAAGCAAAAAACAAAATTTGTTTTCTGCATTATATATATATATACATATGTATGTATTTATATATATATATATATATATATATATATATATATATATATATGTATATATATATATATATCTTATGGAAAACTTTTCTGTATAAGGTAAAATAAATTAATAGCTTAGTCTAATAAAATGAATTGGTCTGTATTAAAAAGTGAAACTGATAAACAGTGTAAAATGTTAAATGGATATTTTATGTTATTGACATGTGAAAAGATTTTATGTGCCTATTTCGGGAAATTCTGAGAAAGTACATGCATCATTTTGCGTAATCGACATAGGAAAATTGTTCCAAGATTATTAAATGAGATGAGATATAAAGTAAATAATATTAATAAAATATTATAAATATTGAAAACTTGAGCAAACCAAAGAAATAAACTCCAGAAATTAGAAATACATCAAATAATATATGAAACAAATAAATGAATACGTGAGGAAATAATATTTTAGTCGTTAAAGTAAGTTAAAAATTAAAAAAAAGTTTTACTAACATCTATACTAATACACCTGATCCTATACGAATACACCTATACCTACACTAATACTAACACCAAGTACCAAAAACGGATGTAATGACTGAAGAGCGATTCAAAAAAGTATTTTGTAATTTTATAAAATCAAAAGTATTGTACAGATTAGGAACTTTGTTCCATTATATATATATATTAGTACTTTTAAAATGTTATTTTTGTATTAAGGATATTTTTAAATAAGTCCGGATTTAAATAAGATATGTTTGAGTTGTTTTTAGAAGATTTAGAATTTGTTATTGTATTATATTCTTGACTGTAATTATATATATATATATATATATATATATATATATATATATATATATATATATATATATATATATAATTGTGTACTCTTATGACTTTCATTACTATATAACTGTTATTTAAACTGTTTGCTTACGTTATATTCCGCTCTATTGTGATAGGCTTGTGTATTTAAAGTCAAGAAACACACGAAAAGGACAAGTTGTTTTCCTTGGAGTCACTCTAAACAGTTTGTATTTGAATGTAACATGCAATTCTCAACTCTATTTGATATTACTATTAGGTCGATTGTAGTATCTTTTTTATTACTTTATAGCTAGCTTCGTCATATGTCGGTAGTTATTTTGTCTCTTCAAAATGCGCTAATTATATTTTGCCAATATCTGGAATTCCAGCCATTCACTTCAGAATTAGCGTTGTATAATGTTTAAAAGTGAGAAACGCACGCATTATAGAAATTATTTAATTAATTTTCGTTATTTTGATATGTTTGGAATAAAGTATGGAAATTTTATGTTATTTCCATTATTTGTTAGGAATAGGATATATAATAATTATCAACGTATTTTTTTATAAAAACTAAGTACACGATAAAATGTTTATATTTAAATAGTTGCTATTTTCAGTCAGTGTTTATACTTTTTTTAGAAAAAATATAAAAAATAAATAAAGGGTTGTTTATATTTTTTAGAATCTCTTGTTCTTCTAATAAAAAATATTTTTTTCTTTACTCTTGAAAAAATACGCTTCATCGTGTTAAATTTCCTCATTTGTCATATATTTAATTAATATTTCCACGTTTTTACCAATTGGTCATTGTATTCTTATTCTGTTATCTATATTTCGATTAAATTTCATTCATAAAGTTATTCATTATTGAAGTAAAAAAATCCCGATTAGTTAGCTACTAATGGAAGTGTTTTAATATTCAGTATCATAAAAAGTATTTTACTTCATTGACTTTTGATTAATGAATGAATATGCTTAATGGAATTTATAAAAGTTTCGATCTTACTTTAAAATTTGTATTTTATATATTAATTCACACTTTTTTTTATTAGTTATTAAAAACATAATTCTATTTTTATATAATTAATTATATTTTTATTAAATAATGAATAGTTTGAACACAATAGCAATTCCACTAATATTATGTTTAACAAATAAAGAAAATAAAACATAAAAATGTATAGAAAGATGTTATTTGTGAATTTGTGTATATTCGCATTTTTGTATGGAAATATATATATATATATATATATATATATATATATATATATATATATATATATATATATGTACATATTTATTTATTTGATAATACTAAGACGTACTGTTGCAAAAAGTATACTAAATTATATAATACTTTAATATGGTATTTATGAACGCTTTTAAAAGATTGGATGAATGTAACAAATTTCTAATATCAAACGAAGCGTGCTTAGAAAATGGAAATAAAATAGAAATAGCCTATTGCAATTAAACATGATATTTTTTGAACGAAGTATCTATGTTGTATTTCACAACAACGAAAAGTATTTGAATATGGTGATCGAAATTCTTTCTGGACTGAGAAAACATATCACCGAGTTTATTCGCTTCACGGACGTGCGACGTTTTTACACACTGGACCAACAAAAATAGGTACTGGTATATTTAGCCATAGTCTTTGATTTTTTTGCATACAACGATGACTACCATCGTCGTTTCCATCGACTTCAGTCTTTACGAATGTTGACTGCATTTGTTTCTCCTATACTATAATCTAACAAATTATATAGAAATCCATTTTTTACACCACAAACTTAACACATATTTCTTGAAATTGTGTATTATTTTATCTATCTATATATACATATATATATATATATATATATATATATATATATATATATATATATATATATATATAATAAAAATTAGTAACTAATAATTTTCTATCGAATAATGAGAAGGCATTCACGATTGTTATTATTTGAAATAAAAATAAATTAATATGTGTAAATGGAATTTTTCAATAGCTTAAACGTTCAAACAATTCAAGTAGATTGAAGGTAACATAAATTGTATTTTACTTCTGGAATTAAATACTATATTTTTTTAAAAAATATATTTTAGAATATAAGTTGTATGGTATATTCAGTTTTATGTTTGAAAGAATTATTAAAATGGGAGGTAAATTTTCAACAAAGTCAATGATAACGTTTTATTTATGATCATTTTCTTTTTTTTTTAAAAAAAAACAGAAGTTAGAATATTTTATTTTTTTTTATAAAAGGATAATAAAAAGTTTGCTTTTTATAAAATATTAAATAATTAGTAGATGCAATGAAATAATTTTGATCATGATATTATCTATACACTGCATTTATATGAAGATTTACTTATTTTGTTTTCATCAATTTATTTTTAAACTCACATACCCTATATATATATATATATATATATATATATATATATATATATATATATATATATATATATATATATATATATATATATATATGTATTCATATATGTATTGATTTTAATATATGTTACTTATCGATAAATTAAAAAAACTACATATACCATTTTTGGTATGAAGACATATTACTTTTCGTAACGCATGAGATTGAATCACTAAAAAAAAGTCCTGATTTTAAATGGCTACATCTCGTAAAGTTAAATATTTCATGAGTGTTTCGATAGTAAAGTATATTTTCTTTAAAAACAAACGTCTGTTCTTTATAAACATTTTTTTTAAAATTCGATACGTATGTACATACATTATGGTGTCTTTCAGTTATCATTATTTAGTTCCGATATACATAGATATCTTTTTATAGCCAGTGTATAAATTAAATATATTTTTCTGTAGAAATAAATGTGTTAAATGTATTCATATTTATTTATAAGAGAGATTCATATTTTACTTATGAAAAATATTTAAAGCAGAAATATTTGGTGTTATTGTGCAGTTAACAAGAAGAATATCTATTTTTTTTTTGTTTTATTTTATCAAGTAGTATATTTTGATGAATAAATATTACTTTTTAGTTATGAAATTATTAAAAAAAAAATATTTATGTAATCTACTAATATATAATTTATACAATTTACCAATATTTTAAATTAGAGTTCAATAGTAAATATCATATTATGATGTTTGAATAGTAAAAAAACTAGTGGTTGAAAAACGTTAATATATTAACTTTTCTGTCTATTCAGTTATTAGATTTCATTTCAGTTTTATGAAATGCTTGGTGTTTACAGTACTGTTCTTAATTCTATGAAAATGGAATTAAAAATACTAAATTAAATATAAATATCAAATTATTTATTCATTTTATTATCTATCTAAAAGTCAATATATATATATATATATATATATATATATATATATATATATATATATATATATATATATATATATATATGCCGGTACCATAGTTCAAGAGAATTCGATTTTCAAAAAGTACATTCTTAGCATGAATGAAAGTAAACTTACATTTATCATTTTAATATAGTAAATACAGAAATCACAATAGTACTAACATAGTGTAACAGTTCTCACTTTCACGGACGAATTCTTTTTTTATCTCACAAACCACGAATAAAGATTATAAAAATATTTTTATCTATTTCATGTGATTTGTGAGATGAAAAAAGAATTCTTTTGTGAAACTAGAGAATTATCTGACAAAAATTATTAATGTTGAAGAAGTCAGATACAACTAATATTTTTGTAACTTGAAGTCTGCAGTATCCAAATATAGTATTTGATCAAAATCGAAGTTCTTTGATAAATAATACTCTTAAACTAAAGTGTCGATATATTTTACTGAAATAAAAGTACTTAAGATATTTTATAACAGACAAACATGAATAAGCAGTAAATTTAAATATATATATTAGATAATAATATTCAACATTTTAAGCACGTAGTAATTTTTAAATCACGTATAAGATCCGCGGATTGCCAGACGGACGCATGTATTTTATACTTACAATTAGTGAAAATGTAAGCACATCATACATAGATAAATACTGCGTGTGACATTTTTCATCTCGTGATTGCATTAAATTTGTTAATGACTCTGTGGCGTCATCGACCAAATGGTTCAGATCGTTTTGAACTCTTCGTCGACCTCATCACATTACCTACTGTTTCAATTTATTTTCAGTACATGTACTACAATGGTACAAGAGTTGAGATCATTTGTACGCGTTTGTAGTCTTTAAAAAGAAAAAATTAAGATAAATTATTAATATAAACATTTTTATATCATTTTAAGGATAGTTTCAAATTTATACAAATATATTTTATATTTATATGTTTTTTTCTTATATCTTTTAACGTGGATAATAACTGTTTTTATTTTAATCTTTATGGAAATTATCAATTTTTTTTCGTTAAGAACTGGTAAAGAAATAAAAAACAGATTATAAATAACTGAATAAATTTATTCATATACAAAAAGCATTTGATTTTACACTATATTCGTTTACATTATCTAAAATACAAATATTCACAAAATATATACAGTTAATATATTTTTTATTTAATATTTCTATATAAATCTTTTTCCTATCGATATATCCATGCCTAAATAATTTTACACTAAAACGTTTCCGTAAATCAATTAGGATAAATTAATATTTAAATAAAAATTTTAGGAACATATTTCAGAAGAAAAAATGCCGTCTAGTAAACAATTAGTTTATTTGTTCTGAATAAAAGAAAGCTAGCATTTCGCAATTAAATTAAAAAAAAAAATAAATATATTTCTTAATGAAATTGTTCTATTTTTCCTCGTTAATTTTTTTTTTAAAATCGGTTTCTGTATCTTTCTATATATAAAAAATAATTCATTTGTAAAATTTTCAAAAAAACAATTTTTTTTCGTGTAGAACATCATCGCAACGTTGCACCTCCAGTTACATTCTACAAGTTAACCATTTCCATTCCCGATAATTTCCGATGTTTCACGAATCAGTACCGATTATAAGATGGGGCGATAAGTGAGCGGGGGTGGATCCTCCTGGGGGTCAGCGAACGTAGCGAGTAGGGGGCAGAATCCCATACTTATTTTCAAAAAGTAAATAAAAATAAATCAAAATGAAAAAATTACAAATTTCATTTCACAAAAAAAATGTTTTTTTTATTGTAGTAATTGTTAATTCTTAAAAAATTACGGAATTTTATATAAACATTAAAACGACATTATATATAATTTTCTGTATACCACATTTTTCGTTCATTCGTTCAAGTAAATGGCGTGCATTTTGTTGTTACTGAACTCCAGGTTACACATTGATTAATTAAATCATAATCACAGAATAATATAAACTAGCATGGCTCTATAAAATTTTACATTAAATACATAGTCTATATATTTATTTTTATCGTGTAATATATTTATATTTAACTGTACAATAATTTTATATCATTATTTAATGCATGACTACAAAAGCTTATACCACTATCAATCATCTTTAAATCAGTGGCTGTACTTTCAAATTAACTATTCAATTTGATATTACGTATTCTATATATTATATATATATATATATATATATATATATATATATATATATATATATATATATATATGATATCTTAATAAAATTTATATAATAATTTTGAATGTACTTTTAATACAACTTATTGATGCCAGTGTCCGAAATATTAAGAAAATTCGTTGTTTTCTAACACTGTTGAGTATTTGTTGATGAAAAACACGAATAATGTGGTATTTAATTTAATAAATAGCATACGTATTATAAAATTGAATAGTTCATTATATATTTATCACAGTTATTTCGATACTAAAAGGCAAAATACAAATGATAATAGTTAATATTTTATATATTTTAGTTATATTTGACAATGGAACTTATTTAAGATATGTTTAACATTCGTACATTATTTATTTAAAATCGTGTATTATTTCATTATCATTCTTATCGTTTGTGCATTAAATAACATTTTGTTACAATGTTAATATAAGACTTTTAATTGTATCTGCAGACGAAAACATATAACAAAAAAAAAAGAAATAAGTAGTTAGAAATTTTCTGAAACTGAAAACAAATTATAAAAGTAAATATACTATTTGTTTTTATTGTATATTTGGCTACTAGTAATACTCCTGCTTTATCTAAAGAAGCTTCAAATTATTGTTGTGTTCGTTTATTTTTATTTTTGGCAGTCATATGAAATTATGATAACAAAGAAACAAAGGTTAAATCAAGACATGCAGTCATGTGCCTATAATAACAGGGCGTGTATGTTATCTTCATGTGATGCTATCGTTGTAACTAGTTGTAACTGTACTACTTAATCATGTATGCGTAGTAGGAAGTGCATACAATCTCATGAGAGATACTGAAGAATTATTGCGGGTTTGTGTCGCAAACTTAATGATTTAATCATTGCATTAAACGGTTTTAACTACTTGCTTGTTTCAAGATATTACTTGTTACTATTTGTTTCTGACTTCGTATGAGTCCTATACAATAGTAAAACACATTTATACATTTTCATATATGCACGATTGGTATTTATTTGTATTAGTTACAAGTATGTAATTTTGATTCGAATTAATATATGTATATTCAGATTTTATAAGTATTTATTAGTTGCAATATGACAAAAAATAATTGCTCGATAGGAAACGATCGTCATAAACAATTCAAGTGCTTGTTATTCAACTTAAGTGTTGCTGAATAGATACTTCAGTATTATTTTTTAACGTCAACTCTTTCAAGAACAGTTAAGAGCCTGATAATTTGCAACTGTTCGGTGCTGTTATTTTTATCTGACAACTAATTCTTATAAAAATCATATACATATGTACTTGCTTTTGAAATCAGTTAATGTTATTCTGTAAGGTTAACGTGCCATGCACTTGGAGAATATCTTTGTTTATTTGTGTGATTGAATTGTAAAATGAAAACTAATTTAAAATTGTCGTTTTCTATCAGAAGTAAATTCAATTAAATCTGAAATAAGTTTCATTGCCATCAAATACATGTATTTTTATTTTCTAAACTATTTATTTAGATAAAAAATTTAGTAATCTCACGAATTAGATGAAAAAAATAAATGCCAAACAACGATATTCATGTATATGAACATTTTTTCCACTTTGTGGGTTTAATAAAAATAAGCATTATAAAAATTAAAAATATTATTTTTACTACTTTTATTTCTCTTAACTACTTACATACGTTGATTTTAATAAATGTATATATTGCATTTTTGTTAAAATCAATATCTACGCTACATTAATATTTATAGTATATTGAATTTATATTGTATACTATAGAATAGTGTATACGTCTGAGTGAGAGTGTAAGCAATATGATTTTTTTTTGATAATAATGTTCAAATTGTATCGTAATTGATTTCTCATTGTTCGGTATCTATTTTATTCAGTACAACACATGTTATTTTTTTCGATAAAACGCTTTTCGTGTCAATATTAAAACTTGGCACACAGCATTTCATCTTAGAGTACATAGATTTCACAGTTCACAAACTAAAATTATGGAATGCATACCTGAGTAACGATGAAAAACGAATTTTTATTTTATTATTACTATTAAACAAACGCATGTTTGCCTTTACTAAATCTAATAGCGTCTCGATTCTTGGAAAGAAGTACCTTCACCAGCGTCATCTTTCCGGATTGGTCTCGCTGGCAGTGGCCTGCTCGCTATCGCGTCTTTATTTCCGCTCGTTGCCGATTCAGGTAGTTCCGAATACACATGAATATCTGAATTTCTTGTAGGGTTTGGCTCAGCGTCCATCGGTTCTGAATATTCTCCAATTAACAATGCTGGATTAGCTCGAGTCGGTGTCTCATCTTCAGGTAACAGATTGAATCGTTCCTCGATCAAACGTAAGAAACTGAATGGTCTCGCTGGAGCGACTTTCTCAGGACTACTTTCGATCTGAGTTGCTGACGGACGTGTGTTTAATTCTTCGTACAGGTGCGCCTCCTCAGGTTCGTTTTCTTCGTTGTTATTGTATGTCTCTTCTACTAAAAAATGGTCGTAGAGCCGCTCAATCATTTCTCTAGCTTCGTTGTATGTCGCTGGATCTTCGAGTTTCTCTCTCAGCGTTTGTAATAGTTCAGGAGTCAGTTCGCTCGGAAGGTTTTCACTTTCATTCATCTTGTTTTCGACGGTTACCATTATATCTTCGGCTTCTATTGTACCTATTTCATCGTTCGCACTGTATTCAAAACCGCGAAACCGTACACAATATCCTTTTCGTTTTAACCATAGCCCACCTTTTATTAGAAGCATTATTATCGCACCACACGTTGCAATTAAAACCACAAGACTTAATATTAAAACTAAAATCCAGTGATTGTTCGAACTCGTTGAACTGGAATCACTATTGTTATTATTATGCGCTGAAAATTCTTTTGTAACTGTTTCAATAATGCCTACTTTCTCTTCGTTTGGGGATGGACAGTTTATCTGTTTTTCACTATTACACACTAAATCCGTAAAATTTTTCATATTAATCAAACCTTCCATTATATTGAAACATCTTGCTAACACTGACTTAATTGAACAGAAGCTCGTATCGATGAGTTTTTCAGAAACAGTTTTAATTCCGAATACCTCGCCGAGCCACGCTTTTATATTACAGTGACAAAGTTCTGAGAATAAATTCATTTCAAATGTTACGTCGAGCATCGTGTTCTTTGATTCCGATAACTCAGCAATAAACTTAAGGCCTGATGGTACAACACTATAAATTTCATTCGAAATAAAACGAAATTCGTACGTATCAACTTTCGGTGCATCCTCTAGAGATATATCGATTGATTCGATATCAAGGTGTCGAAACGTGTTGCTGACAACATCGACTCGATTCCATTGTTTGACAACTATGCCTTTTGTATGGATTTTGTCGAAAACACAATGTACGAAGGAAATGTTCGCTGCTATTATATTTATTGCTCCAGATTTCACTTCAGATATCCTGTAACAAATACACATTAAAACCGTACTCATTTTAAAGTTGAAAATATTTGAATACATTTGATATGAGAGTACATTTTTTTTTATTAGATTAACGTTAACAACTTCGATTCTCTAGACAATTTGTATTGATAATTAGATATGTAAAGAAGCACTTTAAAATATAACAAACCTTGTGTGATGTATTGCCAAATTCGATATGCCAGCTATAATTGCTGCAGATTCGAGTGTCCTTATACGACATCCAATCAGTTGTAAGCTGTTCACGAGAGTGATATCTTTGAATGCCTGTGCTTCTATATGATGCAAGGATGTGTTAGTTAATTCGATGCTTGACAAAGTATTTGCTGAGAATGCATGCCCACGAACCATACGAATTTCACTATGTTGCAGCCAGATATGAGCTGCTGATGTCGAAAATGTATTTCCTGGTAACTCGGACATCATCACTTTATGTAAATGGATCTGCATGCAAAAAATATAAAAGTTAAAAAAATCACACTTTACACAGTAAATGTGTTACTAATTAAATTCGAATTATTGTACGGAATAGTATTATTATTTGTACTGCAATTTTTAACTTACTTTTAATAAGTTTTTTATACCCTCTACATATCGATTTTTCTGTACAATTGAAATAATTTAAAAACATTTAAATTTTATAAAAATATAGTATGCATTTCTGTACATAACTTAAAATATCGAATACTAGAATTTTCAGTTATAAATTTTATCAAAAGTAACGCATTTCTATGGTAAATTACATATATATATATATATATATATATATATATATATATATATATATATATATATATATATATACACATGTATACAGTGGTGTAGCCAAACATATTAGGTGTTTGAGTGTGTACATACTTTCTAATTGAAAGAAGAATTGAAAATACACAGGCCACAAAAGAATGTTGATACGGGGATGTTGTAAAAAAATCGAATCGAGGTTGATTGTAGTTTTAGTAGTTTATATATATATATATATATATATAATCATTTTTGTTGTAAATAATAACTGAGAAACTTGGTTAAAATAACACATCTCCTTCCAAAAAATCCTGGGTATGTCGCTGTGTATGTATGTATGTATGTATGTATATATATATATATATATATACATACATATATTGTTGAAATTTATTTCTTAATAAAATCATACCGTACAAAAAGGATTACTTTTTTATTAAAAAAATACACAATATTTATTAAATTTAAGTTAGTACTTCGTATTTGAATTTTGTCTAGAAATTTAATACTAATTATATAAAATCTGTTATTTATAATGAATTTATTAAATAAACTAACCGTTGTGGTCGGTCCATGTCTTCCTACTGGCGGATATTCGAACTTAAATGATTCATTAGCTAATTCTAATCTAGGAACGTCAGAGATTTTCATTTCTAATAAATAACTGAACGCATTGCTTTGAATTAAAACATAAGCACTGCGAAGAATAGAACCTTTTAAAGGTCCTTTGATTCCCTTAAATCCGGTCGTTTCGAAAATAACTGTTCCACATTCGACAATTTCCAAGAGGAGTAACGCAGTTGTCAAATTCATAAATGAATGTTTCTTGACTAGAAGTTTCGACGTTGTTTCCACATGTACTTTTCGTAACTCTCGCAGCGGTGTGAACACCTGTGATGAGAAACGAATTTCACGTCCGCCATATATATGAACTTCGTGCACTATGTCAGGTATAGACCCGGAGATTAAGTCTACGATCTGTAAAGTAAATAAAACACGAAATTAAAAAAATCATGTGTAATACAAAATACAATCTTATTTGTTAGCGTTTCTATTTTATAATAAACAAATGTATACATAAATGCAACTTTCATTAGGAAATTTTTATGAATGCGTTGAATGAGCACTAAATTAATGAATAAAAAAGAGGTAATATAATAACAATGCATTTGTTTTCTTTTTATAGAACTTTCTATATTTTTATAATTTAAATACTTTATATCCGATATAAAATATTATGAACTGTATCTTACATTTGCAAAATAAACGATTTACCAGAGAGCCAATAGTGAAATTAAATCAATCATGTGTAGAAATAATAAACATTTTTATTATTTGAACCAAGTTTTTATTTTAAAAGGAAATAATAAACGATAGAATTACACCATTAAGTATGCTTTTAATATATATATATATATATATATATATATATATATATATATATATATATATATATATATATATATATATATATTATATGTAGGTTACAGTCTCACACGTCTTCTTTTTTACCTGTGTTATCGAATCGTAAAATACGTTTAAGTGTACAGGTAAAAACACACCAGTTATTTAAAGTCAGACGAATAACCTTTTATGGTATAGATTTCTTATATACAAGTCTGAATCATTCGTTCCTCATATCATATTACTTTCATTAAATATTCAAACAAATGTTATTAAGTTACAAGCATTGTTTTTAATTCATTATAAATCATTTTGATGAATAATTATGTCTTTCTATTATAGTTTGATAGAAAGTTTGAAATGTCTATTGATGCAATCTGATATCAAAGGAAAAAAAATGTTTCAATTGATTATAAATTGCAATGATTTTCTACGTAACACATTTTATAAATTTGTATATTAAATTAGCGGATTGCATGTTTTTATAAAATATGAACATTTGAATGAGTTAGGCTCATTTAAACAGGTCTTGGGATATATTTAATTTATTCAAATTGAATCTATCTTGCAGCGACTATTTTATATTATTATATAATATGAAACGTTTTGTTTTTGTAATTATATAGTTCAAAATAGAAACGTGTTTATATACAAAAAAGCAATTGCTTTGCACGCTGTACGGCCTATGCCCGGCAGGTTATATGTATTTGTTTACTGTCACGCTTTATGCAAGGTCTTTCAATCTTATGTAGGAGGTGCGTATTAGTTTTTATGCATAAACGGAAATGACAGTTGTATGTTATATCACTTAAAATATTATTGCGTTTTTTTTAGATTTGTCTGATGGTGAATTTATAAGCAGTAAAATAATATCATTATTATCATCATTGTAAGGTAACGATCCTTTGCTAGTTAACCTAGTGCTTTTCTTTTCCAATTTGCAAAAAAAACTTTCGGATATTTAATCCATTTGTTGATATCTTTTTGATAATTTTTTGACACGTAACCAATAATTTATTATCCATCTGTTGTTTTCTTGTAACGTGTGTATATATATATATATATATATATATATATATATTGGCTACCAAACCGTAAGAGCAGCGAAACTGGAGTACAATAAAAAAAACTAATTGTATAAAAATTGTAATTTGAATCTGCATGAAAGCAGTTAAATAGTTTTCGCGACTGATTTGTGTTGTTTCCACTTCAGTAAACTGTAATTCTTAGTTTGACATACTTTTTACTTTTACTTATAAGATCAATTGCCACAGTATAGTACAGGGATGGGCAATTTGTTCGATAATAAGAGCCACAGAAAATATTATTTTAAAATTATATTTTTAAATGTCTATTTTTACAAGCATTCCATAAGAAACAATGTTAGAAGTTGCATTGTTAAAGATATTTTTCTCAAAAATTTACACGGTAACCCATCCCGAATTTGGTTTCTTGAATTCAGCAAGTCTTAATTAACATTGTTCAGTTTCATATTTTTTTTTAACGATTACCCTTAAACATCTGTTTGGACACATAATACATATAGATGTTTGAAAAAATAATGTGAATTACCTGTTTATATATAAATTATTTTAATATTGATACATACTATACTACTATAGATTATTAATATAGAAGTTTAAGAAAAACGTCAATGAAATCCAATATTGTTTCGGGAGCCATACAGAGTAGCTTTGGGAGCAGCATGCGGCTTGCGAGTCCCAGTTTTCCTATCGTTGCTATAGTATGTTAATGGTGTTGTAATAAGGTGAAATTATTTGTATTATTAATTTAATAGGAATATTAATATTGTTAATTATTCACATTTTAAATATTTGTATTCTAACTAGTAGATTTTAAATATGTGAATATTGTTTAAAATTTTATTATGATTTTTATAAATATCGAAACAATGTTTCATGAATGCACCTTTAAAAATAAAAACAAAAATATAATTAAGTGTTAATAAGTATTAGTAGATTAGTTTAATCTAAATATGTGTAGATTATGGCAGTAATTAATAAAAGTTTGTCTGTGTTAAGGTATTAAATAAATGAATTTTGACTTTAATTCGAAGTAATATAATTTGATCACTTGAATAATAAGATGAAAAATAGTATGTTTATTTTTATTTGTGGGTTGAAAACTATATTTCTATATTGAACAACTGACTGTATTTGTATTTAACGTATGATTCATCACTATGTCATATTGTTTTGTATGACATATTTTATACCTTGAAGTTATTTACATATACAGATTAAAATATGATTCAATAATTTTATCAAATTATTAGTAAGTACTAAAAATTAATGTAATAAGTTTCTTGAGAAGTATTGAGGTTATTTCATCAGAAATTGAAATATACATATTTATAACTAGCTAATTATGTAAATTAGGGAAATAAAAAAACGGGTTTTTATAAAAAAAAATTATATTACTATTTCTTTTCGAACATTTTATTGCTTTTAAACTGTACAACTTTTAAAAAGTTGACATTTACTTGTAAAAATATTTCCTAGTTTGGTTTCTAGTTTTCCTTTGAATAACTAAATTGAAATAGAAATCGTAATTATTTATGAAAAAAGTAACAAATGAAAATAAAAAAGCATAATGATGAAAAAAGCATTAATTTATTAATAGAAACAAAAAAAGAATAAAATCAAAAACAAAATGATACTATAGTTAAATTTCCATCCTACAAAATAATACTTGTAAGAGAATTTATTGCTGTGCACTTTAGGATTTGGTATTCTATTTTATAAAGCTGTCTTTATCTGATCCATATACAGTTACAAACATATCTTCCTGTTTACAATGAAAATAAAATGAGTTTTTCAGATACATATGAAATGATGTTGACGATAAAAGAGATAGACGGTGTCGTTTCATTTTTGTACATCGGTATTTGTGTCTGGCAATGAGTCAATCTCAATGTTGAAAGATGGGTAGGGTGACAGAGTTCAAGAGTTATGAGACCGTGACCTTTGCAATCTTCTACTTTAGTCAAGAATGTCGGGTTTTAATCAGTTTAACCCACCTTCAAATTTAGATTACATAATTTGTTATTTTTTGTAATATTAGATTAATCAATCGATAATTTAAATGATATAAAATCTACGATTCTATACTTTAATACTTTGATGATGGTTTTCAAAACGAAAAAACTAGCGAGTATGGTGGTCAAATATTTTTTTTCTACACAAGTTTACTTGCAAATGACTTTTATTGTGATTCACTAGTTGCTAAATATTTAATTATTATAAAGTAAATCTTTGATATTGTCCATTAGTATTTTTTATAGTTGTGTCATAAACGATGTGACATTTATAAAAAAATAATTAAAATGAATACTTAAGAACAATATATTAATTTCATTATGAATATCTGTAAGAACTTTTATCTATTTATTTATAAAGATATTGAAAATTATTTTGATAAAACGGTACCGCTTTTTTACAAACAACGTGAATAGAGTCCTTGTAAAACATATAACATATTATAATAAATGTATTTGTTATGGTATTGAATATTAAAACATATCCCATGTTCTTTAGTAGATGTTAATAATTAATTGTAATATAAAATTAATATCTGATGTAGATGTAGGTATTAAACAGGATGAAAAATACAATATTGGTGAGAAACAATATATTCAATAAAACAATATCAGTAATGACTAAGGATTACAAAATATAATTTGTACTTTTGAACTGAAATCCGTACATCGAATAAAATTGATTTTTATATTATCAAAAAACACCATTCAACCTTATAATAAACACAATGACGATTATAAATTCTACTTGTTCCAACTGCACCAAATGATCAGCAACATTAATCTGTTTAAGTAATATCCCATTATCTTAACGAATAATGTCTAGTACTGCACAACATAGCATGTAACAGACAGCTTTCAAACATACGTACTGTGTAACTGTAAATACTTCCGGTTTGAACACCCTATCATGCTTGAAAGGGGTCTGTGACATACACGTATATACTCAATTAATGATTCAATATAGACATTAAACGAAAAATATAGGATATGACAAACCACAAGCGATGAACGATAGAATATTTCTGATATATATATATATATATATATATATATATATATATATATATATATATATATATATATATATATAAAGAGATAATATTTATATGTCCAATCTCAATATAAATATTTCTGTAACTGCACTGATTGGTTGTAACAACTCAGCATAAAATTACATATACTAATTAGTCATTTTATAATACATTTGCCTTAAGTGTCGCAAAATAAGAACAAAACATTTAATAAATACAAACATATCCTAATCTTTAACTCGCATCAATTGACAAAATTCATAAAAGTAAATAGATTTACGTGATAATACATATGTATGCATGATAATATTAGCTTAAAATTAACGCAAACTTTAAATTTATGTATGTAAAAAAATAATTTTTTATTTCTTAATTTTAAAAATCAAGATTAGTTTCGAAGAAGCTTTATATATTTTATATATATATATATTTATGTACATGTATACATATATATATATATATATATATATATATATATATATATATATATATATATATATATATATATCGAAATCAGAATATTATTATGAAAATGACATTCTTAATAACAGCACCTTTGCATTACATATTGTGAAATTTCGCTAATAGTTAAGAATATAATCAGTAGTATAAATAATGGTACACATCGGAGTCCATCATAGGATTCTGAATTTTAAATTCGAATTTTAAATAAAATGAACTAAGTTTAACTTATTTTGTGATTTTGCCAAAATTATTTAAAAAAGTTTACATTATTGCGTATAACATTTTTCAGGCTTGAGGAATTACTTTAATGAACTTATATGTAGTAAATAGCCAAGAGTGTATCACGTTAGGTTTTTGAAAATGTGTCATAATTTGGAATTTAAGCATATATCATTGTTATACTTTTCTGAACTTAGTAGAGAAATGTATTTGATAAAGTTCTATTTGAATTGTACTTAATATCCGAATTGTACTGAAAACAATAGTTAAGTAGACAAATCAAGTATGTATAGAATATCTTTATTCTCAAATATTCATATGCTTCTCATATGTCACGATATATTAAGTAGTAGTGATTCTTTGTAATCTATACATAAAACTACTTAAAAGAATTTTTAAGAAATGAATTCAATTACTGATAAACCTTGTATAAAAAATATTTTCGTATTGTCAATTATAAAAAATAAATGAACCATAAAATTATTTGATGATAAAAAAGTAAGAATAAAAAACGCGACGTTCGTTTAAATAATTTATATGCGTAAACAGTCATGAATGTATGTATGCAATGAAAAACATCTAATAAGTACAAATGTCTTCATTGATAAAACACAATCAGTCAAGTAATTTACTGAATATCTTTCATGCGCTCGTTAAACGTTCTTGTTAGATACAGATTTAATTTTAAAACATTTCGAACGTGAGTTCAAATTCTTCTGTCATCTTCGCATTGATTTCATATAGTTTGTCGTATACGAAAAATAAAACACACACCTTGGAGAAATTTTGTGAATATTTGAGCATTGTGATTAATTTAAAAATTTTTTTTTGTTTAAGCGGCTAAAAATAAATTCTGTCAATAAATATTAATATTTTTTAAATTGTATATATATATATATATATATATATATATATATATATATATTCACATAAAAAAGAACTAGAATATAGTTCAATACATTTGGATATTATAATACAAATTAATTAAAATTAAACTCATTATTTGATAATTGATAATTGATAAATTATATTGTATTCACAAAATAATTTATTTCTTTAAAAGTAATATTTGTATGACATATGTTTCTTTTATTATAACTTTTTAATATCAGCCTTTTTAAATTTAATGAAGTAATTAGAATTATTAAATGTCTTTGCATAATAATTCAATACATGTGTACAAAGTAAGGTTAATAAATTATTCACTCAATCTACAAAACGAAATAAATTATGTACATATATATATATATATATATATATATATATATATATATATATATATATATATATATAATTTGAAGTTTTGGTAAACAATGAATATTTAATACAAGAAAATTATTAAAATATTGTTATATTTTTATCTCAATATCTAAATAAGCATGTATCATCTCTCTTTATAACAATCGAATGGAAAGTTGCATAGACGCTTGCATCGGGCGCGGTTCATAAACAAATAAACTGTCGGATAAAAAACACAACAAAAACTCCAGAAGAAGCGACATAGGAAAAAAAAAGTATTTTAAATATTTTTTCGTAGCAACAGGAAGTCAGAATGGCTTTAGTGCAATGTACTTTACACCACACACGAATAAAAGAAGAAATAGACTGATAATGTATACACATATCTGATAAAGATACTACTAGTTTTGTTTGAAAATAGTGAAGTGTGTTTTCGGTCAATATGTACTAAAACCGAAATATATTGTTGGAAATAAAGATAGCGCTTCGATAATACTTTTGCACGAGAGAAACGTTAAATGTTTGTTTTAGGGATATTGGGAATCTCTGTTGATACGGTTTCGCTTCTGGACACGAGGATAAATATAGATCATAGAGAATTTATTATAAATAAAATAGTTATTTTTTCTACGTGGACAATACTTTTTTTAATATTCTATTTCTGAAATGCAAAACGATTTTATGCATTTAGTCGCATATTTTGAATACATGTTGTAATAGTAAAAAATATCATATTTTTTTATTTTTACAGGAATATTTTATAATTTTGTTTATTTTAAGATCATTTATTTAAAATTTAATATATTTTTTTGTGAAGCAATAAATGTCGTACGTTTTAGTTTACAATAATCATTAGTACAAATATATATATATATATATATATATATATATATATATATATATATATATATATATATACTGACTTGCAAAGTGCTAATATCTTACACCAGGTCGTAATATTTATAGTTAATAAGCATGGTAATAGTTAAAAATACTGTATTTACTTTTGAAATTAATATACAAATATATACACTCATCGTCAAAAGACATATTGGAAAACATATTTTACTTATAATTAAATTTTATTAATAACTTTAATAGCAAAATAGCTATCGTTGTACTTAGTGTTTTACCATACTGTTCATTTATAATTTAATCTTGAAGTATGCGAAGAATACATATTTTTTATAGTTTAATTATTTATTTATTTTTCTATGTGTTTTTAAAGAATATTCTGAATGATTATTTTAAATCAGAAGTAGATACATTCATCGTGACAAAAAATATATAGTCTGAACCGTACAAACATGTTTCTCGGAAAATTGTAGCTAATAATATCAGTTGGATGATTCAGATTCGCAGATTATCTTTAAATTAAGGCTAAGAATATTTTTTCAGAGAAGCTGCTATCAAATGACATCAATTTAATAACAGTGAATTTATACATATATATATATATATATATATATATATATATATATATATATAAATATGTAATTTAGATTTATTTTACTTTATATCCCTAATTCGATTGCTATGGCATGACGTTAGTTTATTTGAATTTTACACACAAACAGTTAATAAATAATAAAATTCAAGAATCGAAATTTATCAAAGAAAATTAATTCTTTATACATTCATTTAATTACCGCATGAAGACAATAAATAATTATATTTCTTTAATGTGATATGTTTTAATATTTATGAACATTATTATTGAATTCGATATTCTTGTTAAAACAGCTTGAAGTTTTATAAGTCCATGTCCAGACACTTTTTTTTATTATTTTGTCGTGACACTAAAACCTGTCATGTCGAGGGCTGGAAAATAACACACCCTTTTTGCAAGTCACGCGCACTAACCCCTAGTCTTTGTTTCTGTAATGATGGTGCCGTCAGTGCAATGACTTCGATATGAATCGTTCCATTTCGCATAACAGTACAATGTTAAATAAATACATCCACGTAGCTATAAATAGAGCACACATTTTCAGGTTCAAATCTCTGTCTAAACAGTAGATTTAGAACATAAAATTAACATGTTTATTGCTAATATTCAAAAATAATTAAGGTTGATTAGTGATTTTATTTATTTAGTATACTCTGTAGGGAAGACGTCTTTATATTATAATTTTATAATAATGACAAATGCGTTTATTTATTTATAAATGTATACATGCGTTGTGATAATTTATATCTTTTTTTAAAAAATCAATTACCAAAGTTAAATATTACCATTAATGAAACAATAATACAATTTCAAGATATAAATGTGATATATATATATATATATATATATATATATATATATATATATATATATATGGTAGGTAAGTTAAATAGCACACGAATAAAAATATTCTTATTTAAGGAGAGAGGCTATTTAATAATTTAATATTCGCATTTAAATAATGTATGAAAAATAAAAAAAGTACAAATATTTTAAAAATAGTATAAATTGAGTTGAATATCATTAAAAGAATTTATTTAAGGCAAATAGGTTACTCTTAATAATATACTTATTATTATTGAAAATATTGTAGTTTTAAAATTCAATATATATTTAAAATTTCATATAAATAAATGTAAAATTAGTGTATATATATATATATATATATATATATATATATATATATATTTACTCATTTTACATTTATTTATATGAAATTTTAAATATATATTGAACTTTATATATATATATATAGAGAGAGAGAGAGATTGTGTTTATTTGTACTGCATATAATCTTGAATAATCGTTTTAAATTTTCGATAATTCCCCTACATGTATCCAGATAAAAGTTGAAAATTGGGAAATTGAGATATTTTTTGTACACTCAGTATGCTTTTTTTTATTAGAAATATTTATTTAATACATAAACATGTTCTTTCACATAGAATTTATGTTTTCGAATTTAAAATAAATATTTTAAATGTGTATAATAAATAATGGTACCAATTAAATTATCTTAAATTATGAATATTATTGAATACCCACTAATAATACAATTTATAAATGAGTTTAAAAACGCCGCATATTTATGTTACAAATACTCGTACGTCATTGAAATACATATTTTTTCCTTTGTATAAAGTCATGTGTAGCATCATCATGTGTGTGAATAACATACAAGAACACTGCTACGGCTGTTCTATGCATAATCAACATGTATTCGTATAATATACCAAGCGACGAGTAATTAGTTTGACATTAAATGACTGATCCAGAGTTTATCATTGTACTAAAAAATATTAGAATCAATAATAATATGATTTAAAATTACAATGAAACCATACAGTCAACATTTACAGAATATGAAAGTCGAAGAAAGACTGTATGACTTTTATTTAAAAAATAAACATACGTTTTGAGATTTAATGTAGATAAATTCATTTACTTATTTTTACATTTTGAACATCACACCGATTGATAACAAATTCTTTCTAAAAATGTTTATATTTTTTAATTTATAAAGTATTTTTAAATATTTTTTATCATA
This sequence comes from Acanthacorydalis orientalis, assembly GCA_034766995.1. Lineage (NCBI taxonomy): Eukaryota > Metazoa > Arthropoda > Insecta > Megaloptera > Corydalidae > Acanthacorydalis > Acanthacorydalis orientalis. The sequence continues at coordinate 32,665,646 of CM068314.1, read as the reverse complement.
CTTGATAAGATTTTTTGTATAAAATTTAAAATAATTACTTCAATATTTTTATTATATCTTTTTTCCAAGATATATGTATATATATATATATATATATATATATATATATATATATATATATATATATATATATTGTGAATTCTACCGTTTGTTCTGTATACAATAACCTCTTCTATCACGGAGGGTAATAGATGCTATTTTAAATTGTACTTATTTCCAGTATTAAAAATAATATAGCCGTGAGTAGAAAAAATCTTTTTATATATTCAAAAATGATATTTCGTTTCTATTTCATTATAAACTTTTTTACTATACTGTATAAAATATTTGATTCTTGCATATAGTCATTGAAGGATTCGTTTAAAGATTTAATTTCTAATCCAATAAAATGCACGCACAGGAACATGTTTCTAATTTAAGAAAATGTGATAAATGTAATAGGTAGTGATAGGGCTTAAAGTTTACAGATACGTGATATTGTTACCATCGTATGCGGGCGAACGGATATAAGAGTTCCAAGACAACCATTCATCCGGTAATAAAAAATTTAAAAGAAACATCTTTTCATTTATTTTTTTGATAATACACATAAACGCACGTACAAACACACACAAATATGTGTGTATGTACATTATAAAACTATTAACTATGCATACGATTACGACCGATTTTAAACAATACAGAATATTGTTTTTTAAACTTATGTATATTTATTTCTTAGATGAAGAGGACGAACGCTATAAATGAATCGATTCAATCTATAAAAGTATACAATTCATTAGAAGAAAAGTATCTACACAAAGCAAAATACGTTTATAATAAGTAGTTTACACTATTTTCAATTTAAAATAAAAACAGACATTTAAAAGACTAATAAAACGTTTACATTAAATTATATGATACATATCATATGATTTTGAAATGAGAATATCTTTTTCCTACAAGTTTAAACTTGCCATATAGTTGCGAGTATAATTTATAGCATTTCTAGTGTAAAAAGGATGTACTAAAAATAGTTTTTGATTGGTGCTAAGAATTGAAAAGTAAAATATTATTTTCATAACCTATAATAGTTATGAAAACTTATTTTTATCAATGAACTGAAGAAGCTTACAAATATTACTTTTATCGAACATATCAATTGAGCTGTGATTGAATTGAACAGCATTTTAAAGTAATTATAGATTTTCACATAGTAAAATACGGGTAAGCTATAAATAGAAACGTATTCATAATAAACACAAGTTTATGGCGTTTTACAAAGAATTCAAGGAATCAACTGATTACTTGAAAACTCAAACGACTACGATACACAATATCTTTAGAACAAATATATGAGCATGGAAAACAAGTCAAATTATAATTTTGAAGTATCTTTCATCTGATTTACAGTCAAAACTTCATTCCATTTAATTGTTATTAATTTAAGATCCAAATTTTAGATACTTTAAAGAACTGGGAGAGTTTTTTTATATGTAAGATTTAAAAATAAGAATGATTAATTTAGATGAAAATTATAATCATTTTTTGATAATGAAGTATAATAAATAGCTTGTGTTTTGAATTATAGTTTTTATTAAAACTTTTTAAATATTTTCAAATGACGAAATTACGCTCCTCTTACGTTTCCTCCCTTTCTTAATTATGATATTTTCGACATCATAGAAATCAGTATAAATTCAGAATATTTAATCGAATTTGTTTTCAACGCAAGTAAAATATGTAAGTTGTCTTTTTACAAAAACCTTAATATGAAAATTCATAAATTCAATATTTGATGTATTCAATGATGGCATATTTTGTTCTCGACACGTTAACAGATTCAGACAAATTAACTTTTATATAAGTCTGACTAATACATACCTTGAGTTGTTCATGTTTAATATTAATCACTACAATGTGCCAACATCATACATACATACTGTGTATTGCGATTATTTGCATGTAAACAAGGAATTTTGAGTTAATGTTTGAAGACATTTACATAAAGTAATTGCCATTTAAAAATTAATATGAATTTCGAAATATAATTGGCACGATTCATTACTTATTGAAGTATAATTTACATAACTGTGTAAATTTGTTAAAAAAATGACGTCAATAAAAATATGTTTTAAGTTTTTAGTATTATTTAAAAATGAAATTTAGTGTTTCGTTTTTTTTTCGTTGAAATGCAAAATATAAAACTATGTGTTTTATATTTTCCAAATACAATATTCTCTTACGAAAAATAGTTTCATCTATATCTAAAATTGATGTTTGGAAAACTTCCAGCGATAATAAAAAAATAAACATTTGCATTTAATACATATATATTTTTCATACATACATATACATATACATATATATATATATATATATATATATATATATATATATATATATATATATATATAATGTATACACACCCACATAAAAATTCCTGAGTATGCATTTGATTTTTTAATATATATAAATTAAATACAATTTTTTCTATTTGAAAAAATCATAATATATATATATATATATATATATATATATATATATATATATATATATATATATATATATATATATATATATATATATATATATATAATATCTGAAATACATTCTTACGTAAAAACTTATAGTATTGTGCATATATTATAAATAGACTAACATTTGTCCTTACAGTTTTAACAACTTTGAGACATTGTAAACAGTCATGAAATATTTTCTTATTCATTCATTACAAAATATTAGTAAATACTGAATGTCCTACTTTTATATTTTAATATACATATTACATACGTGTATATATATATATACATCAGCAGAAACAGTAGTCTATATCGATCCATTACTGGTGAAAGATTCTTCTAAAATTGTACCGTTCAAACGATTCAGTAGCTCTCTTTTGTGTAGTTTTACAATGAATTTTCTTATGCCCTTATTCTATTTATTCATTGGTCTCTTTCTAGGTCTCTTTAAATTTCATGATCCCCAATCAATAATATCCATCGATTGTATTCTCTTCTTGCAATATGTTTGACCCAGTTCCATTTTAAACTCTTGACTCTTTATTATGTCTGTAACTCCAGTTTGTTTTCGTAGCCATTCTATTATTCTCTTATCTCTTCTTGTTATTCCCAACGTACATCTTTAGATACTTCTCTGCGATGCCTTCGGTCGTTGTATTCTTTTGGAATTAAGAACCCATGTTTCAGTTCTGTCAGTGAGTACAGATAGAATATTCTGGACGAATACTTTTCTCTTTAAATAAAATGGTATATTTGACTTAAATATTAAGCGTTTCGTCCAAATGTTAACTTCGTCAATGAATGATTCATATATATATATATATATATATATATATATATATACACACACACACACACACACATATATATATATATATATATATATATATATATATATATATATATATATATATGTATGATTGTGTGTGTATGTGTAATATGAATTTTACCGTTTGCTCTGTATACAAATGTTCTAGCTCATTGTTTAATTTCCGCCACTCGTACACAAAGAATCGTTGAACAGCTGTTTGGGAACAACTCTTGGGGGTGAAATGTGATAGAAGCTCTTACTGTCAGTGTTAACGAGTGAAAGAGTGAGAGATACATAATTTCTGAATAAAGTATTTCGAAATGAAAAAGATCGAAATACCTACCCTTATTGTAAATTAGAATGTAGACGTATTTTTAAACAGACTTTTAGACCTAACAAAAAAAAAACATTTCGAGACAGACCATTACAAAACACTAGAGTTTCAATTCGGTTTTTATGGTTACGTTTGTGGTTGTTTTATTAGTTTATGTAAAGTTAAGTCTTGTAATTAATTTCGTTTCTTTATGTTTAGTCAACATCTTGTATGTATGTATGTATATATATATATATATATATATATATATATATATATATATATATATATATACAACCTTTTGTCTGACTTTCTACTGATAGATAAAAAACATTCCAATTTCAATATAATTAAGTAACATTATTTTCTATTGGATATCCTGCATTTTTATTAATTTCTGTAACTTTTTGCATTTTTTAATATCGAATCAATAATTTTTGTTGGCTATTTGTGCCGTTTTCGATTTTTAAAATGTTATTCCACTGCTCGCTTTAACTTGAAACTTACTATTAGTATTACACTGCACTCTTAGCTTTATATCTTTACTTACTATTTGTTTTTGTATCGATTGTATTTTCCTCCTAATCTTATTATTTTTAACGTATGTTTTCCATGCTATTTGTTATTTTGTTGCTAAATTACTTTGATATTCGAAACCTGTGATGCATTTCTGTAGGTAAGGATGAAAAGCGTACATATTTTTCCCTTCAAAAAAATGTGATATTTTCGATTAAAATATATCCTTTAAAAATGCACTTCATTCCATTTTTGCTTTCTTGGTAATTTTATCAATGTGTGATTTATCACGAATTGGCAGAATAAATATACTTTTTAATTTCTTCAATTACATTTTTTACATTTCACATCAAAAAAACAGTATTTATTTTGTTTTTCCTGTTTTTCTACTGACTGTCAAATTCTTCAATCATCTTCGTATCTTCAATTAATTGTTTTTGTAGTTTTACATAATTTTCACTTATATATAAGTCAAATAAGTTAAAAGATGTCTTTTTCCATCTAATCAGTCCATAATAAACACTCTTAAAGAATTCTTCTACATTTATTAAAAAAAAAAACATCAAGGAGTACTATTTAAAAAATCTATATCCGCAAAATCTTTTATGTATTGCTTTTCTCAAAATTCCTCGTTTGCCTTCATAATGTAAATCTTTTTTTTATTTATTAAAAAACTGTAATAGTCTTTTTTTAAGATTTAAATAATCACTGTGTGTGTAAAAGTACATTCTTGTTTATTATTAACTTTTTTTGTTTGAATAACATTTATATATATATATATATATATATATATATATATATATATATATATATATATATATATATAATTTTTGGTATGCATGTAGTGACTTTTTTTTATTTTTATCTATTTTAATTCGTGGTAATATTTCACAGTCGTATTTAATATATGATGAAGCACAATAGAATACTTCCTTTGATGAAACGTTTGTAGGGAACATTTGATTATAATTTATTGCGGAACTGGACACAATCTCAATTTTAGTTGTATTTGCATGACGTTCGTCAGTGTAGGTGGTGGGTTTCGTCCATCCCACGGAACAGTCGTTTCGTAATGATGATCATGATTTATAAACGAAAGCAATTATCCACTGAATTTTATAAAAGAAATGCGATTGTTCATTGATGGTAATTACAATGAAATAGATTTGCTTTTTCTATATGCTAATGATGTTTGCACACATTGTTATTCTTTCTGGCATTATATTTGATGTAATGAAATTTTTACTTGTATATGTAAATGTACACACACACGCGCTTATATATATATATATATATATATATATATATATATATATATATGTATATATACAGTGGCTCGCAGTGAAACTGGGACACTTCAAAGAAAGTTTTCAATCGTAAAATAATTGATGAAATGAAACCGGGTTGAAATAAAGAATGGCGTTCTTAGTTAGCTTATTTATTTACTTTTCTGATTATAAGAAATAAAAATATAATTATTTTATAATAAGAAAAGACATTATCTTAAACAAAACGAAAGACGAAAATCAAATATGAAATTGGGACACTTTTGTTTTATTAAAGTAATTAATACTTAAATATTTTATTTGACCACTTGTTTTTCTTGACCATGTTGAGTCTCAAAGGAATGCTTTCCACTAGCTTTTTGCAGTACATTGCATCGATATTATTCTTCCATTAACGTTTTTTTTTAATTTACCTTGTTAGAAATTTAATGATTGTGGATTTTTCGTTAAGATAACTCCACAAATTTACGATTAGATTTAGATCGGGACTTTATGTTGAAGTTTCCGTTACATGTGGACAATTGTAAAGGGGCCACATTAGCACTTTATGAGTCTTGTGCTTTGTGTCATTGTCTTTATAAAAATAATAACCATTTCCTAGACCCAGTTTTTTAATACTAAGAGACAAATTTCTTTTAGAATATCTAAATACATATTTTAGTCCATTCTATAAAATGAAATTCCGTTTATAAAATTAAAAATCCCCGAAAGAACTATTAGCCAACATTAAAACCCGAATCATTAGCCGAGATTGAAACTCAAACCATGACTGATCCACTGCCATGTTTTAGTGTTGGGCGAATATTTTTACACACAGTTGTTCATTCGATTTTTTCTATACGTAGGGCCTACTCTCATACACCTCCCCCCCCCCCACAATTTACTCATGTTAGTAAATAGTAAACGTTTTAAAAATTCAAAATTCTTATTTTGATGCAAATTTGAAAAATCCATCCCTTTTAGTAACGCATGTGAAGTGCAAGTCATTCGGTTATTAATTCTTCGTTTAACAACAATTCTTCGTTGTTTTAATATAAGGGTTTCGTGCCAAAGTACAAAACGGATTAAATCGGAATTCGAGGTACGATTCGGTTCTTTTTTGGAAGAGAAAACAGCGATGGAAATCAATGAGAGGATATTTCCTATATTGAATTCTCTTGATCGACTATCTTCAGAAGTGAAAACCAGTTACTGATCAATATTACGCAGCACTTTTGGAGAAGTTGAAGGTAGCGATCGTGGAAAAAACGACCTGAAATGATCAAGAACCATAACAATGCATCAGCTCATTCAAGCGTTGTCGCTCGACAAACATTGGCCGAACTGAAGTTTGAAACCCTTTCACATCCACCGTATTCGCCTGATTTGACTCTATCGGACTTCTGCTTTTTCCCAAAACTTAAAATATTCCTGGATGAAAAGCGATTTGGGTCAAGTGAAGAGGCGATTGACCACAAATAGCTATTTTGAGGACCTTAAAGAAACCTCTTTCCGAGAGGGAATTGCGAAGTTGGAGAAACGTTGGGACAAATTCGTTGAGCTTCGAGGGAATTATGTCGAAAAATACAGTACACTATGAAAGTGAACGTTGTCTATCATATCGAACCAAGTTACTCTTCAAACGACCCTCGTATATATTAAAAATATAAAATTAAATATTACTGATAATCTTGTAAACTTAAAACCATTGAATATTTGTTTAATTTTGCGGTATCTGAAGATAAAGTTAATAAGAGATTTCATTATATTACCGATACACCAAACATTTTGTATCTTATATAGAATTGAATATGTGTATAATACTTGGTTAAAACTAAACTGGATTGGTTGAATATACCAAATAAGGATTCTATAGTTGCTTAAACATAATGTCGACGGTCATTGCCATAATAAAAAATGCCCTTGGTAGAGGGTTTATTTATTTCATTTATATTTACTGTTTTGTAAAAAGTAAATATCCTTCTTAAGTGATACTACTAATTTTTTTTATCCTTTTCATGTATTCTGTTCTTAATTTTTATTCAAATCTATGCATATACTAAACTTTTATTTCAATTTACTATCTAATTTACAGCATAATACTTTGAAATTTGATGGGATTTGGATATCCATTTAAAATTCTTGAGTTATTCGATAAAACATCATATAATTTAGTTGACAAATTTATTAATTTTATTATTTTAATGCCGTTCTTATTGATATTGTCTTTCAGTCTGGTATATTAATGTTACTATCTGTAATTGTTTTTATTGATGTATGCATTGGTATTTTTGCATGTTTACACACACACTCATATATATATATATATATATATATATATATATATATATATATATACACATACATATGTGTGTGTAATATGTTTTATCAAAAAAATTATTAATTTAAATATCTTATGAGCTTTATTCCAAAAAAAGTTGTTTCAAATTAAAAAGGCTATAAACTTAAAACTCAAATTTAATAAACGAAAATTTCTTGAAAAATACATATTTTTTAAATATATTTTAGTTGTCTTTAAGACATTATCATAAGTACCTCGTGTCAATAGGACAATGTGACTATTATTATCTTTTAAATATAGTTCAAATTTCATATATTTGAAACATTGGATCGTAAACATTAACCGTTCGATGCCCAAATCATAAATATTGGATATTTGAAATTAATGATTTTCATACATATCTTTTTTTATTATTTTTATTATCTTTTTCAGTAATTAAGAGTTGTGCATATCTTGCACATTATCAAAAAAGATTCCTCTTAGCTGATGTCACAAAAGACGAATAGTCGCAGTATTCTTTATTTAAATTAATTTATCATTTTTATATTGTCTTTTTAAATAATTTTTAAAAGTATACAATAAATAAATTTTTCTAACAATATGGTAGGCGTACTAATTAGGATACATGAAATGGTTTCAGGGAATATGTGGATTTCAGAAAATACATGATAGATTTTTTTACTGTATTACATTTCTTCATTATCTGACGTTCATACCTCAATTTCAGACTATTACGTATCTATCATTTTTGCAAATGTACACCATTCTGTCAGAATTTTTGTAAAATTTTGTTACTATTTCGTTACTATAATTATCTTTTGAATTAGTATTTAATTTATATTGAATGACTTTTTTTTGTATATTAATAAATCAGTAATATAATTGGAGATAGTTTTGATAAAACGATATTATTAAAATTAACTTCAAGTTATCTCCGCTTTAAAAAAGTATATCGATAAGACTAACTTCACGAAAGGGATGCTCGACTATTGGTTAGGAAATATTACAATAAATTATGTTACAATTACTTACTTAAAATTATATTTAATAATATACAATTAGCAATAAATTAACTGTATGTGTATATATATATATATATATATATATATATATATATTCACCTTAAATTTGTTATTTTCAAAATAGATTTTACTTGGAAACAAAAATTAAGAAAACAATCGAAGATATCTAAAAAAACAAAACAATCACCTGTGTGTTATTGAAAGTACAATTCAGCACCCTCCAAGCATAATGCACGCCCATTGTACAATTACACTCATCCATTAAACATACAGAAAACTCTTTATCACTTTTTATTTCTTTCATTGCACTATTAACACTTGCACCAGAAATAGCCACCAGTGATGAATCATGATGATAAGCGCAGGGCAGAAACAAAACCATCCAAACTAGAACGTGCACGAGATGATTCTTGAAGAAACAAAATACAGAATTTAATTTAGCATCACCCATTGTTATATAGATGGATCATTTCGAGATTTCCACCTATCACTTCTCATTTATATTATTAAAATTAGTTGACACACAAGCGTCTCTATTTGTATTTTTTTTTTATTTGGCTGTAGTGTTACTATCTGGCATTGTTGTCACGTTTTATAAATACTTTTGGCTAGAAATGTACTTTTATTGTGTCGAGAAAAATCTCAGTTATTTACATCTTTAAGTCATTAATAAATTTAGTATATGATCGAATTTAAAAAAAATACATTTTTGTTCTTGTGTCTTCCTTAATAACATTCTTCAACACCAGTTCTTGTTTTATTAGATAAAACAAATATCTCGAATAAACAAATGCTTAATAGATAAAGTTAATTATTTCTTGTATTCATTTAATTGTATACGCTATAAAACAATAATATAATTTTATTTAACAGATAGATTCTTTTGTGTATTATATTTAGATGTAATTAAACAAACAAAAAATTAACATTAACAAAAGAGAACACATTTAATCTCACTGCACATATGAACTGAATTATCACAATTGCTGATGTCACAAAGAATATATAAATTTGCGAAATTAATAAACTCCTACGTACAAATGTCTAGACACTAAATAATTTATAAAAAGTTTTAAACAATGGCACTTGTTTACAATATCACTAATATTTCCTGTTTGACTCGTAATTTCATCTCGACATACTTATTATCAACTGCAAATAGAAATGTTAATCTACTATGTTTGTGCGTTTATCAGTCCGTCCTAGAGATTTGAAAATCCATCTTTCAACCTGTATTGCGGTAAATACTTGTTGCAGCTTGTAGTGTAGTCAAGTTACAAGAAGCCAACACTCATACGAACTCTCACGCAGTTGAAACCGTACTGTCAGAAATAAGTGGACTTAAAACCGGTTGAATGTCGTCCCCCACTTTTATATTCTATCGATGTATATATGGACGTGATTAGTTTAGTCAAAAGGGTGTTTCTGTTAAAGCGTTGATACATATATAATTCTTTAATAATAATTGCTTTTACTGCTTTTTTTGTTAATGAAAGTATTTTTATTCATACATTTGATAAGTAATCCTATTATAATAAATACGTATAAATATACATCAGTTGTTTTTATATGTATATTTAAAAATTTATGAAATGAATCCCCTTAAACAAAATTGATAGATAAGTTATTATATTTATAGACTTTATAAATTGTATTTTGTGATTTTAAATAGAATAAGCAATATAGGACTTTAAATGCCGAAATAATGAAATAGAAAATCAGAAAAATTACAAAATGGAGCAATGAATCTAAGAATTGTTAATTAAAAAATATTTTCTAAGAATGATTAAATTAAATGCAAGAATCATTATTAAGAATAAAAATTAATTAAACTTTTTAACCCTTTCGTACGTAGTGTACAATATATATTTCATCATTTCGTTCACTGAATTTATATGTTACCAAGTTGATAACACTGTTAATGTACGTTTTAAGAAATTTGAAATTCGTTTTAGTACATTCTAACTATTTTGGTGCCAAAAGTGACACTTAGTTATTATCCAGCGATACACGAACCCATTGTACATGACGATTGATTCGGAGTGCACAAAATATTGTACATTCTTTTTAAAAGTAATGTTTTAATAACATTTTTAATATAAATGTGTTATAATTATGTACTTTAACAAAAATACAAGCATCCTTCTTCAAAATAACGCAAATTTTATCAAAATAACTTCCATCCTTTTTGTAATAAAAGTGAATAAAAGTATACTAGTATAATAAAAGTAAGCGCTTTTCCCAATACGCATTAATAAATATTATTTTTTTTTTAGTTTAATTATTATTTGTATTTAATTATATTTTTTCTTGCTTTTGATATGGTAGTAGTATTTAATGTCTATACAATGTATGATATATATATATATATATATATATATATATATATATATATATATATATATATATATATGATCTATTTCATCACAATTTTCTGTGACGAAATGAACAATATATTGCACATCCCCTAAAACCGTTATTACATTTTTTTTCATATAATTCAACCACCCCTTAACTAAGTGTAATGCTCCAAATAATTAATAATTAATGAAAAGGTTAATAGTAAATTCTATGAAAAATATATAAGAAAAATGTAGTTAATTAAATTAATACTTTAGATTTAAAGAATTATGTTTTTAAAAATTGCTTCTTTGTTGTTAGGCACTAATCGATCGTTTTTAAAGTTCCTTATGTTAATATATATCGTCATCATCGTCAGCCTCTTTTGATCCACTGCTGGATGAAGACCATTTCCAAAACATTAGGTTAGGTATTAATTGTTCGTTTTTCCTTATGTTAACATATATTATGTTAAGTTCCTTATGTTAACATATATCAGCAGCAGCAGCCTCTTTCAATCCTCTGCTGGATGAAGACCTCTTTCAAAACTTTACAGTTCAAACGATTCAATACCTTTCTTTCTCAAACATTTCCAATACATGTTCTTGTCTTTATCTCATCTGTTAATTGATATCTTTCTGGGTCCTTTTAAATTTCTTGGTTTCCAATCAATAATTTTCCTTGTCTATCGATTGTTTTTTCTTCTTGCAGTATGTTCAGCCCATTTCCATTTCATACTCGTCACTCTTCTTATTATGTTTGTAACTCCGGTTTGTTTTCGCATGCATCTTATTTTTCTCTTATCTCTTTTTATTATTCCCAACATACATCTTTCAGTATTTCTCTGCGCTATCTTAGGTCGTTGCATTGTTTTGGCACTAAGAACCCGTTTCACGTACGTCGGTGAACATATGTACAATGCACTGACCGAATATTTTTCTTTTCGAACAGAGTGGGATATTCGATTTAAATATTAAAGCGTTTCGTCCATATAAGTTCAATTAAAATTTTAATCTTCTGTTAACTTCGTCAAAGAATGACCCACCCATGTTAATAACTCGGCCCAAACAGACATAGTTCGTTACCTCTTCGGTTTCTGTTTCTTTTATTTCTATTTTCTGTGGAGGAACAAACACATTAAACATCACTTTTGTTTTGCTGTGATTCATGATGAGTCCTATTTTTCGACTGATACCTATTTCTTCAATTCTCTTTTCTAGTTCCTCTGGAGTATATTTGCAAAAACAACTATATCGTCAGAAAAATGGAAATGTGTTAACCTTTCATCTTTAATTTTTATTCCGTCATCTTCCTATTTAAGCGATTTGAATACTTATTCTAAGGCTGCTGTGAACAATTTTGAAGAAATTGCATCTCACTGTCTTACATCCTTCTCAATTTTGATGTTTGTTGTTTCTTCGTGAAACTTAACTGGCGCGTTTTTATAGATATTACTTAGAAGTTCGATGTAAGTGTCTTCTATAACTTGATTTTTCAGTGATATGTCGAATGCTTTTTCTTAATCTATAATCCAAGACACAATGATGTTTGATATTCATTTGACCGGCTTATTACTTCTCCCACTTCTTGAATATGATCCAAAGTACTAAATCCGCTTCTAAAATATGCCTGTTTCCTTGTCGGTTGTGTAAATTTTAGCTGCGTTAGTAGTTTTTGCGGAATTTTTGTCAATATTTTATATATTGTCGAAAATAAACTAATCGGCTGATACTTTTTCAAATGTTCTGTATCTCCCTTTTTATACAAGAGAATCACAGTAGCTTCATTTTATTCATTTGGTATAATCCGTTTTTGAAGACACGATGCAAATGGCCTGACAAGAACTTTTTCCGTCTTCCCCCGTATTATTTTAAAATTCTCTGTTACAGTTCCATTATTTCCTGATGCCTTTTCATTTTTCATATTCGTAATTGCATATGGCACTTCTTCTGACCAATTGAAAGTAATTAGTAATACTTTATTGAATATTATTGATTGAAAAATTTGGTATGGTTTGTGGAGTGAAAAAGATTTCTCTTGTGAAATTGAATTTAGCCACAGTGTCGAAACTGTTAATGTGATTATAATTAATATTACGTCATTTTAATGAAGATACTAAACACTTTTTTATCGTATTTAATATTATTCATCGTCTTATTTTACTAACTTGCTGATCAAGAAAATGTTTGTTAACTATATTGCCAAATATATTTAATAAATATTTTGATTAATATATATATATATATATATATATATATATATATATATATATATATATGTGTGTGTGTGTGTGTGTGTGTATGTGTGTAAAGAAAGAATAAAAGATAAAACGAATAAAAAAATAAAAAGAAATCAAATATTAAAAATAGGAAATAGTAATGTTGAGAGGATACATACATATATTTATCAAAAATTACCAAGACACTGCACTGTGATTTCTTTATTTATGGGTTCAGTATAGTAGTTGAGTTATAAGTACAAACATAATTTCTTCATATGTTTATGCGGTTGATTTTTCTTTCTGCACAACCAACCTGCCATTGCACTTGTCGCTGAGTTCAACAGCCAACCAATATAGTTATGTGAATGATGTAACATGAACAATATAGATACCTTATTTTGATGATTACTTCCATAAATAGATCAAATTTATGCATGGTGTTAGTTGTCATTGGGCCGGTTTGTTGTCTGCACGTCACCTCGCCCTTATTGCGTTCGACGATCATTTATAATGAAGAAAGTAGACTCTTTCTATAGGCGTGGCTTTTAGCACATAATTTACATTTTTCCCTCGGAATAAATCTATAAAGTATTAACAAACAATGTATTTCACAATTAATAAGTTAATATTCTTGACAATTTATTAACAGTAATGTCATTTTAAAGTTACGTTAGGCAATACTTTAATTTTTTGTTACTTGTTTTGTCGTAGCGGCAAGAAATTTGTATGCTTTTATAACAGTTTAGATGATTAATTTAGATAAAATTTTAGTTTTCAAACTATATTTAATATATTTTGTGTGTACAATAAGATTAAACCTATATAACAGTAATATATATTTGTCACTTGTTGTGGTGGCAAAAAAATGTATTTTGTTAATTTCTGAATGAAAATATTTATTAAATGTACATCCGTCCCTCGATTCACGTGGTACATTTTATACGTAGTAAATAATCCCACCGTTTACGTGAACTTTTTATCCGCGATCTCATTTTACGCGGTCAGAAAATATATTTTTCTATAATCTTTAATTAAGTTACTGTGTATCAATGAGACCCAAATTCTTACTTAACTGTAACACAACAAGCAAACATAAGAAACCAATGTTATGTTTTTTCTTCAAAATTTTTTTCGTTCTGGCGGACTCTATTTACGCGGTTTTCTTCCGTGTAAAAAAGCCGCATGGAACGAGTAATCTGCATAAATCGAGGGACGGGTATATGTATGTATGTATGTATATATATATATATATATATATATATATATATATACATGCACATATAGATACATACACACAGCCATATATATATATATATATATATATATATATATATATATATATATATATATATATATATATATATATATACAGTGCTCTTTGTTATACCGCAAACTGCGGTAGTGCAACGATGTCTTTTCCTTTTCTTGCGCTTTTACTTTACATAAATGACTGTAATTAAGGGACACCGAATAACGAACTCTGGAGCGCTTTAAATGGGCATTTCTATTCTACAAATCGTTCCCTATCGTACAACAACAAGGCTCCCGAATTGTTTCGGTATGACAGGGAGCACTGTATATATATATAATGTATATATATATATATATATATATATATATATATATATATATATATATATATATATATATGTATGTATATACATACAGAGAAAGAGAAAGAGTTTAAGAAAATCAAAATTCATGGAAAATAGAAGCTGTAAATCATTCAAATTGTAAGAAAAAACATTGATACAACATAGTAATTTTCTTTGTATTATAAACTCATAGTATTTGTTTTCTTTCATATATATGTTGTCTTTTAGGTGTATTATTAACATAGTTTTTCATTTTTTATATCTCGAATTCTTTATTATTAATGTATTTTTAGTATCATTTTCTATTTTCCTTAATTCATATATATTTATAAAATGTATAAAATCAGATATAATTGATCCTTCCATAAATAATATTTCTATGGAATGTTCCATATAAAAGTAATTCTCTTTTAAAATATGAACATGTTTTCCTTAATATTTCTATTATTTCGTTCATTATTTCTCTCTGTACTAGTATATGTTTATTGTTCAATTCCTTTCTTAAAATAAAAATGTTTTTTGTTCCATATTACTATTTATTTGAAGAGCATTCAGTACAAAATTAAATATTTTTTATTAAATATGTAGATTTACTTATTGGTACATATCTGTCCTCTCTCTAAAATCAAAAGCAATCAAATTTTAGAGCAGTATTTCCTTTCTCTAAAATCTTAAGTAATTTTTAGTATTTAATCGACTCGTGATTTTTTCTCATATAATTTATTTATTCCAGTGTAACATCAAATGAACGTCTATTTTTACGTGACTTGGTGTCTTGTGCAGCTGGTACTTCTGGTGGTCGTTTGGCCCGTTGGCTCCAGCCTGAAAGTCGTGTAGACGTAACCCGGTGTCAAGTGTTGTACTCGCGCGATGATTTGCGTGCTACATGGCCCGCGCTCGTTACCATTGTTACAAGAGATCAGTATTCCGATGTTGTTCATGCTCCAGGTCTTCAGGTAAATATTGTTTTAGAATTCCATTAACAAAATATACATTATTTCGAAATTACTTGCAAAATTATAAAAGCTCATCACGTTGTTTAGATATATATATATATATATATATATATATATATATATATATATATATATATATATATATATATATAATTTGATGTAGATCGAATGCTTCATTGCTATCAATTATATTTAAATTAAAAAAATACTCGGTTTCGTTAGGTATCTGTTAAAGCGGTTCCTTTTGACAAAAAAGAATTTGAATGCGATGCTGGGCGTAAAATGCGTCGTGTCAGTCAGCAAGAAACATCAGTTTATTTGAATAACGTTACGGCCCATGGAAGTCCTGGATCTCTTACAAGTGGAGATGGTGACAGAGATACTGATAGTATAACAAGTACTACAGGCGGATCATCATTATCGTCTGTTAAAGTAACCGCAATTAATCAAAATATAGAAAATAATGTATGCTGTACACCGGCCGGTATACATCGTACGATAGAACGTATGCGAGTCCGAGATAATGGTGATGGAACATATAGCGCTGCTTGGACTCCTGCTACCGTAGGATGTTATTCGATTGTTGTAGAAATAGATGGATATCAAATGGAAGAAGTAAGATGTTTAAAAAATATATATTAATTTATAAACAACAATGACAAACATTTTTTAAAAAAATATGTATATAAATTATTATAGTATTAGTTAGAAAAGATTTATACAAATTACTAAGTAAGTTTTGGTATCACTATTTAAAATAAGTTTTTATTCAACTTTTCAATTATATATATATTTTTTTTTATATTACTCCTGAATTATTTGCGTATTGAAGTTAAATTTAATAGCTGTTTATGTTTTCTAAAATCATATCCCATTTAAGTTTTGAACTATTTTTTCTATCATTTTGAATAAGTGTTTAAGAGTCTTTTGATTTTTTGAAGATGTATAAAGTCGAGGTAAAAGAACCACCGCAAGGGTTAACACCCCCTACCCAAACACAAATAAAACGTCCTACACAACAACCAAATAAGCTCAGGAAATTTGTTGCTCAAAATAGTGCAGGTCTTCGAATTAGAGCTCATCCATCTTTGCAAAGTGAGCAAATTGGTATTGTACCAGTAAATGGCACTATTGCTTTTGTGGAAGAAGTAAGTGATATTGGTATAAAAGTAAATTGCAATGGTTTGTTATCAATCAATTATTTATTATAGATTCATAATGATGATGGTGTATGGCTACGATTAAATGCAGAAACTATTAAACAGCATTGCACACAGTCTGTTATGGAAGCTTGGTGTTTACAATATAATCAACATTTAGGTAAAACATTGCTATTACCAGTTGAAGAGCCCAAATCAATTTTAGAACAACTAATTAAAGAGACAATTCAAAAACGAATGCCTGATGTTTATAAAGATGGGTAAGTTATAATAATTATATTACTTCAATAACAAAACTTTCTAATAAGGTTCAGAATCAATTGTTTTCAAAACTATTATTTATTATGTAAAAATATTTGTTATTATTTCATCATACTTAGAACTAGAAGGTCAAATAAATGTTTCTAAATGAATAATCATATTTCTAGTAAACGAAAACAAGCAGCATTACCTCCTGGAATATATACTGTAGTTAAGTGTGGTGCATCAGGCCATAATGTACGTGCTCGACCGAGTCTTGCTTCTCCACCAGTTGGCATGCTAGTACTTGGAAATCGTGTTGGAGTTAAACAATGTATTGTTAATTCAGATGGTGTTTGGTTATTACTTGATGCTGAGACTGTTGATAAATATTGTTTCAATTCAGAAGAAGAAGCATGGACTTTAGCTTTGAATCGTAGTGACGTGGTTTACCTGAAGGGTGATAATGAATCTAATGAAAAAGGTTATATATTCTTGATTTTATTCAATAGCATGTATTAATAGAATTGTATATTATTTATTGTAATCAATGCATATATTTAATATTTGGCTAATTATTTACTTAAGTTTAATTTTCATCTTGATATTTTTGTAATTATAGATCAAAGTAATGATTCAAATGCATTTAGTGTCCCTGGTACACCGTCGTCAAACAAGCGAGGTTTTAATTTCTCTTTAGCTTCAACGAGTAAAGTATCTGTAACACCAGAACCAGCGTGCTATGCGTTCAATTCATTGAGTGAAAGAACACCACCAGTTACAGGAGAACATAAATCTATTAATCCATTTGTATTTGGAGAAAGTAATGAAGCTCAAAATGAATGTCGTTCTGAATCTCCAAAAGTACCACGAATGGATAAACCAAAAGTAATACAAAAATTTTTGAAAGCTGAAGAATCAAGAGCAGTGCATTTGTATGAACCAAAGTATGTACTTTTTCATGTTGTTTATCAAAATTTATTTTTAATATTGAGGTATTTTTAAAATGATTTAATTCAGTTGTGTCAAGTATGTAATTTGTACATATATATATATATATATATATATATATATATATATATATATATATATATATATATATATATATATATATATATATATATATATATATATATATATATATATATTATTTAGGGAAATACCAGCAGAATTATCAGGTGTGTCTGTGAAAGATCTTGTAAAAGCAATTGGTGAATCACGAGCTAATGGTAATGGTGTAACTCCACCTGATACACCTCGAAGATGTGCAAGTCCAAGAGGGGGAATATCTCCCCGTATAAGTAGTCGTAGTTCTAGTCCTGTACCAATCCCAGGTGAGAAATGTATTAGTTATACTATATATTAGAGCTTATTTCAAAAATGTTCATTGGTTTAATTTTTTTTAACACGTTTGGTTATATATATATATATGTATATATATACTTATATGCATATATATATATATATATATATATGTATATATGTATGTATAATATATATATATATATATATATATATATATATATATATATATATATATTTATGCATATATATATATATATATATATATATATATATATATATATATATATATATATATATGTGTATATATATATATATATATAAATTTTAATTTTGTGCTGCTTATATATGCTTTTTTATATATAATAATTATTTTTTTAAATAATTATTGTACTAGATTTTATATATTAGATGTTTCTAGTATTTTTCAATCTCAAATTTTACTACAATGAAAAAAAATATAGTTTCTAATTTATGATGTATATTTAAATAATAATTATATATTAATTAAGTAATTTAAATACGAATAATTATGAATTAAAAAATATTATCACAATATATATTAGATTTATTATACTTTTTTGAGTTAAATTAAATTTTTGTGTACTAAGTCAAGAGCATAGATTTCAAAATAGGTAAGCAAATAGTATTATAGGTTAGATTAGTATATATATTTTTAGTACAGTTAATTACTGGCCACATTATTGCAATACGCTGCATGTAGTGATGTTTGTGTTGTGCTGATTACCAGTTGGTGGAGTATCGCGAGGTGGTGCTTCGGTTGCTGTTCCACCACCTGGCCCCATACCAGTGCCAGGTACTGTTTGATAAATCGAATACAACACCCACTAACATTACTTAATACTTCTCATATACATAAGACTTTTGCAAGTGTTTTAATTAAAAATGATAAATGAAACAATATACAATTAAGACACTTTTTATTAAATATTTTACTCATATATTTATTTATATAATATATTCATATTATATGTCTCAAATACATATCTTTTTAAAAAGAGATTTGATTCAAAAAATATATCGAATTAAATACAATAATTGTAAATTGTTCACAATTTATAATACATTTCTCAAATAATAATAATGTTTAGATTGATTTTGTAATTAAGAAAACAGTAATTTGGAGCTTTTGTTTTTAATAATTATATGTTATTATTTTCATGTATAAATGTGTATTTATTTAGGATCAATAATATTTTATAATATAAAATTTTGTTAATTTCATATATTGTCTATTTGTTATTTATTTTAATTTTTTAATTCATTCATTATTCATGTTCTTTTACATCACAAGACACAATTGTATACAAAACTGTAACAATCAAGTTTTATACAAATGCATGACAACAAATTCATAATTTATAGTCATTTATCTATCTGAATATAAATTAAAAGTAATAATTTTACAGGAGGTCGTAGTTTATTACAAGACAGCACCAGCAGTAGTCCTCAAGCTTGTGGTTCTTCTCGAAGTATTGGAATATCACCTCTAGGTGTATATCGTAATTATTATTTATATGAAATATTTTTTCTTTATAATTTTAATTAAATTATAATAAAATTTATTCAAGAAAATTATACATTTTTTTTAGTTTCTGGGACAGGTGGCGGTGTCGACAGTGGAGTAAATTCACACAGAAGAAGTTCAACACAGTCAGATACAAGTGCATTAGTTAGTAGTCTTACTAGAGATTTATCACAATCTCCAAGTCAAGCAACGGCTAATACTAGAGATCCTTCTCCAACTCCAAGTGGTTCTAGTTCATTACATAGTCCACCAGATACACCAAATACTTCAAATAAAAAAGATGTAAACGTAAGTCATTTTAGTTAGAATTGTATGTGCAAATAATCATTTGTAATTGAAAATCAAATCAAAACCAAGTTTATAATTTAATTTATTTCAGGAGTTACCTGAGTATAGTCCAAGGAAAATGACTCAAACGGGTACACAAACATCTCCAGAGAACAGTGGAAGTAGTGGTACAACTGCAATACGAAGTCATTTCTCAATAGGATCCTCTCATAAAGAAAATGGAAAATTATCACCCAAGTTGTGCCGTAAAGGTCGAAGTGCTAAACGCTCTATATCACCCGCTAGAATACAACAGTTACCTCAAGCATCAAAAAACATAATGTTACCTCAAAAAGAACCTGTTAAGCAAGCTATAAGTCCATCTGTTGCTGAAAGTATGCGTGCTGTTTTTGCCGCATTTTTATGGCATGAAGGTAGTTATTTAAAAATATGTATCTTTTCTTTTGTTTAATTCATTTTAAGAATGTGTGTCTGTGAGTGTGTACATGTAGGGGTGAGTGTGTTTGCATATGTGTATCAAAGGGAAAGAAAAGTTACATATAAAAATGTTAGTAAATTATAATATTTCATTAGAATAATATCATTTTCAAGTAAATGAAATAAAAACTTATGGTTGATTTTAAGTTATTTTTCTGCGGATTTGTTTTATCAGTATTATTATATTTTTTATGCTTTTTCCCTGAAGAGAATATTGCTTTCAAAAGATGTGCGATTGCAATTATTTAAAAACTAGTTTTTATTTAATAGTAAAAAAGTAATTAAGAAAACTTCTTATTTATTTATTTTAGACATGTTTTTAAACAAGTTAATTAATTGGAATCTTTTGAGAATGCGAAAGTTTCAGAAGTTATCAATAAAATTATTTTTAATTCAGTGTGAATATTGTATTAAAAGTATTTTTTTAAAATACTGTTTTATAGGAATTGTCCATGATGCAATGGCCTGTGCATCATTTTTAAAATTTCATCCAAGTTTACCAAAAAAAGGAGCACTGGTTGTTACACGACATACAACTTCAACTGCAAGCAATCCACCCTCATCTCGTCAAAGGCATTCAGTAGAAGTCACTAATGCAGGAAATTATTTACATATTCAGCCATCAACACTTGAGACTCTTACCCGTTCTGCAGCAAATGCAAATGCAAATCGAAATAGATCGAAAAAAGCGCAACCCGAAGCAGTGATAAAAGAAGAGATTGCAACGGATGTGAAACATCCAGTAGATAATAATTATCATACTGTTACTGTTCTTCCACCTGCTTTAAAAGCTCTTGTATATCTTTGGGAAGAATTGTCTTCAAATACCATGCAGTCTGCCATGTTGGAATTAATGCTAGCATGTCCATTAGGTAAAAGTGGAAAAAGAGATGAGAAAATTATGAATATGACAAAAAATAATGTTAAAGATAAAGGTTTAGCAGCTATGGAGAAAGAAACAAAGAAAACAATAAAAAAAAAAGTAGAATATAGACCTTATTATCGAGGAGGATATGTAGGTTAGTAGTATTATATATATATATATATATATATATATATATATATATATATATATATATATATATATGTATTTATATATATATGTATTTTATATATATATATATATATATGTAAGATGCACATGTGAATATAATATATTTTTTAGAAGAAACTCTCATAGTAGAAGAAGGTGGAGCAAGTGTCATTGATGGTGTTGAACGGCATACTGTTTGTGAACTTTGTGGTGGAAGTTATGCTCATCCAATTACATACCATATGCGTCAGCAACATCCTGGATGTGGATCTCATGCAGGTGGTAAAGGTTACAATTCTGGAGGTAATTTTTGTGCTGGATGGGCTGGAATTTGTGGAGATGGAGGAGTAGGTAAGAATAATAAATGTTTATTTATGTATCTGATGACATAGTAAGTAGAATTATATATTAAATGAATAATATTATTCTTCATAAAATTTTATATAAAATTTATTATATTTTACATTAATATTTTTCAGGTGGAAGCACTTGGTACTTAATTTGTGATGTTTGTCGAAATCGTTATATGAAATCTAAAAAAAATAAAACAGAGAAAGCTACAACAGTAAACAAGTCTAAAAATAGTGTAAAAAAGAAAGCAATTGAAACACCAAGCTCAAATATACTAACTGGAACATCAGGAATTTATCCAACTTCCCCTGCACAAGTTTTATTATCTCCAGATGGAATTCCTGTTGATGCTCATCGAATTATGATGAATAATGCAATGTTTTTATTAGAGCTTGCAAGTGCGTCAAGTTCTGGTAATTTAGAGTATTATTGTTATTAATTTTTATTTTTATATTGCATTTAGTACTTAGCTAATTTTTATTTTTACTGCAGAAAATGAGTTTCGTAAACTAATCTTAAATTTTTATTTTTTTTAGAATATTTCAATAATTATCTTGAGCTTGTTTTTAATTACTTTTATTAATTGTCACTTTCTTAGACGTTTTATACTTATTTCTTTGAACATATAAATATCTACACTTATTATGCATACATGTACATATATGTATATGTTATAGGCAAAGTCCGATGACCAAGCAAAGTCCGATTTAACCTAGACAAACTGCGATTTGCTCGGCCGCCGTCAGTCAATATCCGACTATCAGGCAATGTCCGACTTTGCTAGGCAAATTGCAATTTGCCTGGCTGCCTTCAGACAAAGTCCGACTTTGACTAGTCAATATATATCTTGATTTATAAAATTAAAATTAGATCGTCTTCATCCTCACCCTCACCCCCACACCTCTACTTCGAGCTGTATACCTGTGTTCGACCGGGTCAAAAAAGGGTAAGGATGAGGGTAATCTAGTAGGTCGTCGGACTTTGTCGGTAACATGTACATGCATCTACATTCAAATGATTAAAATGTTAATAAATATTTTTTATATGATTTATCAGGAATGACACCTCATCAAAGAAGACCATCTATAGGGAATATGCCATCAGTTTCTGAGAATTATTCTCCTCCTGAATGTGGAGGACCTTTTAGCCCTGTTCCACCATTTCAGTGCCTTGCAGCATTAGGTGCTACACCAGCTTATGAAGAACAATTGTTTACTGAACCTCAGTTAAGAGTGCAAAATACGCAAGATAGAAATTATGCAGGCGGTAGTGGAATGTCATTTAACGGACAGCGAGTAAGAAAATATAACTGAATAAATTTTAGTTTATTATTTTTAAACAAAATTTGTTTTTAAAATAATTTTGATAATATTAATGTGCTGTAAAAATAATGTTTGTTATAGCCTTTATCTGATGTATCGCTTTCTGACAATGAATCCGAATATGGAAAAAGTTTACGTTTTCATCGTTCAGTTTCGATGGGAACTAATGGTGCTCCCTGGTCTCGAACAGGGCAAGATGGAAGAATAATAATGATGCGAAAACGAAATAATAGTAGCAGTGAATTAACAAATGGTTGGTAGAAGTTTTAAAATTTAAAATTTTATTATAGTAAGTCTAAAATGATTTTAATCAAAATTGTATGTTATTGATTAATTTTTGTAATTAATTTTAAAATTTATTTAAAAAATGTATACAAAAACTCCTTATTTATCAGGTATATGTTGTTATTAATAGTTTTATAGATATTGAATTACATTAATATATTTTTGCAGAAAGTGGGTCTTCATTATTATGTCATCCTTCAACAACTTTACAAAGACTTGTTCCAAGTATTGATAACACTGCTATTGTTTCAACAGTACCAGCACAAGTTTCAGAAACAAATACTGAAAATGAAGATCCTCTTGCTTTATTAAGAAGACCTGTTTTGGCTTTTATTTTACAAAAACATGATTTAAAAGGATTACAATTTGCTTTAAAACAAGCTCTTCGAAAAGCAGCTTGCCGTGTTTATGCAATGCAGGTAAAATTTATAATTTTTATTTTTTTACTTCGAAAAAAATTGTATAATCATGTTTTTAGGCTCTTAATTGGCTTTTAAAATCTGTAACACAACCAATATGTTTACATGATTTACTTTGGTGGTTTGTAACAGCTTTGAGCCCTGCTGAATCTGATTCAGAGTTTGAAGATGATAATAGAGGACATAAAGATCACCGAAAAACTGATGATTATGTAAGTTGAATTATATCTGTTTGTTGTATAAAATTTCTATTTATACAACTTTAGTTACAAAATAAAAAATGACTTAAAAATTAATGTTTTATAATAAAATTTAAATATCAATTTTAATTTAATAATATTTAGTAACTAGCTGAACAAAAAATTCACAGATTTAATTTTATTAGTTTTGTTTTCTTCGTAAGTAATAATGTTGTAATAAAAATTTAATTTTTAATTTTTTTAATTAGGATACTTTGAATGTATGTGAGCATCCCTTATCTGATATATCAATTGCTGGTGAAGCAGTGTGGCCGTTACCATCTGCATTTCATGCTTTATTGCAAACGATTTCTGATGTGATGCTTGCATTACCACCTGGTTCACCATTACAACAAGCAGCAGTACGATGCTGGGGTTTAAGGTTTACACATGCCGATCATTCTTTTTTGCATCGATCTCACGTTTTCAGCAACATTAGTAAAATTTTGTCTAGATCAGAAGAGATGGAAGACAGTACATTATCTATGTGTGATAGTCATCAATCTATTTTAATGCAGGTAATGAATTTGTAACAAATTTTTAAATTTCATTTTATTATGATTTAATATAAAAAAATATTTATATATTTATGTAAGCATAAACTTTGAGAAATGTAAAGGTCACTTCATCATATTTTATTTGATTTAAATTGATATAGCATGCTACAAGTAAGGTTGAATGTCTTCAAGATCTTACACCATATATTGAAGTAAAAGCCTCTAGTAGACCTGCCATGACAAATTGTCTCTCAGATAATTCTACAGAAACATTTTGGGAATCAGGAGATGAGGATCGAAATAAAACAAAATGGTTGAATATTATTTGTGCAGTACATCACCAACCGTCTATGATATTTGTTTACATAGATAATTGCAGAGATCCTGCGGTATGAAAAATAACATAATATATATATATATATATATATTATATGTACATGCATTTTTTTACAGAATAAAATAACATATATAACATTTTACTCAGGACCTAATATTGATGATCTAACTAAAGTGAAAAGTAAAGAATTAGAGACACGTTTAGTGGGATGTTGGATTAATTGTCATATTCAAGGTAAGTTATTTTTTAACATCATATTTTTTCTCTGTTATATGAATAAAAAATAGTCAGATTATAGAGATATGATACACGCACACACAGATATATATATATATATATACATATATATACTACAGGAATACCCGATTTAAGACACTTCGTTTAAAGTCAGTTCACACTTAAGTCATAAAAAAATTTCCACCCAACTCGATATTATTTTGCATCGATATTTATTATTGTCTATCACCATATGAAAGCATGGATTAATTCAGAACTCAAATTAACAAATACATATGTACAATGTACATATGTACATACATATGTATAGTATTCTTGTGAAATATATTTCTGTATACATATATATATGTATAAAAATGTCTATTAATTTGTAAATAATTATCCATAATATACATATATCCGTATGTACATACATTATTTCAAATTATGTGACTTAAATATTTTTCTTGGTATACTCGTATGTACAATTTGGTCCGATTTAATTCGTTTCAAGTTGTATCGCAATTTTGTGGAACGTAATCCCGTCGTGAATCGGGGTATTTCTGTGTATATATAAGTATGTACATACGTACATACATGCTAATATATATTTTATTAGGAAAATTATTTTATATAATTTTAGATGAAACTCATAGTGCAATACGATTGGAAATGAAAGGACCTGATAATACAATAAGAGTACGCCAAATTCGTGTTTTGGGTCATGCACCGTTTGATACTCTAAGAGGTCAATCAAAAATAGGAAGGAATTCACACAGCTCAATGTCAGCTGCAACTTTGCAACAACGAGCTTGTGAAACTGAAACACTTAGAGTTTTTCGACTTATTACATCACAAGTTAGTTTTTATAAATATATGTTGATATTTCAGTGTTATTTGTTCTAAATAAAAACTTTTTTAGGTGTTTGGGAAATTGATATTAGGAGAAGGAAATACTTCAGATAGTCAAGCATCTCGATTAGCAGACAGTGGTGCATCATTGAGTATAAGTGATAGTTTAGATCCACCAGAAGAAAGTACAGAATTACGTGAGCATATGGTGGGAATTCTTTTCAGTCGCAGTAAATTAACTCATCTTCAAAAACAGGTAGTTTATTGTTGTGAACTCCAGATTTATAAATGCATTTTTATATAAATTATTTATAAAAAGTGGTCTATTACATATACATCATATGCTTGTTTTTAATAAGAATAATAATATATGTTGTATGTGTGTGCGTGCTTGTGTGTGTATATATATATATACACTTTTATTACAACATACAAATTTATAGGTTATAGTGCATATTGTACAAGCAATACGTAAAGAAACGAATCGTGTTCGTGATGAATGGGAAATGTTACTTTGTGCTGCTAGTTCTCCAACATCTGGGGTTTTAACAAATTTTGTTCCAAGTTCACCTACAAGCATACCAAAACAGGGTTTAGTACCAACTAGTGGTGTAATAACTCCATCAGCTGATAAAAATACTGGCTCATCATCAACAGACACTCCTAAAGTTCTTGATACATATTGTTTTGAAATGCTATCTATGGTTTTAGCATTATCAGGTAGTTCTCTCGGTCGGGCATATTTATCACATCATTATGGATTGTTGCGTGATTTACTTAGTTTATTACACACTGGAAGTGCACGAGTACAACGTCAAGTAAGTAATCATAATGTTTTATGAATTTTCAATAATTAGATATTAGTAATGAATTATGATTATTTTGAAAGTTTAAATATTTTATTATTATTTACAAAAAATTAAAATAGACTTAAATGAATAATATTTTATTAAGGTTACATTACTGTTAAGAAGAATGTTACCAGAAATATCTCCTTCAACACTTGCAAATGTAATGAATGTAGAACATTTGCCTCCAGCTGACTTTAGTATTATATCAGCAGCCAATAAAAGTACTCAAGATGTAGAACATTTTGATGTTCACAGGTATTTTTATTCTAATGAATTTTGAACTTAGATTCTACATATAAATATATATAAAATCAAAATTATCCACTAAAAATAAAAATTTCATGACGTCGACTTATTTATTTGGGATGAGATTTCTATGGTACCCAAATATGTTTATCTCTCTTCTCTATATATATAAAATCAAAATTATCCACAAAAAATATTCATGACGTCAATTTATTTATTTGGGGCGAGGCTTCTATGATATTCAAATATGTTTATATTTTCATTCGGTTACATGTACATGCTTATAATTGACAAGTGGGCAAGAGTAGCGAGCCCAAGGGTATACGAGTGAAGCGAGTAGGGGGTGGAGCCCCCTAATATATATGTATATAATGAAAATATAAAAAAAACTATATTAACAATATTTTTTTTAGAATTGGTATATTGGATGTATTTTTTGCTTGTATTGCAAAAGCACTTAATGTTCAAGTTAAGGTCAAAACTAATGAAACAAGTAATGGAAGTGGAAGTAACAAAGGCATGAGTACAGTAACATTAAATAGTTGCATTAAACCTCGAGATCATGTTGAAGCTCGATGGTATTTACGTGGTCAAACTTCTCGTAAACATGCTGAAGCAATTGTACAACTCATTAAGGATATGGCTTCAGTAAGTTTAGATCTTCAAAAAAAATTTTACTTTTATTATTTATTCAATTTTAGAACTTTATTATTATTGTTTTAGTCAATGAATGATCAATAATTAAATAATTTAAATTCCTTTTATTTTTTAATTTTTCATTCCAAATTAATAATTATATTAAATTATTACTTTTTAATTGTTGATTACATTGAATTTTATTGATTGTTCAGAAAAGTAATTTTTCAATATGTACCATAAAGAAAATATAGTATATTTAGTTTTGTAACATTAATAAGTATATAAATATTATGCACAATTATTTTTATTTCATTTTTTTTTGTAAATGAAAATTGGTTTAAGAAGTTGTATGAATAAATTATTAATCAAAATTTATTTTAGGGTAAATTATCGGAAGCATGGGCTCATGTTACAAAAGGAGCTATTGCAGAAAATATTCTACAGCTTACACGTTTATCAGAGACACAACGTGTACCAGGTGTTTGTTTACGTACACCTACTCTTTGGATAGCTCTTGCATCACTTTGTACATTAGACCCTGAACATGGGAAGCGTTTATCTTCTGCACGTTGGGGACAACAACCTGATGGACAACCTGCACCACCACGAGTATGTAAATTATTTGTATATAAACAATTAATTTTATATTATAAATAAAAACATAGATATGTCCATTCACACAAATATGTACATAATTTTATTTTTGTATGTTTTAGCCAACATGTAGTAATCATGATGATGGTGTAACATATGCGATTATACAATGTAATTTATGTGGAAACTTGTGTGCTGATTGTGATCGATTCCTTCATTTACATAGACGAACTCGAATGCATCAAAGACAAGTATGTTTAATTATATTAAGATAAAAAAATAATCAATTTAGTTTTGTACATGACTTGCAGTTGTATCAGTAGAAAACATTTGTTTTCAACTGATAAATAATGAATTTATGATTCAAGTTTTAATAATTTTCAAATTAAAATAGTAATTTTGTCTTTGAATTTTAAATGTAGAAAATTAAATTAAACAGTAATTTAATTTGTTTTTAAGATTTTATTTTGATAACTAATTTGTTTCAATATAGAATCGTGATACTTCATATCAAATGATTTGTGTATAATTATACTAGGTTTGCAAAGAAGAAGAGGAAGCTATAAAAGTGGAATTACATGAAGGTTGTGGAAGAACAAAATTGTTTTGGCTTCTTGCACTTGCTGATGCTAGTACATTAAAAGCACTTGTCGAATTTAGAACAGGAGGAACTCGAATTAGTGTAGCAGGAAGTGGTACTGGTGTCTGTAGATTTTGTGGTACTACAAGTAATACAGGTTTACTTGCCATTGGAAATGTTTGCGCTGATCATGATTGTCAGGTTAATTTATTTAGTTTAATAATTATAATTTTTAATTATGTTTATGGTTCAACAAATAGTTAAATAAAAATGATATTTTTATAATTATTTTATTTTAGGAATATGCAAAAACAGCATGTACAAAAATTCATTCATGTGGTCATTTATGTGGAGGTGTAAAAAATGAAACTGTTTGTTTACCATGTCTCCAAGGTTGTGTACCATCGGCAGATTTAAGGCAAGATGCTGACGATATGTGCATGATTTGTTTCACAGAAGCTTTATCATGTGCACCTGCAATACAGGTTGTTATTTTTCCAATTATATATAAAAACGAAAGTCAAAATGAATTGTAATGTAATTTAAATTGTGTGATTTTAGTTGAAATGTGGTCATGTTTTCCATTATCATTGTTGTAAAGCTGTCTTAATGAAGAGATGGGCAGGTCCTAGAATTACATTTGCTTTTTCTCAGTGTCCTATTTGTAAAGTGAGTGTATGAGAACATTTTATTGACTATGATTTGTATGTCTGAATAAAAAAATCTTTTTCTGATTTTCACAGGTTAGTATAGAACATGAATCTCTTACTGCCGAATTAATATCTGTCAAAGAATTGTATGAGGATGTACGCCGAAAAGCATTAATGCGTTTAGAATATGAGGGAGGTCGAGGAGGTGAATTACCTCCGCATAGCGATGCTGCAATATATGCAATGGATAGATATGCATATTATGTATGCTATAAGTGTAAAAAGGTATTGCACTTGATATTTATATATTTTTATACAAAATTTAAAATTTTATTTCATGTAAATCTTTAAAAATAAATGTTTAAAAACTTAATTTATCTAGACATGGTTGACACCATTACTCGATTGTTTATATTTTGTATGAAAATTTGTAAATTTGTTATTCTATTTTTATTTCATTTTTTTTTTGTGAAGAGAGTATTTTAAAATTATATTTATTTGAAGGAATATTAAAATAATGATATAATTTTAGATACCAACAAATTGTTTTATTAATAAGATATTTTACATATTTTTAACTGATTGATTTGAATTATATTTTTATTAAGAATATGGTAATATATGTACAAAAATAGTATTTTTTATCAGAAAATCATTCATAACTTGTATTCATAAGTATTACACTTTTAAAAAATATGTACTGATTGCAATGCTTTTATATAACAATTAATATTAACTTTTAATAATAGCTGGATATGAGTTTATAGAAGTTAGATATGATTTGCAATATAAGATAATTTGATGTTGACTAAAAAGGTATTCCAGATATAAATAAATTATATAAAGAAGTAATATTTAACAATACAAAATGTACATGTATTATATATAAATAAACTACACACGAAACAACTTGTTTTCAGTTTCATATGTTTGATATAATTATGTACACAAATAAGCTATTCAACAATAAAACAGAAAATGTGTTTTTTACATAGGCTTATTATGGAGGAGAAGCACGTTGTGATGCTGAACTTGGAACTGAGTATGATCCTACTGAACTTGTTTGTGGTGCTTGTTCTGATGTTGCACGAGCTCAAATGTGTCCTCGTCATGGTACAGATTTTCTTGAATATAAGTGTCGATACTGTTGCTCTGTTGCTGTATTCTTTTGTTTTGGATCAACTCATTTCTGTAACGCATGTCATGAAGATTTTCAAAAAATTACTGGAGTATCAAAATTGGAGTTACCTCCTTGTCCAGCAGGTTTGTATATTTCTGTTTTTTTTTTCATCGTTAATAAACTTACTAAATTATATTTTTTTATACAGGACCAAAAATGAAAAAACTTGAAGGTGAAGAATGTCCATTACATGTAAAACATCCTCCAACAGGAGAGGAGTATGCTTTAGGCTGTGGTGTATGCCGGAATGCACATACCTTTTAATTTAATTTCATTTAATATCCATTTTCTAAGTTCATTTTTATATCAAGATTACATTTCGAAAATAGATGATTTTTCTAAAATTATTTTGTTTTCAAAATTATAAAATAGTAGAGACGTTGTTTTTAAATTTATGTTTTAGGCATTTCGTAGTGTAATACAAATGCTCTTTCTAATTATATTTCTACAAGCATATATTTTAAAATTGAGAAGTTTTTAAGATATATATATAATCAGAATTATTTCTTTAATTCATACTTAATAACTGAAGGTATATTTAACTTTTCTATTACTTTTTTATGTTTTAAAGTGTCATGTTCGCTTAATTATAAATAACTTTTTATAATTATATATCAAATGTGAATTTTAGATTTTTCTACTATCTATTATTTTCTTGGAATAACATACTTTTATGCTTTCATCAATGGTAGAATTATTTAAATACATCTATGCATGTTTTGTTAATTTTCAAAACCATGAAAAATAATCTTTTATTTAAAGTTTATCATGTAATTTATTATTTATACTAAGAAATCATAAAGTTCTATATAAAAACTGTGTTTAAGAGTGAATATAGTCTTAATTTTTAATATTGTGATTTAGTTCAAGTAATAGTGCTGTACCTTAACACTTTGCGGATAATGACATTGCCATTAAAATGTACATAAGCTATTATTAAAAATAATCAATAGTAATCATTGAATGTTTTGATCAGAACATTTTTTATGGTTTAGAGAGTGCAAATTCATTTGTGAAAATAGTAATTTATTTTTGTTTCTATTATATTTTTAAGTAGTAAGTTATTTAAATATATTTAAGTTCTATATTTTTATTATTTTATTAGTGGAAATATAAAACTGTACTTTATATATGTTTCAGATAATAAATAATATTAATCAAATATTATTCAATAGTCTTTATATGAAACTAATATATATATATATATATATATATATATATATATATATATATATATATATATATATATATATATATATATATATAAAGTCCCAATACATATTTAATAACATATCATTAAAATGGATGAGTTTATCATTTATGGTTTTATATTTTGACTGTTAACCTAAGTAGAATATGAATTGGTATTGAATTTTATTATTTAGAAATTTAAAATACATTTTGACTGAAATGTAGGCTTGTGAATAATTTATTCATTATTTTATAGTAATTGCATTTATGTGTTATTATTTATAATAATACAACAATGTAATAGATATATATTGTTCCTAATTAAAATTACAATTTTTGTGATTAAGTAGTTTTTAATACATTTTTTTTTCTAAAAAACTGAATATATAGATGTATACACACACAAAAAACATGTAAATTAGCTTGTCATTTTTTTCATACAAATTTGATTATGGTCAATGTTTAAACATATTTGTATCTTAACAAACAATAAAAAAATACATTAAAAGCAAGTGTATTTATTTGTGCTTACATATATATATATATATATATATATATATATATATATATATATATATATATATATATATATATATATATATATATATATATATATATATTAAAAATGTGTTTATAGTTACTTATCTGTGATATATAAGAATATATATGTTTTTTTTTTAAAGTGACAATTCATTTTTTACATATTTATACTGCAGATTATTTCTTTGAAAAAATACTATTTAAAAAGTAAAGAAATAATATAAATAATTCAAATGAATGATCAGTGTTTTAGAATAATTATGAAGACATTTTTTTTAAATGTAAAAGAAATTCATATAAATTTCTAAATAAATGACTAGGATTAAAATCAGGATATTTTTTTATTAAAGAGATCTGATTTTTGTCATATATTAATACACTATTCCATCCAGCATTTTTTGCACCATAATAATCTATTTCAATTTTATTTCCTATATGCAAAGCCTCTTCTGGATGAATATTTAGAGAAGACATTTTTAGAGCTTTTTCAAATATTATTTTATTTGGCTTTTCACTTGCAGCATCGAATGAGCATAAAATAAATTTAAAATACTCATCGATCTTCATATTTTTTAATAAAACTGACAGTCTTTGATCAAAATTAGAAATAATCCCCATATTTACATCAGTGTGTTTTAAATAATTTAATAAATCTTCAGCACCATAACTTAATTGCCAACAAGCAGATGTTTTATAGGATTCAATTAAATGTGTAGCAATTGCATCCATCTTCTTGTAATCATATAATTTTTGATTTGAATCATAAAATGTAGAATGAACTAAACTTCGCCACCATTTCTCCCAGCCTAATCCTGAATGTAATCCAAAATTTGGATGATCTTTATTCATTTTGATCCAGTGAACTTTGAAGTTTTCCGCTAATGCTTTATTGTCACAAACTACTCCATAGATAGCGCCTATTTCACCATACTGTTTTCCTGGATTATACCGAAATTGTAATAAAGTGTCTGTCACGTCAAATGTGATGAGTCTGAGACGTCCAATATTCATCACTACTATGCAATCACGAACAATTCACAGTAAAATACTAAACAATATATAATGTTGACGTATATTATTGTAACGAAATAATTTCGTTTTACTCTTATCGAGCACTTCCGACGAGTAAGTCCAGAAAATGCCTTACAAATAGCTTATAAAAATATGTAGATTGTTAGAGGTCGTCCAATATTAATCTTACAGTACAGTTCAAGCAAATATGTATATGAGAGAAAATAGCTTGAATTGTTATTAGAAATGTTTACATTATTCCGTTATTGTTGTTTTTATATAGAGATGAATATTTTTCTAATAATAAATGTAGGTATAAACGCATCGATTCGCGTACAAAAAGAGATAAAAGATATTTAAAAACCCCGCCTAGTTGTTACAGAAAAGTGAAGTATCAGCAGTTGTTCGCAAACATTCGCTTTAACAGCTGCATAGCGGCCATTTCAGTGAGATAGAGCAAAGAAAGTTAGACAAAAGTATTACTGACGGGGTGTGTAGTGTGTGTGTGTGAGTGATTTACAAACCGCTCCCATAACTGTGTACTGTTGGATTATCGTTCGAGGGTGTCATTTTCGTTCGTATGGAGTCAATGACGGTGTATGCGAGTGTGGTGTCTGTGTTGTAACCAAACCCGATAAGTAAAATGTCTGTAGAGCAGCGATCTAGCTCAGCTCTGTTTAAAAGGGCTGAGCAGTTACGAAGATGGGAGGATTCAGAAACAAATCGTGAACCATTAGTGCCTAAAAACAAATCGCGCAGGATAAAATTTTCGTCGGGGTGTGTGTTTTTGGCAGCGTGTGCTGCAGGTGATAAAGAAGAGGTGTTGCGCTTAATTCAGAATGGGGCTGATATCAACACAGCTAATGTAGATGGATTAACTGCTCTGCACCAGGTACGTTGTGCTTTTATTTGTAAATGAGAATGAAGAGTGTATTGACAGTCGGATGATTGTTAAAGAGCAAGATGGCCGAAGACGGCAGCTGTTGTGTATATCATTATTAATGGGTATGAGACGATCATCGTCTTCAGAGGTGCGGTCAGTGCCCTGAGGGATATAATGGGTTCTAGGGCTTAACATTTGATTCGTCACCCAAGAATCTATAAATATCGGAATGCTTAAATTGTCAATAATTCTAAAATTAGCGGTCTCATTTTTTCTTTTTATTTCATGTAGTTTATAAGTGTGAACATTGATGACAGTGATTGTCTTGTGTATTTTAATTTTTCATTGGATTAAAATATTTAAAATTCGAATTACTTGTATATAAGTTTTTGAGATAAATTTATGCAAGCACAATCTTAATACAAATAATATAGTAATTTAAATGTTGTACAGAGGTGTTTTAGTATTCATTCGTAAGGTGTCATAAAAATCTACCTAGAGCATCTAAATCTAGTTTTTTTTCGCATTGAAAATTGTTTGTATAATAAATGTATATATTAATAGTTGTATAAATATTAAAGTAATAATTTAAAGTATAAATTATTATTAATGCATTATTCATTCATTTGAAGTTTAGACAGATAGAATGTTTCATACAGCTTTGCAAGTTGCAGCACATTAACGAATTTCGTAATGGTTTTTAAAATTCAGACTGATTCAAACCATGATTTGTTTTAAACAAAATTAAATTATTGGATTACTGTACTATTTGTATTTGTATTATATTTTTTTAAAATCAAATTTTGTTCTCGGAAATAGGTAAAAATATCTTAGATGACCAGAAGTATTTTGTAAATGTGTAAGAGATTAGCATTTAAAGAGATACTAAATAAATATGCAGAAATTATGTATTCTTACATAGTGTAAGATATATTTTTTCTGAGTTTAAAGTCTTAAAATGTATTCTATCAGTCGGATAATGAGTATTGAGAATATAACGATACAATTCTGAGTGAATAATTTCGTCTATAGATAAACATTTTAGGAGATTAATATATTTTGTCACACAATCACAATCTGTTGAGCCACATCATATTTGATTATTATTCATTTTAATGATAAAATTTGCTTTTTGAACGTTTTAAGCCGATGATATGAATTGTATAAAAAATAAAGAGGCATTGTTTTCATGATAATATTTCATGATGTAGTAGCTTTTTTTTGGTTAATTCCCTCGTAATAAATTTAAAGATTGTTTTTATGTGCATCGAATATCTAAATATTACTTAATGTGTAAAAATTGCCTTTTGCCATCAACTATAGACATATTTGTAAATTACCTTTTTAAAATTTCAATGAAAAAAGAAGAATATGAATATCTAGTTTATTTTTGTATTATCTATAAAGTATTATGTATTAACATTTTTAAATGTATTTCCATGAAAATGAGTGAAGGAATCTAGTGGACATCTCGAATCTCGCCTTATTAAAAAGTGTTCGTCTATTATGAGTTTAAAGTTTGAAAATAAATACTAGACATTATGGCTCACATACTGCTTTTTTTGGTAACCACAAATCAGTCAAGTTAGACAAGATTATCCACCTGATATTCAGGTTAACGATTTGTGCGCTAATGACCTTAACTGTCGAAGCGCCATAAAACCCCAAATAATAACATGGTAATGATAAAACTATCCTTTTCGTACATATGGAATTGCATAGAAAGAAAGTGATTTTACAGTGTGTCCTCAACTTTGAATAGATTATACGATTTATATACTGTGATATTTGCAAAGATTTATTTTTTGTTGCTTCATGGGTTGTTTAAGTTAGAGCATTTCGAGATTTTCAGTAAGAATATGTCAGGATCTAGATTTGTGGAGCTTTGAAGAATTGAGGAACTAAAACTGTATCATTGATGTATCATGTATCACACATTCATTATGTACTATATATTCAAAGATATATATTGTATTTTCGTAAATAAATCTTTTAAGTCCATTAGTGATTAACCGTATTATTTTATGAAATCATTGATATTAATTTGGTTAAAAATGATGTCTCAGTAATAAGTAGTTAATAATAAATGTCACGTTTTAATTATTATAGTTTATTAGAAATAATAATCGATTTTATTATTAGTTATCGTTTCAGATGCTAATGTATGGCATGGCATGTTTTGTTTAAAAAATTCATGAATCTAATAAAACGATTTTTTTAGTTATGTATTCTAACATGAAGCCTCGTAAAATATTTCACAAACAAATGTATTTTGTGAA
Organism: Acanthacorydalis orientalis; assembly: GCA_034766995.1. Taxonomy (NCBI): domain Eukaryota; kingdom Metazoa; phylum Arthropoda; class Insecta; order Megaloptera; family Corydalidae; genus Acanthacorydalis; species Acanthacorydalis orientalis. Next base: position 32,628,593 of record CM068314.1, on the reverse strand, counting down.
TTAAAAATACACACACACACACACACACACACACACATATATATATATATATATATATATATATATATATATATAAATCATCATTAGCATCATCAACAGCCTCTGTCAATCCATTGATGAATAAAGGCCTCTTCCGTGATTTTCCATTTTGTACGATTGAATGCTTCTTTTTTCCACTGATTTCCAATAAAAAATTTAATTTCCTTATCCCATTTGTTCATTGGTCTCTTTCTTGGTGTTTTTATATTCCTTGGCTCTCAGTTAATAATTCTGTTGTTCATCGGTTGTCTTCTGTACCTGCAACGTACCCCCTCTATTTTCATTTAAGACTTTACTCTTCTTATTACATCTGTGACTCCTGTATATTGTCGTATCCATTCTATTCTTTTCTTATCTCTTCTTGTTATTCCTAGACATTCCTAAACATGCATCTTTTCATACTTTTCTGTGTTGTTTAGTCTTTAAATGATTTTGCCGTTAAGCATCCATGTTTCGCTGCTGTAGTTCGCCACATCCATCGTATTCGCCAGATTTGGCACCGTGTGACTTTTTCCTGTTTCCAAACTTGAAGAAATGGCCCAGAGGTAAAAGATTTGCATTAAATTCGGAAGTCATCGCTGCTGTAAATACCTATTTTGAGGAATTTGACAAACCGTACTATTCGGAAGGGATAAAAAATTGGAAATGCGTTGGATTAAGTGCATCGAGTTAAAAGTAGATTACCTTGAAAAAAAAACAATTTTCTCAAAAAAAGTGTGTTTTCTTATCAAACACGGGTATTTATCACTCTATCTTTGTCCTTTCCAGTCTTGCATTTATGTGTATTCTGCTTCTTATCATCCAATGATCGCTTTCAGCATTATATCTATTTAGTACAGAACAATCTTCCACAATTGGTTTCTTATTTACCAAGATGCAGTCTATTCGTTTTTGGTATTATTAGGACCTTTCCATGTTCATTTTCTTGTAGCATTTTTCTCGAAGATAGAGTTCATTACATATAACCCCTCGTTTTTCGAAAATTCAATCAAACGATTTCCTCTTTCATTCCTTGTTCCGAAGCTAAATTTTTCAATTACGTTATAGTTTTTTTTTGCCTCCCTCCGATCTTTGTGTTAAAATCTCTATAACTTTGTAGTGGCAGTTTCCTCTATCGTTAAATTTTCCTACTTCTGTTACCATCTTATGAGTGTCAAAAAATAACATTTTCCTTAATTAATTAATAAGTTTGTTTCAGTTTAAAATTGTAAATTATGGCTTATTTGATTAAACAAATTCTTTGGAAGTTTGAATTGAATATTCATGTAAAGTTACTTTAGAAAGGAAATAAAAATTCATATCAATAAATAGTGCAGAACACACTGCATTAGTAAATTAATGAGACTTTTGTTTTTATTGTCTTTAATATGAAGGAAAATAATTTGGAATGTTTAAATATGTGATATGAAACATTTATAAGTGTTTTAAAATATCATTAAAGCAGCAAAATGCCCCTTAACTGAATTTTATAAAAAAATATTTAATATGAAAAATGTAACTATCGGATTAATAGTACATGATATAAAAAAATAATATTAAGTTTTTTCTCACAACAAGGAAAAGATCATAGTGTAGTGATAGTATGTATTTTTTAATGTGTAATATTTATGTCAAATAATCATAAGGTTTATAACAATCATAGAATGCCTTGAATTTATGTATGTTCAAACGGAGTCTAAAAATAAATAAAAATAGTATTTAAATATTTAGAAAAAATAACTTCTTAAAATAATGAATCTGGGATTCACTAACTAGGACAAAATTAGAGAGTATTAATAGATTTTAGAATAGAGATAGATTTTAGAATGTCTATGTAAAAGCTCAAGATTAATGTGTATAAAAGCAAATATTAATACTTTTTTTTTAAAACAAAATTAATTTTTTGAGCATCAATTATGAAATGTTCGATTAGAATTTAAGTTATTGTTCGAAGTTTTTGCAATAACTTAAAAAATCCTAAACATTTGTAGATTTTTTTAAAGTACTAAATTAGAACATTCGTACTCAATCAGGTGTATTTGTGAAATAAGTATATTTTGATTATGTATTAAAACATTTATATTTTTTATTTTATTTATTTAAATGATTGTATTTTTTTATGCGGTAGTTAATATTTTGTAATATTAATTACTACTACTAGCAAATAGTTATTTTAACTAAAAAACAGTTTCAATCAGTTCTTTTTCGTAGCTAGTTAAAGTAACAGAATGTATTTTGAACAATAGTTATAATGTTTTAAAATGTAATATAAATATGTGAAGGAATTCATGTATTAATTTTTATATACAGGATAATCTATTTAAATAGAATTTATTTTTAAAACGATACGATTAAAGTTTATCACAGACAATTTGTTAGATAAAGTATGTATTTAACTGATAATAGTTAATTTTCAAACGATTGTTTTCAATTATTGGTATTGAATGGAAAAATTGTCATAAAGGTGATAAATAGAAGCGAAATATAAATGAAAAACAATATACATAATGTCAATACAATATTGTATTATATTTGAATTCAAGTCTACATTTATATCCGATAAGTTAGACCATATATTCATTAAAGAGGTCAATTCCAACAGAATGAATTATTAATAGATTTTGCATAAAAAACATCGTATTTGACATATTTAACCTGTTTTTATTTTGATATTTAAAAAGTGCAAGCTGAATTATTTAACTATTACTAATATTATAAATTAAACTAAGATTGCACTAGTATACTTTTATTCTCTCATCTTACTTTTATGTTATATTTTGAGATACAGCGAAATATTTTTACATTAAGTAGTGTAGTGTGTATATATATATATATATATATATATATATATATATATATATATATATATATATATATATATATATATATATATATATATATATATATGTCTATTTAATCTAAAAAAAGCATTATACATATATATATATATATATATATATATATATATATATATATATAGTTAATATATTGTATTACAGTATCAAGTTTATTGAGAAAGTAATAGTTAAAAAAAGTAGTTCATTACAAAAAGTTAAATCGTTCTTTATATACCTTATTGTGCTTAATACAATTCAAATCAATTAAACTAATTGTTCAATAATTTTCAGATTTCGTAGTTACATGTTTTTTAAATTAGTTATATTAACAATTTCTTTATATTTCGTAAATTTACTTCTCAGTGGACTCATATATATATATATATATATATATATATATATATATATATATATATATATATATATATACACACACACACACACATATATACATATACACGTGTGTATGCATGTATGTATATAGATAGATAGAAAGAATCGTTTGTTCGTTCATATGTTTATAAAAATATATCTATCAATATATATATATATCTCGTATAATCTTCATAAGCCAATATGTACTTAAATTCATATGAATACATTAAATGAATTAAAGTAACAATAATAATAGTTCTCAAAAAATCAAATTGTTGTAATAAGAATTGCAAAAAGAAGTATAAATTTAGTTGAACTCTTTACTTTGTAGTGTTGAATTATAATTTAATAGTCTTTTAACAGGTAGTATCACAGTTTTTTTTACCTTGAATGTTCATAATGTTCTGTTGTTTGTTTTATTAAAACATTAAGTGAATTATTGGAAATAAATATACTTTATGTATAAATTTTATTTTGAGTATTAGGCCAATACTGAAAATATACTGTTATATTTAATCCTCTATATTATATATATATATATATATATATATATATATATATATAAACTTATACACACACATACATATGCTTATGTTTTGTATGTATATAATAAGTAATATTTATAGTACCAAGGTTTGGATTGTATCCAGACAAGTTCTATTTCATGATTTGACCATTTTCAACGGAACAAAATCGTAAAAAGTATCTATTTTTTGCTTTTTATCGATTATATATATATATATATATATATATATATATATATATATATATATATATACATATATGCATAAAGTATTGTAAAAAAATATAGATAATTATAAATGAAATACAGTAATATATTAAAAGATAAAGTGAACAATTCTTTATAGTTACATCGAAGAACAAAAAAAGGTTTCTAATAAGAGTACGTAATTGACCCGTTTTCATGTTTTTAATTTTGCCACTCGATAGACTGTTACAAATATTTTACACACTTTTCCCCAATCAATATCCAAGTCACGAAAACGAATTCTATATTTAAAATCGTCAATAACATTTTAGTATCTATCAATAGGTAATCATTTATGGCAGCAGTATTAAGTAGTGTGCTACATTTACGTGCCAATATTTTTTTAAAAATATTTTTAAATGAGAATATAACATTATTATAATCATAGTAGATTTTTTCTATGAAACTTAATATTTTATATGAAAATATTTTATGTAAACAATTATATTTTTTGTAATGAAAATATTTTTTAAATAAAATGTATATTAAAAAGACATTTTAAGTATGTCGTAGAAAAAAAATGTAAACGTCAGTTCATATTTTTTCGATTTCAAGATAATTGAGATATATAAATAAGTAATAAATATGATTTAGAAACAAAAAAATTTACAAATATTTTTAATCTAGTGACGTGGATGAAATTTCGTTTACCGCCAATGTATATATATATATATATATATATATATATATATATATATATATATATATATATATATATATATATATATATATGTATAGATCGATAGGATTGATGAAGAGAAACCATTAACATTCTTCCTTTTAAATACATAATTAAATTAAAGTTTCAAATATTAAATGAGATATTCTTTATATTTTACTTCTCTGTCACATATTATTAATATTTAGATTCAGTAAACATAAACTATTAAGTGTACAAATTAATTCAGTGAAAATTTGAGTTTGATGAATAGGAAAAAGTCGCACGGGGATTGGTCAGGGGAATAAGGTGCTTGTGAGATGATGTCGGTCGAGTTTTTGGCCAAAAAATAGCGAACAAACATTATGTGTGAGCCGGCGCATTATCGTAGTGTAAAATCCATGAGTAGTTTACTCACAATTCGTGTCGATATTTGCGGATCGCTTCACGTAAACGGTTCATAACACCTAATATTCCTTATTGATAGTGTGACCCTTTGGAAGAAATTCTTTTTGAACCGTACCACGATAATCGGAGAAAATTTTCTTATTATATATAGAAAAGAGAACCTTGATCTTTGATCGACTTTAGCGCTCTCTTTTTAGCCTCAGTTTGGTTTTACTACCCCATTTAGACGATTGCTGCTTTATTTCGACGGTAAATCCGTGCACTCTAGTCTCGTCTACAGTAATGATGTGTTTCATGAACGTGTGGGTTCCTTAGATGCTTCAAATATTATCTCGGTGGTAACATCTTTGCGACGCTGTTTTTGTTCGAAATTTAGTGTTCTTGGCACAAGTCTAACTGCAACACGTTTCAAGTGTAAAATATCTGTCAAGATGCTTTAGCAAGATTCGTGCGATACGACGACATTAGTTGGAGGCATTCCGTAATTCCGAAGAAAATAGTAAACCGATTGAACCGCCAACTCCAGACGCAAAGAAATTTACAATGAAGGGACTTTTCTAGGTTTTTAACTTGATAGGCGTGGCGTTAGCAAAATTAGAATCGTTGGATCTGAACACCAAGCGGTTCGAAAATATTAACCGCCGTATCTATTCTGATATGTCTAGCTACAAGATCATCTACGATGACAAGAAGCGTGTGACCACGCAATCTACTCTAGGCATGTTTGTGAGTTTGCCGTTCATAAAAAGTCGGGATAACAACTCAAACGATCCAGATTACCCTTAACCTTCAATATCAAGAGGGGTAGGAGTTGCTGCAGACCAGCATTTCCTTCACAATTATCCACCCCCAGCGCCGGTTATCCCTCTACAGATTCAACTTAGCCATCACAAGACATTATTTATTTGAAAAGTGAATATTTCAGTTTGTTTTTTATATATTTTTCATATTTTCATAGTTTGTCAGAGTAAATACTGCTATATGTTGTTTCTTTTATACAATAAATAATATGTAAATAATATACATACATGTAATATTAATAAATATTGCAGTTTTTTATGAAGTTACACTTAAGTAATTTACACATTCGACTTACGTAAAATTCAAGTTACGTAAAAATTTCCGGAACGCGCTATTTACCTAACTCGGGGCGTACCTGTTAATTTGTATTTTTATTTATCTTATGATATTTGACAAAATGGATCTATAGTATAAAAAAGTAAACAGATATTCTTATTCGGGTATCTGCGTCGACTTGTTACCTAATTATGAATGTATCGCATGTGTATTTTATTTACAGCTTTTAATATCAATGAATATTATCTTGCAGATAATGATATTAATTGTTTTTTTATTGATAGAATTTTATTTATCTACTGATAGAATTATTGTGAATTTATTTATCTACTGATAGAATTATTGTACATTTTATTTATCAACTGATAGAATTATTGTACATTTTATTTTAATTCTAATTTCAGTAAGTCCTTCAAATAAATGTAATATGCAAGTTTTCTTTTTAGTACGTAGGTGGCGAGATGAGTACTCTCTTTCAGCGCATTCCCGCTCACACTACACATGCAATTTATTACAACTTGAGAATGTGTGACATCACCTGCGGCTGCGGCGTGAAGGTGACAAAATTGGCTTCGAATATATGTTGTAGGAGAGAGGATATATTTGTGTTTTTATTGAATACCGCTCATTGATAAAATAACAGTGGTGGAAGTGTTTTCAATATGAATGATAGTAAATACTTCTGTTTAAAATTATGCATTTGTTATAGGCCCTTTTCATATACGATTTCTTATAAATTTGTGCTAATTCTGTTTTTCTAATTATTCAAGAGAATATCGAATTGTATCTTAAATTCTATAGATTTTTTTCTGTCGAATTGGTTATTCCTTTTTAAACGTTTAAAAATATAATAAATACTAATAGAGTTGTAATATTAATATTCTAACAAAAGCTGTGTATCCCTTTATTAATTTGTATATTGACATTTTATATAATATCCGTTTCAACAATGGACATTAATAACATAAACTTATGATGTTGAAATATCTTTTTTCAAATAAAAAGTTAATTTTATATTTTTTCATATGTTATATATTTGTTTTAACTTTAAATACTATTATTAACTAATGTGCTTTATTTATATTATTTATTGTTAAGAATTATTTTTTTTATATTTTATATAGAAAATTTACAAATAATTAGAAGGTCGTTTTTGCTGAGTATTAGAAAAGATAATATTTAATTATAAACTACTTTGATCAAGGAGAGAAGAAATTAAAATACTTATTTTAATGTAATGTTTAATTTTTACCTTGCTAAAAAGGTTTATGACGTTTTAACTGTGCTCAATGTGTTCTATTATATTCTTCTTTTAGCATTAAGTTTAATAATGCTTATAGCTAACCAATATATCAGTTTATCTTTGCTGTGTATTTAATTATAAAACATACTTTTCTAAATTTATTGTTATGAATGTAATTAATTTTTATAATTAATTTCATATTCCGTTCTAATTATTAGTGTTTTTTTTACCTATGTAGATTTATTTGTAAAAACTATATGTTTAGTTTTTCGAAATAATTTGATTTATTGTAATAAAATATTGTGCAAACAGATCAATAAAAAATAATGAAGAAAACATGTTTAAATGTGGAATAGATTGTCTTTATAATAGCTTTTCCATGAATTTAGATTGATTAAATTCGTTAAGTTTTTCGTATAATATTTGCATATTAAAAAGACTGGACCATTGTATTGTTTTAAAAGTCGAGTAATTATGTAAATTCAGATATAAATATTAGGTTGGTAGGAAAATAACTGAGGTTTTGGTTTTCTAAATTCTAACCTTAATTTTTTAAGAGCATTTTTTATACGAGTTCAAAACGGGTTGTAAAGTAGCAGAAACTGCTCGTAAACTAACCGATGCTTTTGGTGTAAGTACTATTAAGGAATGTTCGGTGCAATGGTGGGTTCAAAAATTTCGTGCTGGGAACGAGAACCTTGAAGAAGGTCGCGGGGGCCCTTCTTCAGTTCATAACGACCAACTGAAAGCATTAGTTGAATTAGAATCACGCACAATAATTCGAGAACTAATATAAAAGTTAGGCATTAGTCATCCGACAGTTCTGGACAACTTAAAACAGCTAGCTGAGAAAAATGTATATGAATTTGAAGGTCATAAACCGCAATTATTTTTCTACCAACCTAATAGATGATTTTTTTGTAAAATAAAACTATATATATATATATATATATATATATATATATATATATATATATATATATATATATATTGTATCAACACATGCATGTAGCTCTGCAATTTGTCTTTCTTTAAATTTTCTTCTAGCATGACATGACTTAATTTAATTTGACATGATGCCTGAAAGCGCCATGTGTAAGTAGTTATGTCTTGTAGCCGGGTAGTTCATTGACTTTAAATCATTATAGAACGTCTTGAAAATTCGATAAATATTATTTCTTCTGAAATTTCTTAATACACCAAATATATTATGATATTGCATAATAGGTTTTCAGCTAAGTATCATTTTTAAATTCGTCTGTTTACTGAATTTCAATTTTTGTTATCTGGTTATTATAATGCAGTTAACATTGAACATTTTATGTAGATGATTCAATTTAGGCTTCCACATGAAAGTATTAAAAAATCGTTTTATTTTTTATTTAGTATTTTAGTTCAATTCAATACTAAAATACAATTGAACTAAAATATCGAATAAAAAATATGATTTTTTTTAATTTTTGCGATTTTCTTAATACTATCATGTGGAAGGCTAAAATGAATCATTTCTATACAAAACTAGAAGAGTATAAATGACATAAGAAATTTAGGAAGATGTAAGAATTTTTTTCACTGAAATATGTAAACTTTTTTATATTTTTGAGTTTTTCATGATTTTTGTCTATAGTATTTAATAAACAAGTGAAATTTAAAATTATTTTCTTCGGTGAAATCAGCAGGTAAAATGGTACTTCTTAAAGATTGTAGTAATATCATTGCAACTGCATTTTAAATTGGTAACTGACTGCAAATGAAAATTTGCATTTCATAACATTCCACAGAAAAATGTTAAGTGTATCCTCGTGCACTTGTTTACGTTTTTATTGCTTTTCGCATTTTTATACGCCCTCGCACCGGCGACATCGTATAACGGGTATTCATTCGGCGACGCTCAGTCGAATTATTTTCGGCAAGATTTCATCGACCAAGCTTAAGTAGTGGCATTTGGGTTTTCCGAGGTCGTGTGTATATCATAGACTTGCCGTATGTTTTCTTGCTGTATAAATGTGCTGTACATCTGTCATATTCTTTTCTTTCTAATAATTTTTATAATGATATATGTATATATATACACACACATATGCATGCATAGATACATATATAGCATTTATACACACAGATATATATATATATATATATATATATATATATAATAAGATAATATAGTTATATATAATATTGTCTTAACATAAATTACAAAATAAAAGCAATCTTTAATATGTTTGCTTGTCTAAACAAAAGTAAAATAAAATAAACAGAAATCGAAAAAAATATGAATATTGCCTGAAAACTTATTATCCCGTGTGGATTATTGATTAAGGACGTTACTAGGATCATAAAAATAGAATGTAGTTTACCGAGCTAAAATGCACAAATATTTAAAATGATTCTACATATCAATTCAATTCATTGTTCTTGAACAATATAAAGAGTCATAGACACAAGTATAAGGGTGTAACATATGAAATTGCGGAATTTGTAGGTGAGAATTAAAATTTAATATTTTAACAAAACAAAATATATTTAATCAAAATAAGCTCCATCAGCTTCAATGGTCTTTTGCCAACGAGAAATTAGATTGTTTATCCCATTTTTATAAAAATCAACATTTTTAGAGTTTATAAAGTCTTCGAATCCTTGAATCACTTCTGTTTGGTTTCGGAACTTTTTATTTCACTTTTAATCACTGGAAGATGAATCATGTCCCGATCGCCTTGTGGAAGTTCTAATGTCCCATTCGGATACTTTTATTGAAAACCTGGTGTTTAGTGATTGGTACTTAAAAGTGAAAAAAATTATCAGTAATGTCTAGTCTTTCGTAAACAATCATTCGCCGAATTATCTATGACTATTTAGTTATGAATAAGGTCAATGCGAGGTGAGTCCCAAACTTCTTTCGGATGTTTACACCGATACCAAACTTCTTTTGGACGGTATCAGCGTCGAGTATCCTGCACTCGTTCATTTTTAGAGATAGATCCAAATGCACGATAATCGAGTTCATTGTAACAGGGGATGAAACAATAGTTCTTTACAATGATCCTCTGTTTGAATGAAAATTCCTGGAATGGTAACGAGAAGGTGAATCACTCCCGAGAAAAGTCAAGGTGTCTCAGCCCACAAAAAAATCATGCCCACACTTTTTGAGATTGCAAGGGCATTTTATTAATAGATTTTAAGGAACATAATATTACTCTTAATGGCCTATATTATACAACATTGTTGCTAAAATTTCGGGATAATATTCGAAAAAAAACAGTGTGTAAAACTAACAAAAGAAGTGCGCCTGTTGTAGAGGGAAGTGCACTTGTTCACATCGTTACTGTTTCTCAAGTCGCTATTTGGAAGTGTGACTTCTACGAACTTCATCACCCATCTTATAGTCCAGACATAGCCTATAGAGATTATTACTTTTTTGGTAATTTGAAAACAGATTTACGTGGATAGCGTTTTAATGTTGATAATGAGTTGTAAATAGCGGTAACTGACCACTTTAACAAGAAAACGAAAGATTATTCTTATAAGGGTGTAGAGCTTCTAATTGAGCGCTGTAAAAAATGTATTAAAGTTAGAGGGGATTATTTAGAAAAATAGTTTATTTATTTATTTACACGCCTATCTAACTAGGCCGAGAATATTTGGCGCTATCCTCGTATGTATATATATATACACACACACATACATACACACACATACACAGTATTTTCGCGTGAACCTTGTATAAAGTGAACTACTCTGTAGAGTGAACTGACATAACTTTACATTGAATACATTATATCACATAAATTAGTACAACTAGGAGTAAATATAAAAACACAACAACCGAAAATAACTTTATTTCTACAAAAATCTAAATAAACAACAAAGTTATTGCATTTGTATTATCTTTTGTAAACTTTATTTTAAATTATTTCAATAAAATTTAAAAACAATCATATGGTTTTAGTAAGTAAATATACCTTGCAAAAGTGCATAACCTCGCTAGAGTAAATGGTCTGTGCGTTAATTGATTCACTAAATCACAACTTTATTGTATGTATGTATATATATATATATATATATATATATATATATATATATATATATATATATATATATATATACGTATATGTATGTATGTCACGAATTTGTAATAATTTTATTCTAATTTAATTACTGCTTCTTTTTGAATAAATATTGTATCGATTAATGCTGTATTGAAATGTGTTATAGAATTTAATTAGAGCAAAGAATACAAGTAAACAATGTTAAAGTTTTTACAATTAACCTTTTGTTTCTTCTAATAGGTATCGGGTATGTTGTTCGTTATGTGTAAAAAAATATCGAACTGAAAGAAAAATATATTAATACTTACATAGGTGTGTATATTAGTCCTCGTGTTCATGATAAACTGAAGGGTATACGTGCAAATATGTCCCTTTGAAAAGTAAACTGTCCATATAATGCATTTTATTGTACCGTTTACAAAAAAATTGGTATTGATATTTTATTAATGGAAAGTTTTTTTGGTAAATTTGCGTTGTTGTATTTTAAACAGTATCACTTTTAAGCCCCTGGTGTTTTTGATATTTATACAAACTAGGAGGTTTCACCCGCTGTTCACTGTGTTCGCCAACCCTCGAGAAAGCTTCGCCACCGCTCGCACCTCCCTAACAAATAACAGAAATTAACAAATTATACACAAAATAATCCGCGTAAAATGTAAGTCGTAAAATTTTTATTGGAAAAGTTTGTAATAATTAACATAACAAAATGCAATGTTGAAATGTATAACATTTTTTTTACTCTAAGGCTTCAGTGAATACAATATCTTGAATAAATGTCATCAGTTTTACATAGAGGTGTATATAAATTATATACACCTTTTTCGTTGTACACCGTGAGAGAGCTACATACATGTGACTGATATCAACCAATCAGAACAGGGAACATGCGATCTCCATCAACCAATTAGAACATGAATAATTGATTACACATGACGATCACGTTTTGATTTTTATTAATAGAGAGATGAATCGTAGATTGCAGTTGCAGTTATTTATTATATTTTGTTGAATATTTTTATTATTTTATTCTAAATTAATTATTAGTATTGCAAGTAAATATCTATATTGAATTGAATTATTGAAGTGTTTTTCATTATATATATATATATATATATATATATATATATATATATATATATATATATATATATATATATATATAGACACACACACACATATATACACATATGTAATATGCAGTATAAATATAGTAGATAATGATTATGACTTTAGTTCGTCCGTATATTTAATGAATGAAAAGACCAGTCGGGCAAATTGTAAGAGATTTATTAAGTAATTGACATGAACTAATTGTATAAATTAATTCTGAATTTATTGTGTGCATATGGACAATGACTATGTATTTATAACTACATCATTTTCGTGCTTTCATAGGTACCATTGTCAATTTCTTGCGTTTTTAAATTTAATATTTTTATTTGGAAAAAAATAATCCAAAAACTTATTATGAATGATCTAAGAATAACTTTGATAATATTCAAAATAAATCAAAAGCATTGAAATATAAGCTGCTACATATTGCGAATCTTATATTCATATACGTATTTTAACTATTTGCAAAATTTGATATTCAAGATTGTTCTTTAAATTGACCAACTGATCATTTACTTTTATTTTTGTAGTATGTTTTTAAAAGTTTTCCTAATTTATACATACATACATATATATATATATATATATATATATATATATATATATATATATATATATAATAATCCACATTTATCGTCACTTTGTCTGCAGGTCAAAGTCTATGTTGACGAGAAATGTTGATCTATGGTGACTAGAATGTTTGCTTTGGCAGCTCATAGTATGGCTCTTTCTATTTTTTCGTTAATTTTGACAGGTTATATACTAGTGTATATATATATGTATATATATATATATATATATATATATATATATATATATATATATATATATCATATACATTTATTGTTTAAAATACAACTAAAAATTTCTATAATTCAAATTTTAATAGTATTAAATGAGGTATACTTTAAAAACATGTTTTATAGGTACAATTTGCTGTATTTTCAATTAATTTTCCATATAGCATTTTTATCTATTTAAATAATTATCAATAAAACAATTTAGTAAAGGAATGTTTGGATTATATTGAGAGAAAGAGAAGTAAATATAATTTAACTTTTTACTCTAAAAGAAACAAACAGTAGTTTCAGTAAAACAAATTTACCGTTTTTAAAGTAAATTACCATTAAAACCATACAAACGAATATAATTGTGTAATGTTCTGCTTTTTACAAGCAGATGTATCTATCATTATAAGCTAAATATTGTCAGCTTATAATTTAAACATGCTTTGTCTCTGCGAACGTGTAAAAAACAGGACAACGTATATTTAGGTAGAATTTAATTATAGCATACATAACAGTCGATACACTGCATCTCCCGGCCATTGCAGCAATTTCCAGATTTTTCTACGTCCATGTATGTACGTTCATATACGCACACGAGAAAATATAAACTATTGCTATTACATATACAGAGGAGGAGACGACGTTCATAAATAAATCGAATCATTTACCGAATGACCGTGGCGCTACTACTACTAGTAAAGAGAATTCTGTACCCGATGCGATGTTGGATGGGTAAATATAGCGAGAGACACGATGCTTGATGCTTGTAACAGCCAGCGTCCCAGGTGCCGAGACGCATGGGTCGGTCGCTGACCGCCGTCTCGACGTACACTTCTAACACAGTAACCCTGTCATTATATAAATGAAGTAGTGTTGATTTTCCTCTCATGTATATGCGATTGTGAATATTTGAATGTACGAACATTTGTGTGCTCTTATATATATATATATATATATATATATATATATATATATATATATATATATATATATATATATATATATATATATATATATAACCGTGCAAATGTTTTTTCAACTAAAGCGTAATATTTTTTATGCGTTATAAATATTAAATTATCAACCATTTTTAGTTTATTTATTTCCAGTCAAGACTATTTTCATCTAGTTCACTAATTATTGAAGATGATGTTTGGAGTAAAATTCTTGAATAATTTTCATACTATATTTATAGTCATTAGCGCCTGTTCATTGTAATAGGAACATTGTTATAAAGAAGATATATAAATAAATATTTTATATTTCTGTAAATATGATTACTATAACTTATTATTAATACAATAATTTATACGATTTTTTTATATTCTTTTAATTTATTATTGTTCGTTTTTCAAATAAATAAGTTCAGTTAAATCCTTATGCTTTATATGATCTGGAAAATTTAATTATATTTATTTTTAAATTTGTAAAATTGATATTTGAGGAGTAGTAAGTTTAATGGCAGTAATGCTCTTCCTACTAAACAGTAACCCAGATAAAATGCTCTCAAATATCTTAAATTCTATTCCGTCCCCGTTAAGAATCATTGATTTAAAGTGTAAATGAGCTGCCAGTTCGAATCTATATTTGAACATTGCGAGATTTATGCAAATAATTCATTAATATTTTTAGAAATTAAAAAAAAAATGTTTTTCTGTCTTGCTCTACATTTTGAAAGTGTACTTTAGAAAAATATCAATAATAGTTACTGGATTTTCACATTTTTATAATTGATAATTAATTGATTTTATTGTAAAGCGACTAATTTTGTATAAGGTAAAACATTTTATTTTTGTCTGAAAGTAATTGTATTTTTCTGTTTGTTAATATTGAGTGTAATTTGTTTTAAATAATGCCATACTGGCAAATACTGGTTAACGACATTTCGTATTATTTGTCAGTAGTGACGTCTTGTTATAAATAATTTCAATGGGGAACACTTTGATTTAGACATCAAAACATTATTCTAAATAATACAGGAGTTGTTGAATGATAAAAAGTATTATTAGGAATTTATAATTTATTATTAAATAATGCATATCTTCATTGAATGAAAAACTGCTCCGTTTAACAATTTATGCTTTGTACTTTTTATTTAATTCATATTTTTTTATAAGAAAAATGAAATAGATACTGTTTAACTTAGTAAACGTAGCCATTTTATCTACAATTCATGATCGTTTGAATTAATTGGAGCTCTCCAAACTGTTAACTTCTCCGCTGTTAAAATTTTTTGTTTTAATATTATTTAACCTATTTGTATTTTGATTTGTTTATATATATTTACACACATACGCAGGCACACAGCACACATACACACCCGCACACACACATATATATATATATATATATATATATATATATATATATATATACATATATATATATATATATATATATATATATATATATATATATATACATATATGTATATATATATATATATATATATATATATATATATATATATATATATATACATATATATATATATATATATATATGCGTGTGTGTGTGTGTATTAATATGTGAAAGTTTTGTTGAGTTGAATGAATCTTTTTACATGGTATATGTGTTCTACCTGCATTTGTACTCCTTTTTTGTTTTAAACCAATCATAAAAATAAGCGGGCTCATTTTGTAAAAGTGCTTTTGCTGAAACTTCCTTGTTTGCTGAATGAATCTCTATAGATGATAATTGAGTTGGAATTAAAATGATTTACAGTGTGTTTATAAATAATTAGAAGAGATTATTGATAATATTTTTGTAAAAAAAGCAGTAAAAATGATAATAGAAATAATATTGACCATAAGGAGAGGTCGATGACTGATACGGTAATAAATGTCATTGTAAACTGAAACCATTATAGAATATGTAGCTATCTAACGTAGCTAAATATAACTTAATGTAAACTATTTTGCTGTCAGTGTTTCATTTCTGAAGTGTTGCGAAACAAGAGTCTATAAATTGTGACGTCATAAGTATATTATGGAGATCATTTGATGGGCCCGTATCAACATATGCGGTAGGATGATTTATTTGATTTTGAAAAATTTCTTCGAAGTGCCCAAAAACCCAATAACCAACCAACCTTGAGAAATTTCTCCTTAATTTTTAAATTCTAACAATTGTAATATGAAACTGAAAAATAGTTAAAAGTATTGTGGTATTAGTTTTCGTACTCAAGGAAAATAAATTAGAGTGTAAAATTTTATTTTAGAAAATGTATATATATATATATATATACACACACACACATATACACACACATATCCCCACACACACACATATCCCCACAAGTATTAAAAAACTTATTGTTGCTTGATTACTAGCGGTTACATAAGTTTCACATACTTTTGCTAGTTTCATACATAACGGATTGTATTTTATTTTAAACTAGAAAATATAATTGTTTCTTAAGTATTGTTACATTAAGTTATGACTTTGTTTTAGTTAGAGTAGTTAGTTAAACACCTACATACTTATATATATATATATATATATATATATATATATATATATATATATATATATATATATATATTGAAATTTTAAGAGGTGTAATGGTAAAATTTTAAAGGTGATGTAGTTGTTAATTACTGCCATTACTAGTCTGATTTGTCATGTTGTTATTTTTTTGTACCTTGAACTAAAATTGGAAATGAAATGATTGTTTTGAAGATATTTGAAAAGATGTGGCCTACTTTCTGGAGTCTATTTCAATTTGTTTACATTATTTGAAAAGTTTTAAGGTGCTTTTAATAAGTTTTTTGCTTCAGATAAATGTGTTTTGAATAATATACAATAAAAAAAATTTAAATCGGTGCATTTTTATAAAACAATCTGCAAAAAATTGAGATAGACTGTGTATATACAATTAAGAAAGCATTAACTATGAATGTTATTATTAAAATTATATTTGTGGTAAAAAATTATTATTATGGTATATATATTCATACAACAAAATATTGTATGTTAGTACATAAGTATTTGCTTAACTCAATTTCAAATCTTATTACATATAATATAAGAAAATCTTGATTTATTTTATCTTTCCAGGCTTGTATCGATGACAATCTTGATATGGTTGAATTCCTGGTAGAGCACGGTGCGGATGTAAACCGTGGCGATAATGAAGGTTGGACACCATTACATGCTACTGCATCATGCGGGTTTCAGTCTATTGCAAAATATCTCCTCGAAAATGGTGCCGATGTAGCGGCTGTAAATAATGATGGTGAATTGCCTGTAGATATTGCTGAATGTGATGCTATGGAGGAGTTATTACAATCAGTGATTGACGAGAGAGGTATGTATTTTTAGAGATTACTACCCTTGAAATGTGTTATTTTGTTTGTTTATTTTATTATCTAAACAGTACTCTATTATTTTATTGTAATAGAAGTATATTTGTAATTGTAAGTGAAATTCGTCATTAATAATTTTTGGGAGTAATTAAGCACATGAAGTACTAAGTTTTGGATATTTCAGTGTTTATTTGATATAAATAAGAAACTGTTTTAAACAAAAAGTACTCGTAATGTTAATAAAGTTGTTAATTATTTTGTAATATAGTCTTCTTTTCATGTATTTATCATTTAAGGTTGTAGAATTGTCTTATGGGCATCAAATAAATATTTCTTTAATTATTTCAGTTAGTTGCATATTGTTTTTTTAACATTAATTTTATAAGGAAAATGTTTCTCTGACATTTTACCCTTGTGTTGTTCAAAAAGATGAAAGTTATAGGACGATAAGTTTTAAAAAAGAAGAGACGAGAATGTTAGTTTAGAATGGAATGTATGTGGATAATTTTGAGTGGTATAAACTTTTGCATAAATAGACGTTGTTAAGCAGCCAACAGTTTTTTTTAATTAATTGAAAACGATTATGGATTTAAAAATTTTTAGTTCGCAATAAAAACACTTGTTAATAATTACCCTCTTTTTCAAATACTTTTTTGAGAATGCAATGTTACTTTTTGTAGATTGCAGTATTCTGATTTTTTTCGTGTGTGAGGGGAAGAGTCAATGCATGACTGGATGTAACTGTATGTTTCAAAATTTATATATCAATAATGAGATATATACGACAAATTACTTTGCATTGTGGTATACTTTTTACTGAATTAATAGAACAATCACATGATATAAACTTTGTCCAATTTTGTACGAGAACAATCGAAATATAGTTTAGTGTAATTATACTGTAATTCAAATAGAGTAACATCTCTTATTTGTTTATTACAGTATTTTTATATTTTTTTCAATACATTCGCCGAATAAGTACACTGCAAGTTTAATTTTCTTTATGTAGAATAATCTTTTGTATGCTTTAATTTGATTCATTTCTGTGGAAAATTGTGTCAATCATTTTTATGTAGAATATGTTCTTGAGGACAGTTATAGATCTTGGGTAGAATAGAAATAAAATAAAGATATGTGGTTTTTAGTGTGTTATATCTAATAATTTTTCTAAGACATTATTTTCTCGTAGTGAAAATTTGTTTCCGCAAATTTATATTGTTGACGTTGTTTATTTTCTTAACAATTCTTATTATATTGTCAATTGAAAAATTAAATTAGTTGTATTTGACTTATAGGAATAGACTGTGATCAAGCAAGAAGTGAAGAGGAGAGACGGATGCTACAAGATGCAAAAGAATGGGTTGCAGGAAATGATAATGAAAGTGTAAATAAACCACATCATAAAACAGGAGCAACGGCGCTACATGTTGCTGCAGCAAAGGGTTATGTTGACGTACTGAAGTGAGTTTTCTTTTATATATACGTGGGAGTTTTGAAGAGTAACATTTTAATTGTGGTTTCGATTCTGGTGTGTAATGGTGAATCCTAGTTTCATCCATGGTCATAAAACGCCAGATGAAACCCGTTGGATTCTGCAACTGTTCCATGAGTCGGCCGATGTTCGCCTACGAATTCGTTTTTACTCTACAGTGAATGAACGTGGCACCCATCTTGTGGAAGTTTTTTCATACGCAATTCATTATGTAAAATGAAATGCGTCCGCTCAGTTGAGATACCTATGACCTCTGCTATCTCGCTCACTTTCACTCGCCAGTTGAACAAAACTATATTGTGTACTTTATCGATGATTTCTGGCGTGACAGCTGTTGTTAGGCCTCCTGAGCGTGGTGCATCTTCAATGCTCATTCTACCACGTTTAAATTCATTCAGCCAAAGTCAAATGTTATCGTAGGAAGGACAAGATTCACCGAATGTAGGAACTATCCTCTCATGGATTTCTTTTGCTGTTTCCCTTCCAAAAAAGAACTGAAATACACCTCGAATTATCTATTTTGCGTTTTCGCATGAAATGCTTAAGTTGAAACAACTGTCACACGAATAATTAATGGCAGAATAACTTGCAACTTTCCCATGCATTACTAAAAGGGATGGAGCTATATGAAAACATATAGTTGCCCCCCTCTCCTTCAGCGTATATATATATATATATATATATATATATATATATATATATATATATATATATATATATATATTAAATATTTTTACTATTAATAATTTGAAGTATTTTTATACATCAATCACAAAAATTATATATTTCTTGGAAATATGCTTAATAAGTACATTTAAAAGTATTGTTTAAATTCTTTTTCTTTATCGTTACATACTATATATTTAAAAGCTATGTCATCAGATTTTGATATATTTTTTTCTTATTAACATCAAGAATTAATTAAAAAATAAATACGGCATCTGGTCTAGTTTGCTGTTTTTACGTAATTATTAAATAGTTATTCATACATTTATTCGTAAATGTTAAATTCTTTTTAATATTTATTTATTTTTAAAAAAATTTAAATTTTATTTGACAAATATTGGATGTTTTTCAGTTATACAAATAACTCATTATTTTCTGACAAGATATCAATTGATATTATTTCATGTTAAGTTTATGTAATTATCATTTGTGTATATTTCATATTTGATTTTAGAAATATTTGTACTTTGTTGGTTAAAATTTAAAGAAAAAATTGTATTAACAATTAAAGAAAAAAAGGCGATATCATGCGATACAGCCGATAGTCTTAGAGGATAAATTATAATAGTTTGAAATGGATAAATTAGGATAAATTATAATAGTTTGAATGCTTACAAACATAGTTTTAATTAACTATTTCAGATACTTTTTTGTTTCTGCATGACTGATTTAAATGATTTGTATCTAATTGCATTACATGTGAACAATATGTCGTCATGGTTGGTAAAACATATTGATTTATTCAAGGCTTGTAATAAAATTCGTTACAATGAGATATGATTAAAAAGTGTTCTTTTATGATAATTTTTTGGTATTGTAAACTTATATGTAATTCATTAAGTACATTTAGTTTAGTAAAATACATTTTGGAAATTACTGCAATTATAGTAAATTATATTATTGTAAAATTCATTGTATTTTTAATGAAAAACATTTATTTGTATAAGATTTATATATATGTATATATATATATATATATATATATATATATATATATATATATATATTTATATAAAAGTTAAATATTTGAAAATTATTTATAGAGTGCTTCTTCAAAGTGGCCTTGTTGATGTTGACTCCCAGGATTCAGATGGATGGACACCTTTACATGCAGCTGCATATTGGGATCAAAAAGATATGGTTAAGCTTCTTGTAGATAATTTAGCAGATATGGATATGAAGAATTATGTAGTTAGTATAAAGTCTCTATTGTATATAGTAATTGAATATTTAATTTTAAGATTTTGTATTTAGTATATACAGTTTTTTTCCTTTTATTATTTTGATAATTGGTTTTACTAGGCATTTAAATGAAATGATTTTGAATATAAAGTAATTGTATTTGTATAGTTGGTAACATTAAATTGATGATATCTGATTTTGGCATAAATTAAAAAATAAACTTTGATGTAAAGATAACAAAAAGTGAGTTCTGAATATGTTTCTTAAAAGCTTTGAATGGTTATGTTGTCCAATCTGAATATGTTACATACATTTAATATAAAACACTTTTAACACTGTGAATAACTTCACTTCACAAGTGATGTCTTTTTTCTCTCCATAAACCATACAATTTTTTTCTGATCAAAAATATTCAATAAATTATCATTGATTATTTTTGATTGTCACCTATGTACATTTTGATGACCGTCCACAGAGTGCCAATATAGAGAAAATATCTTCATCAAGTTATTAATTTTATGAATATATTTAAGTCAAAGATACATTTAAGTTATTAATTTTATTTTATTTGTTTACTTTTTAGGGACAAACTGCTTTTGATATAGCAGATTTGAACATGTGCAGGTATTTACAAGATTTGAAAGAAAAACAACCTACTTTAAATCGAGAATTGATAAATAATAGAAAATTAGCCAAGAGACGAATAGAAGCAAAAGTTGAAGCTCCTTCAAAAGTTAAAAAAGTTGACATTGAAAATGAAAAAGATAAAGAAGATGAAAATGAAGATGTTGGTAAGCTGATAAAAAATACTATAAATTAGTTCAGCTATTTACATTTATAATCAAATACACACACGTTCATTTCATATGTATGTTTTTATACATTTAATACCTTGTGTGTGTCTTATCTATATATCTGTCTATCTACTATCTAACTATTATCTATCCATCTACCCATCTATCTATTTATCTGTATACATATATATATATATATATGTATATATGCCAATACACAAATACAAGAAGTTAATACAAATTATCTAATTACTTGTAGAGTAAAATAAATTTCTTGTTAAGTAATTTAAATTTAATCATGATTTATTTATTAAATTTAGGTTTAAGCAGTATATTTGCTTAGTAAAAATTTGTTTCTTTAACTTAAATTTAATAAATTTGATATATTTTGTCTAAAGTTTTATCTAAGTACTGTTATTATCAAATATAATTAGTTTTTGTAATAAGTATATGGAAGTCTATGATGGTTGCAAAAACGTAAAGTAAAAAAAAAAATGTATTCTGATGAAGTGAATGATTTGTTGAACAATTAAAAATCGATGCTATTATCATTTTACATGTGATTTTGGTACTTTGTTGAAATGTTTTCAAATGCGGCTAGATACTAATGTACATGTTGTGTATGTATGAAATAGTGTACATATTCTGTATTTAAAATTTTGATGCATGCTGCTCAGAATTGGATTTATCTTTACTTAGTGACACGGATACAGACACTAGTGATACTTCTGAGACAGAGACTAGCTCTGCAAATTGTACTGATGATGGTGAGTTAGTTATTTAAGATTTGATATTTAGATCGTGGATTAATAAAATTAAGTACATATTTTACTATCATTATTACAGTTGCGATAGAAGTTTATGTATTAGGTTTTTTTAATAACTTATATTGTGGTAATGCATTAGAGTCTATAATTAGAAAATTATAAAAAGTAGTTCTTAGTAACTTATTTAAATCTAAGTATTAATTTTAAAGAAATATAAGTAATAGAGGGAAATAAGTTAAATTATTTTGTTGTTTGTTTTATTATATTATAAAACAAACAACTTTTTGTTTTATTATAAGTTGATTTGAATTTTTATATAATTATATTTGTATGCCACTATATAATTTATCATTTTAGTAATATAGATATTATCTATTAAAACTAATATTCAGTTTTAATTATGATAAGAATGATTTACTTATTTTTGAATATAATTCAATGTAGATGTTAAATAGTAATAATTTTTGAATATGTATGCTTTATACTGTTCAAATTAGTAATAGTTTATTTTACAGTATATTTTTGACTATATTATTTAAGGTTAATATTTAATGTTCATTAATTTTTAAGACCAATACTAACTATTGATGAATTAATTGATAAGTAGAAATGTGTCATCATAAAATTTTGGTATAATTTAGAGAATATGAATGTAAATAATTTTATACTTACAGAAAAGAAGAATCGTGTCAATGCTGCTGTTTCAATAAGTGAAACAAATAGAATATCAACACCACCTCTCTCTCAAAACAATATACCAAAGGCTCAAACACAACCACCTAATATATCACCACGTTCACTTGCAGAAAATGATGATACAAATGCTCTTCCTTCATGGCGTAGACCAGCTTCATTTAGATCAAGATTAGAAAATGAATCACCTACAAAAAATCTTACTTTACGTAAGTACTAAAAAATATATTCCTGTTGTATTAAATGACTTTTTTATCCCTTCATTTTAATGTTATGTCATACAATTTATTTTATCTGTTGATCATTTTTCTTGGAAATTTGATATAATCAATTTTTCTTCATTTATTATAACATAAATTAAAAAAATATATTCAAGTAATAACTTTTCAGTTTCTTTAATTTAATGTTGTTAGTTCTTAAGTTTAATATAATTAATTTTAGGTATTGGTGATAAAGAACAGAAAAGTTCAACGTCACCATCTCGTAACAATACAGATTCAGATGTAGTTCTGAGACGTGCACATAGTTTTGAATCAGATGAGAGGTAACTTTTTAATTTGACATTCAATAAGTAATTTAATTTTATATTCAATAATTTTTTCTGTAAGATTTTGTACAATGCAGATATTAATATTATTTAAGTTTTTATTTTATATTTGCACTTATAATGTATTTTAATGTTTATTACTAATTGCACTGAATCATTTCATATATAATTCCAATTTGAAATTTTCTTGTCTTATTGAAATTGAAAATAAAAGAAGCTACATAATTAATTTGTTATTTAAGACACTGGAATTACAAATATGTATTTTAGTACTATAATTATTTTTAAAAGTACATTTTTTGTTGAATGTATTTTTTTCTCTTGATAATTAAGATATTGTTTTTTTATATTATTTATAATTATGTTATTAACAATTATTTTTTGGAAAGAAAACAGTTGGATTTATTTTTTAATTATTATTATTAACTGTGTCACATAATTAATTAGTCTTTATACTAATTATATTTATACTGATTTAGTAATTATACTCAAATTAAAAATGATAATTATTATATAGTACAAACAAACTCTTACTAAATTTATAACAATCTAATGTTGCAAAATTATAATTAAAATATACTAATTTGCTGATTCCAAAAAATAACATATTAATTTTTGAAACTTTTGTAAATATATGTTGATTCTGTGCATCATTTCATTTTTTAATTACTTAACACTTGTCTGAATGGTTCATTAACATGAATTGTAATATGTTATTAATGATTTTTTTTAAAATATGGATTATATTGTATGTATTACAAAAATTAATTTTAATTTTTTTGATCTTAATAATTTGTTTTTTATTTTTAACGGTTACTTTTTTTTTACTAAAATTCAAATTAAGTTTATCACGTGTTATTTTAATAATTGTTTTTATTAAATATTAAAATTTGAATTAATTTGTTCAAGTAAATTATATTATTTTTCATGTTTTGTAAATGAATTATTTAGACAGATCCATAAATTGTGCATTTCTATTAGTTCGCCTGTTGAGAGTGGTTTGTTTTTTGCATGTGTGGCAGGTTTTATCTACGCTACAAGGAACTACAAGCGCGTATCAAAGCAAATTCTTTTCCTGTATCATCAGCGGCCCATTTTGTTTTAAATCAGGACAAATCCTCTGACCTAAATCCACGAAAACCTTATTCATTATTGAGACATGGTTCATTGAAAACACTTAGAGAAACTAATATTGACGATAGGGATGATATGATAAAGGTTTTTAATAAATCGACTTATCCTATGGGAATTGTAAATTCTAGTCTTAACGATGACCAAAAAGTTGCTTCTCTTAATAAAAAATTAAACACACTGACAATAAATGATAATTCAAATTATATGAGTACTTCCCAGAATTCTGATCAAACCATTTCCTCTCCGTCTGTTAATTTGACTCGTTCTACTTCCCTAAAAACGGATCGTTGGCTGCTATCAAGGTATGCTGTAATATTTCTCTTGCTTCAAATGCATGCTGTAGTTCATTTCTAAATAACCGATTAATTGGAATGAGTGCTAGTAACATTTCATTTTTTTTTCAATCTTATTCCATTATATATATATACATATATATATATATATAAATATATATGTATATATAAATTTTATATATAATATATATATATATATATATATATATATATATATAAGCACTTGTATCATTGACATTATTTTGTATTTAGTGTATATAAAATTGATTTTGAAATTTATATATATATATATATAAACTATACACACACACGTACATACATATGTAATCTATCTATATTTATACACGTTAATCATACTTGTAATCTTTACTATTGTAAAGTAATTGGATTTAAAGAGTATTATTATAATTAAATAGTTTGAAATGTATATTTTGTGTTCTATGAAATTCAGTTATTAATATAAACAATAGATTTCTTATATTAGTAAATTAAAACTAGAAAATACTAAAAGTTAATATTCAAAAATATTCATATTTAATTTTTATTTTGTAGAGTGCCTGTACAAACACCAAAAGAATCTTCATCAGATTTAACAAATAGCAGTATTACTTCAAATGTGTCAACACCACTTCACACAAATGCTGTAAATACATCACCTAATAAATCACCAACATCTCCAACGGCTACAAGTCCTCAGCCTACAAGTCAAGTTAGAAGGTTAGTTAATTTATGTGTGTATATATATATATATATATATGTAAATATGTATATATATATATATATATATATATATATATATATATACATAAATATAAAATATAAAACATCACTTCATTGTAGTAGTATAATAAGTCTATATGTTTGCATATATGCATATATTCTATTTTGTACTATTATAATTTTCTCCTTTTTTTAGTTTAAAAGATATTAAGATTATTCATTAAGAAATAATTTATTGTTAATGATATTGATAAAAATTCTCTTCTTCAAGTTGTTGTGTGCATAGGGAATTTTCTATAAATGTAAATGTGTATCATAGTGTTACTCACAAACCACCAGTCACGGGTGCACCTGTACCAACAACAGTAGTCACTCCGTCGACCCCTCCGACATCAATAAGTCCAACAACCCCAACACAAAGCACTACAAACAAACTGAGCCCAGGAAATATATTCAAGAACTTTTTCAAGTAATTAGAAATTCTTGATCAAGAGTGAAGCAGTGCTACTTTTTTTACTAATTATTTTTTTATATTTATTATTAACAATTTTAATTTATACCAATATGAATAGATGTGTGTTTGTGTGTGCATGTCTGAAGGTAAATTTATGTTTGTTCATAAATAAATGTAGGTGTTCATTATCTTATTAGTTTATAATTTAATTACTAATTTAGTGTGTACATATATATATATATATATATATATATATATATATATATGTGTATGTGTGTGTGTGTGTGTGTATTTATAATTATATATATACACACATACATCATGTGTGTTTATTCGCTATTGTATTGGTTTTAAATGCAATTAAAACCTTAAATGTATTCATATTTAATACATTTTTAATTGTTATATAAAAAAATAACAAATTGTTAGCAGTATTAATATTTCACATATTTGCTGTTAGAATAATTTTTTTCATTTTTAATACTAATTTATATATAAATATATATATATATAATTGTATGCATGTCTTTTTGTTATTCAGGTCATTTGTTCCTCCCGTTCGAGATGAAGAGAGTGAGACACAACGTAAAGCGCATGCTAAACGAGTTCGTGAGACTCGAAGGTCGACACAAGGAGTTACACTTGATGAAATAAAATCTGCCGAACAACTTGTAAAAAGGAAAAATCAGCCTACAAATACCACATCACAAGTTAATAGCAATTCAGATCAGGTAATAAAAGTTATTTACATTATATTTATTATAAATATAAAATGTAAACTGATATATTTTTTTTATTGCTTGAATTATTGTAAATATACTTTTATTAGAAGTTTCTAACAGATTGCCATTGTGTTTGATTTTCAAATGTTTATTTTATTTTTTTATGTGCTTATTACTATTTTTTATTCTAAGTATTTATAGAGTATTAGAAGAAAAATATTTTTCTATTCAAAAGTATATGTATAAAGAAACAGTAATTATGAAAGAATAGAACCAAAATTAATTCAATTTTGTCAAAATATTTTGAATTTTATTCTTTGTTAACTAATTGAGGGTTGTAACTAACAATGTTTTTTTAACAAAATCATTTTTGTGCTTCTATTCAATATATTGTACAAATTGTTTGATTTCATTCTGACATTTTCATAAACCACATACCATTAACTTTTCTAGAGGAGAAACTTATTATTTATTGATAGGATACATAAGAAACAGATTTTATTATTTTTAGTAGACAGTGTATTATTGTAAAGGTTTAAAAAATTCATACACGCACACACATTAATAGTTTACCACCAGTTTTTCGAATAGTGAAGTTAATATGAAGTAAAACAAATATTTATTCTCTTAAAGTTATAAATGATATCTGTTTATTTAAATCATAAAGTAAATTATTTTGTTAGTATTGAATAAATTTTTAAAAATGTATTTGGTACTATAAAAGAACTGAACAAAACATTTAAATTTTTTGTATTAAACATTTCTTTGATATACATATCATGTTAATGCTTAACCGTTAATGCTTGCCATACTAACACTTTCAAATATACACATTGCATCATAACCAGGCTCCAACTGTAACGACTTCTAACGGAGACATGAGCGTCACTGCGACAATAACGACAGGCGCTCCGACGGTTGTGTCCCGTAATCAGGAAGAACCAAGTGCATTACAAGAGCGTAGACCTTCGTGGAGGTTGCGCGTTGATAACAATGGAAGCAAGGTAGTGCGACAGTATAGAAACTTTTTTGTTGCTTAACTGATTTTTATCATTTTTTTAAATAGCTGTTGTAGTTTATAGCTATTATATTTTGTATTTTAATGCAATTAGATTTTTTGATTCATTTCATTATTTTTATTAATTATTAACTGGTAAATATTTTATTATTTTTCCATTATTCGTTATTATGTTTATATATTTAGTGTATCATTTTAACATATAGTATTGAAATTTTTTTATTATTAGTTTTTTTAAAAAAACTATTCTTATTCTTTGTAAATGACTTTTTGTTTACTTCATCATGCATATTATTTACATTCCAAGTTTCTTGAACATATAATTAAACAATTATGTTTCTCGTTTGTGGTGTTTGTAGTCATCAGCTTGATATTTTTTTTTTGTAATTTCAGCAGTGATGCCAGTATGTACAAATTATTTTATTTTTTCTGCATTTAAGTATTTATTTTTTAAATAAAATAATTTGTTTTATTTAAAATAATATCTAATGAAATCTTTTCTTTTCTATAACTACTTATTTTTATTATCAGTTGTAGTGTTGATTATATTTTTCACTATTTACTTTTAATGAATGTAGTTTGGTAATTATTCCTTTTTATCATTTTATCTATGCATGTGTATCTAATATATTTTCTTATTAGTTTTTTTTAAATGTAGTTATTTTGTAGTAAAATGTTTATCATAATTACTTTATTGTTCTATTACAACAATCTGTATAACTGGCAAATTTTCTAATAGTATTCTTCAAGTTTTATATAATGTACTTTTTCTGTTTTGTATGTGTGATATTACTTGCAATATTTTATTGGAAATTCTTTTTATTTGCCTTTTTAAGATTACTTTTCTGATTTTTACCCATTTATTTTTAACTTTATACTATTATTTGCAATGTAAATAGCTTATATATATATATATATATATATATATATATTAGTTTAAGTAAAATGGACTGATAGCTCATCGCTGTTAGTTTATTTTATTATATTTACAGATGTAATAAGATGTCGGTTCATATTACTTTTCATTGAAATTAAAAATTTTATTAATTGTTTATTTGCCTAAAACTATAATTTACCATTGCAATATATTTTTTGAAATTATTTACGTAAGCTATTTCATTTCACATTTATCTCACCGGTTTATGCATAATATTAACTCAGACAATGGTAAATAATTATTATGTATAGAAATTGAACTTTAAATTTATACATATATTTGAATGAATATATTTTATTAAGTATTAAAAATGTTGCTCATTGTATTTACCTTTTCACATTGAATAGTATGAAACATTTCTAATATATAAATACTCATATATACCAATTCGGTTGATATTGACTGTGATACATTACCGCACCAGTTTGGTTGATATTGACTGTTAATACATATCTGCACAAAAAATGAATTATTTAAGTACATGTTTGATTTTCATTTGTATTGTATTTGTTAAATAATTATCTAATTTAATTTTATGCTTTAACCTTCTTTCTGCTTTTGGAATGTTTTTTTTTTATGGCCTTATATATTTATGCCTGGAATATGAGTTTATTTTTTTATACACATTGTATTTAACCTAATGATATTGTATAAAATTCACAATTTCTTACACATAAAGAAACATTTTCAAACCTTTGGTTTTGTTAATCTAGAGTAATTTATTTTTTTCCTTGGAAATGTTAATTTTAGATACATTTGATGATACATTATGATATATATATATATATATATATATATATATATATATATATTTTTTTTTTAAAATCTGCTTTTATAATAATATCTTTTAATTGTATATTATATATTTGGAATAATTCATAATTTAAAATGTGGTTTATTGATACTTATTTCTTTATATTTTTATTTTTGAAGTTTTGATTGAATTGATGATATCCCCTCCCCATATATATATATATATATATATATATATATATATATATATATATATATATATATATGTATGTGTATATATATATATATATATTTTTTGGGTAACCTGAGTTCTTGTTCTTCCCTATTAGATTAGATTTGATACATGTGCCGTCTTCTGGTAGATTTTAAATACTGTTTTTAATTCTTTTATGTAAAGATTCACTTATATGGGGTATAGTTTATAATTTTAAGGTATAAAATATTGTCACTATTTGCATTTATTTGTTTTTTTTTAATACATTATTTTTGTATATTTTAAGAATTTCTAAAATATTTAATCTTATGCCCATATTTTTAATTTTTGTTATTTGCATTGTATTATTTATATTTTTAATGTTATGTCTTGCTTCTAATTTGTGTTGAGCAAATATCAAAATATGAGTGTTATTATATTTAATGTAATTTATTTGTACTTTATAATTTCTTGACATTTTTTGGAGCTCTCTTTAAGATCAGCAAAATGTCTACTTTTCACGACCTATTTTGGCCCCTATGCTCATATTCAAGTGGAGTTTGAAGAATTTTAATTTACTTTATACTCCATTTATGCATGTATTATGGAGTGTGCTTTATAGTTTTAATGTATGTTAATGTAATTTTAATTTATAGAATAATGGGTTGCTATCGGTATTCATTTGCTCATCTAATATAATATGTTTATTTTTACATTCTTGAGAACTTGAAATAAAAATAAATATATTGAATAAGAGAATACCAAGTGATGCGTTATGTTATAAATCATAAACTATAAACCACATCCCATAATACATATGTAAATAGAGTATAAAGTGAATTAAAATTAGTTTCAAAATCTACTTAAAGATAACACAGATGCGAAACCGGTCGCGGAAAGTAGACATTCAACTGATCGTAAAGAAAGAGGACCTCTAGGACAGAATTACATAATAGTTATTAATTCTGTTCAAGTTATATGTGTTTTGACGTATGGGGTGTAATGTATAACAGTTTTTAATATATTTGTTTGTTTGAAAGGATTGTAATATAATATGTTTGAAGAGTTGTGTTATATATTTAAAACCGATCCATTTTCTTTTTATTTTCGTAGTTGAGATTTGTTTATTTAGTTTGAATAAGGGTTTCTTGTAATTTATATCGTTGAAAAGTTTATTATGTTTGGAGTATATCTGGAATTTATTGCTTAAATTGAATGACTAATGAAATTATTACATTTTTATTTGTATTCTTTTTTTGTTTGTTTTATTAATTGGCAGATTTATTACTCAGTTTGTTATGCTTTTTAAAAATTCTATTTTATTAATTTTAGGATGGTTAGAGTAGTTATTGATTATTATGTAAGTGTAAATAATGCATGAAAATTTCGTGATTTGTATTTTTTAACTTTTTTATTTTGTTATATTTAAGCTGAGGAAATTTATTGAATTATTTATTTCTTCTTTTAAAGTGACATTTATTTTGGATGGAGTGAGTAAAATATATTTCTACGGGAAATAAACTTGTAAAAAATATTAATTAAAGAAATTTCTAACAAAACTAATTGAACAAATCTCTCTCTATGTATATAAATGAAAAGAATGGTAATATTTATATATGTAAATAATGAAATATATATATATATATATATATATATATACATATATATATATATAGTAACAAAACTTTAAAAATATTACATAAAAATAACCTTTAAAAAAACAAGAGCAAGTAAAATTATTGCACATTAAACCCTATGTAAAAAACACTAACATATAAAATTTAAACAGAGTTAATAAACTAATTTATTATACGTCTAATAATGAATGTATTCGCTAAATGGATAGAATGTTCAAAGGCAGATGTAATGTACGTATACATTATATTAAGTGTAATAAAACTGGTATTTTGATATTTATTCAACACATATTAGAAACATAACATAACATTATAGATATAAATAATCTCCAATTTAAATAATAAAAATTGAAAATGAAGGCATAACATTAAATATTGTAAAACCTTGAAATATAGAAAAATGGAAATAATGTGGTCAATATAAATAGTAATGCGATATTTTATACAATAAAATTATAAATCATATCCCAACTAAACCACGTACAAACAAACCTTTATGTAAAAGAATTAATCTGCTTTTAAAATTTATCTGTAAATGGCACATGTGCGGATACTGGTATTGAAAAACACTTATGTAAGCTAAAATAATAAAGAGCATCATTAATACAAGGATTTAATTAATACCAATATAAGCATATATAAAGATAAGTTTGTATTTTGAAATAAGCAAGACAATTATTTTTTGTCTGTTCTGAAAATAGGGTTTACCAACCATTTCTCAAAGAACAAAGTTGAAATCAAAGATTGAATGAGCGTCATGTAAAACAATGTTAGCGTTTAGTTTACAGATATGTTATTTATTTTTCTTGTATTGAAGATTAATTTATTAACGAAAATAAAAATTGATGAGTATAGTATGTATATTTAATTGATAGATTAATTGCGAAAAAATATAGTATACTTTTATAATTACAATTTTTTGTTTTTATAATTAAAATAGTTTAAATTGGAAGATGCGAACACAATAGCAGGCGCGCCAACAGTATTTGTTCGAAGAGGAACAGGAACTGGACCAGCACCAATGACACCTTCATCTGCACCTGTCGAAGTCGGTTCTCCAACTGCAGAAACTACCGTTGTGTTACCTCTTAGACGTTCATCAAAATCAGTTGATGATAAAGGTAAAGTATTTTAAATTTGAATTGTTTTATATTTTAATGATAATGATTTTTTCTTCTAGAACAAGATAAAGAAAATGATGTTAGAAATGCACAAGCAACACAAGCAGTTATTCAAAGAAGGCGTCGGCCTAAACGCAGATCAACAGGCGTTGTTCATGTTGATATGGATGTAAGTATACAAATTTATACATTTTCTGTTTATAAATTTTATATGTTATTTACTTAAATACAGTTGTGTATATCTAACACTTGTGTACTAAATGTACTGTATTAAAGCACATGCAAAACACATATATACATTGTAAATATTATATACATGTACGATGTGTATTCATTTATACACACTCTTTTTATATGTATGCTTTTGACCTATAGCACTTGAACCTTACATACTTAATATATACTGTGGGTTATCAATGGATATAGTGCCTCTTTGGGTACATTTTTGATGTATAATATTATTTCGAAGGTGAGGTGATTGTTATCAAATATACACTATCGTATTCTCATAGTAGACATCTAAATTTTAATAAGTTTAGAGTCAAATGTAATTAAATTATCGGACTCTTATGAAGCGCACATACCACGTTATATTTATTTATTTAAAAAATGAGAATATAAAAAAACAAACAAAAGTCATTGTATATAACGTGGGTCAGTGTTCATTTTGTTCAACGCGAAGGCGAGGTACCGCAACTCTGTAATTAGCATACTTTAGTTAAAATTTGTACTATTGTATTATATTCATATCAATAAATTCATTCGCTCTCTCTCTCTCTCTCATTTTGAAATAGCGAAGTATTTTTTTTATGATTTAACGGGGTTGCATTATGTAGTCTCATCATCGGAGTTTGAGAACGATCATGATGTAAGAAATTACATGCCTGCCTTTTTATATTGTCGTCTGAAATAATATACATATTGAGAAATGATGCTCTCTAACCCATTATGTGCTTGTTGAACAATGTATTCTTTTTGTATAAATTCAGGTTATCGATCGTAATTGATTATTTTTATTTATTTATTCCTTTTTTTAATAGGAAATCGATCCTGATAAACAAGATTCTAATGGAGGAGGTGATTATGATGACTGTTCTATTAAATTGAATCATCAAGATGTAAGTACCTTTTTAGATTTTTGTATGTAATGCGAATAATTGAAGTGCACTGCGTGAAACTTTCTTTAACCATGAATATATTTGAATGATAACCGAATATGTTGTACGGATAGATTTTTATTTGTGTGAAATATTTAGTTTTGGAATTTATTTTTAACAATTTATAAGTAAAATAATTTTGATTATTGGTAATATTTCAGTATAGAATGTTTTTTTTTTTATAAATAGAAATTAATAAAAAAATGTAATTTTTAAATACCAAAGTAAAAATATAATAATGAACAATAACAAAATAACAGTTCACAATATAAGTTATTAATATATGAAGAAATAACAGTTGATTATAAAGTCGAAAAAATGATCTTAATTTCGATTGACATTAGTCGATGTTATAATTAACATTAGAGTATTTTGCCAACTGGTCTATTTAATTGATTTAGTCTAGATTAGCAGGTTAAAAATTCTTAGTGCCAAAGCTATGTTGCCTCATTGTAACTTCTATCATTGTGGTATTTTGGTCCATAAACGTTTGGCCTCTGATGAATGTATTTTTTGTCACTTTTTTGAATCATCGAAATAGGTTAATCTCGGTTTAATTTTCGTAATATATTTTATTAGTATGTGTATTTAGGTATGATGTCTGTTACAAGGATTACTTTTCATTTAATTATAACACTTTTAATACATGTTACATATATTAAGTACGGCGTATTTACAATATATATGCAGTTAAATATAACACATGTACATTATGTATATATATATAAAATGAAATACGTATATATGAATTATAAACAATTGAGTATTCACACATTTGGGATTTTTGTTGTTTTGTAACAAAAAGCATCGTCAGTGTAGACTTTTGTTTAAAATTGGTTTAATTATTTTTAATTTTTTGACTTTTAACAAACCGGTTTGTAGTTTAGTTAATATTTGAAACTGAAAATTATTCCCTACAAGTAATTTCAACTCATTGAATTTTGAATTGTATTTTGGTGAATTGAATTTGAAGTTAAATATAGAAAAGACTTATTTTTTCATTTCATTAAATAATTTCATTTAAATTCGTTTTAATGTTTTTTTAAAAATCTTAATTTTTAATAAATGAAATGCTATTGATTTCGTGTTTTGCCCTGAGTGTAATTCTTGCGCTCATTCTTTTTTATCAGGCCTTTTACGTTAATTTGTGGATATAAATTTAGAAAAAGTAAAATATAATTTCTTAATTTTAATTATTTTTTTAATCATCATTACTTTATTTTTCTATATTATATATTAGTCTTTTTTTAGTCCCTTTTTTCTTGTTTATGTTGTAGTTTTATTTATTTATGTTCTTAGTATATTCTTTTTAGTATAATGTTTTGAAATAGACGTTATTTGATGTAATGAATGCCTGCCATTGCGATCTTAAGTTTCTCATATTTTTATTTTATTACTCTTATCAATTTTGACATAATTGCTTCAGTAGAAAACAGGAATTAAAAAATAATAACTTCGAATATTTTAATGAAGTCGTTATGTATTTAAAAAAAATGTTGTCTTTTAGGTGCGTTTTAGTGTATATATATATATATATATTAAATGTAAAAATAATTCGGTGCCTTTGAATTTAATCAGAAAGAACTGTTTTAAATGAAAATATTTTCTCGTCGCTACAGGATTTTTAAGTACCAACCTTAACATTTAAAAACTAAATATGTTGACCAAGCAGTGGCATAACCTCACAAAACAGTAGTCAACACAATGGCGTCCGAAAAGAAGTATGTTGGACATTGCATACTTTTTGCATTTCAGTTGAAAAAAATGCTGCCGAAGCAGCGGGAATGATTTCTTCAGCTTTGTGGGAAGATGTTGCGATGTATAAAATATTTAAAGAATGTAAAACAGTGGAAGAGGCCCGAAAATGCATTACGATTTCATCGACTTAAAGCAGCCTTATTTTTTCGGAAAGAAATTAGTCAGCTGCCCGACATAGGGAGCAAAGTTATGCAAAATAATGGGGGATATTTCAAGGATTGAAATGTATTTTTCCATAAACATTCATTTTCTATGAAAAAGGCACCGAATTAAATTGGTATATAGTTTTTATTATATATATATATATATATATATATGCATTTAGAATCATGAACAAAAAGTTTATGCCAGAATAATCGTTATTATCATTTAGAGCGCATACAGATGTTATGTATTTATAGCTAAAAATAATCACGTCAATTTCTTCATCGATTTTTAAAGAAAAGAAAACAGTCTAAACTAAACGATGTTTAATGTATTGTCGAGAAGACATCCATCTTAACTGTAAGTTCATCGCGCCTACGCACACGATATAAACACAAAGTAACTCTGAGAACATCGCTATAAATAGATTGCGGAATCTCGCATGTGCTTTTTACGTACCTATTTCAGTTTTGTGTTAAATAATTATGTCGAACACCTCTTTGACATAATTTGAAGAGGAAAATTTAGAACGTCCTTACATGCTCTAATGAACGGTAATTTCAAGTTAATATAAATTCTGTCTAATAGTTGTATAACTTTTTTTTGATAATACTGAAAATTTAACATAATTTGTAGTTATAAACATTTTATAGTAGCTAGGAATTGTAACAAAAGATAGTATTTATTGTTTATAATGTAACTAAAGGATGTATTTTTTAAATCAAGAATACGCTAAATTTTATAGATCAATGATTGGTAAATAGCAATTCCGGGTCATATCCTGCTCGTGGCACCTCTACTTTTGTCCCATTTAATATTAACAACATCAATAGATATTTTTCTATTTCTGAAATGATACCTGAAATGAAACTAATACGAATTTATAGAAAAAAATATTTAGATTTTAATATTTTTATATGTCGGATATTGTTTGTTGTAATAAATATTTTATATACGATACTATAATTATTAACTTAAAAGTCCCATTTTGATATGATACAGATTTTTCATGTACTCGTCAAACATTCACCTAAAATATCCATATATTTTTGACCAAAATATGCATTTCATGTTTGTTGGCACATTGTAAAATGATTTGCATTTAAATCTATTTTTATTTAATTTTATATATATATATATATATATATATATATATATATATATATATATATATATATGTATGTATGTATGTATATATGTATAGTTTCTGAGTTTACTGACATTTCTATGATTAGAAGAAAAAAATATTGCCTAATGTTAATAATTAATTCAGTTAGATATGCGAAAAAAATTTTGTTGTCTGAACTCTGTTGTTTTATATAGTAGGAAACAGAAAAAAATAGTATTTAGAATTATAAATTCAATTTTTTTATATTATAAATATAAAAATTGTAACCATTTCGTAAATTGTTACAATGTTATTATTTAAAATTTTTGTATGTCATATATTTATATAATATGTTAGTGTGTCTATATAATCACTCTCAGGTGTATTGTAACGTATTTATTTAACGTAGTTGCATGCCTATAAAATCGCTTTCACAGTTGTATTTGTGATGTTTTATAAAGTCGTACATTTCATTGCAGTTGTTATGATATCAATATCATAATTTTTCGTGTAATTTCGGGTGTCATTATTAATAACTTAATACAAAATGTCTACACTTTTTGAATAATAATTTGTCCATTTTTTGAAATTTTTCCGAACATTTATTTATATATATATATATATATATATATATATATATATATATATATATATATATATATATATATATAAGTATTATTATTATTAGAATTCTCTATATCAACCTAAGGAATTAATTTGAAATATAAATAGACATAATAAAACAGATTTTATATATAGTTCGGCTGTTTCTTTGTTTAAATTATGCTGTGTGTATAGTAATATGTGTACATAATTCTTGAGTATTAATATTTATAGAAATTTATGTTCTTGTTTACCAATGTTAGAATGATTTGTCTAGTAACGTTTCTTTTTGGGAAAGTCGTTTTAAAAAAGATATTTTTAATCACTAAAATATAATTTTATTTTGACAGTTTTTAGAAATATTAATCATTTAAATAATTCTTCAGAATTAGCTCTTCTTTTAATATTTAAATATCCTGAGATTTTTATTATATGTGACACACAAAATCATTTATGATAATAATAATTTAAGATACAAGATTTTCCAATAATGAATTTAATTTGAAATAAAACACAATTTGTGCTGAAATTTCAAGTTCATTGTAAATAATAGTTGGGTGTATGCCATTTTTAAATGAAAAATAATATCGTTTAAGTGACCACCGCGTGCTTTTTTACAATTAATCATTCTTTGTTAAATTTTTGAATAACATCCCTACATAAC
Source organism: Acanthacorydalis orientalis (assembly GCA_034766995.1). Taxonomy (NCBI): domain Eukaryota; kingdom Metazoa; phylum Arthropoda; class Insecta; order Megaloptera; family Corydalidae; genus Acanthacorydalis; species Acanthacorydalis orientalis. Next base: position 32,590,337 of record CM068314.1, on the reverse strand, counting down.
TGGGGTTCTATCTCATTAATTACTCTTCGGATTTCATCTTTTAGATCGGAAACTGTTTTGGGATTATTGGTGCACACCTGTCCTTTAATATGACTCCAGAGAAAGTAGTCCACCGGTGTTAAGTCGCAGGATCTTGGTGGCCAATTAATGCCTTCATTTCTGGAAATAACGTGACCAGGAAATGTCATTCTCAATAAATCAATTGTTTCGCTAGCTGTGCGGCTTGTTGCATGTTCCTGTTGGAACCACATGTCCTCCAAATCAATGTCATCCAATTCTGCCCACAATCATGTTTCGGTATTTTTCTACATTCATAGTAACTACTTTACCAGCCTGACTCTTAAAAAGTAAGCGCCAGTGATTCCACCGGACCAAAGTGCGCACCAAACAGTTACTCTTTCTGCATGCAGTGATTTTTCAACGATCACACTCGAATTTCGATTAATCTTCAGAAAGTTCGAAATCAAGAGTTAAAGATGACTTTTTTTTTAAAAAAAAAACCGTGTTGTTCCAGCATCCAATTAACAAATTTCCGACGCAGTGAATAGTCGTCGTTAATTAAATCTTATAAGCCTTCGCCAATAAATCTTTATACAAAATACGCCATGTGGTCGTCTGTGAAAGGTCAAATTGCTGCGAACGTCGTTGAATTGACAATCTGAGCTCTTTTGATACACTTTTACGATCCAAGTCAGTTTTCTTCAGAACGAGTACTACGAACACTTTTTTTTTTTTTTTTTTAATCATTAACCAATCTAGTCTCTTCATATTTACTCACAAATCGAAGAATTGTTGATTCAGATGGACGAGTATGTGGAGAATAAATATCGCGTAATTTACAAAATATATTTTTTATATTACGACCATTTTCATATTACAGTTGTATTATTTCAATTCATTGTTTTGTTGTATATGAAGTCATAACTAAATAGAGAAATGTTAAAATTTAACAAACGTCAACAAAAATACAGCTGTCAGTTTGACTTTTGCGAAATATAACCTCTTAGACAATTGCGTTCCTATTGGAAAATCCTTTACTAATTTCAATTTTTTATTATCACATAATTAATTTAATTATACGAATTTATGGCTGTAAATTGATTTTATCTTATTCATGAATCTTCTTCATATGGTATCTATATAATGTGATGAACAGAAATTGCCCTTTTTCGCAGATATTTTAAAGTAATGTACGTTAAAAGATTAAATTATAGATTTAATATAGATTAAAATATAAAATTGTGTTCTGTTCGTTTATTTTTTTCCGAAATGATTTCACAAAATTGATATAGTTAAAATATTATTATATTTATTTAAATTTAAATCATAATATCTTTCATTTAGATAATGCTTTTTCCAATCTGAACGAAAAATGGTTTTTAATTGTTTGTCAACGGTTCTAATTAGATTTTTTTGTTTAATAAATAGTTTTATCAGAATTATTTACTGTTAATTTTGATTGCAGTTGAAAATTTTTAATGTGCAAGTAGGGGTCATATAATGATGTTCATTTATTAAAAATTTCTATATTTGTTTATTGCTTTTATGTCAGTTTTTGCATTTGCCGGTTTCTTAAATTTATGCATAATTTTCTTATCACGTTTGATGTATGGTAAAGTTTATAAATTGATTTTTATAGATCGATATTGTTGTGTTAAGCTATTCATACAAGTACATACTGAGTAATAAATATGTTTAAGTTGCGCACGAAAATATTAAAATTTGAAAATAATTGTATATTTTTAAGTAAAGGAATTAATGAAATTTTGAGCGAGTAATGTATTTTGTACCAGATAGTATATAACGAGTAACATGTAAATTACTTATAGAAAGGATACTATTATTTCTAACCATTTTCCTAAATTACTTATTGAATGCATTTAACGTATTTGGCCCTTGTCCAATACTTGACGAGATTGTTTGATCAAATCCATACATCTGTTCAGTTATATTAACACCGATAGATTGTATTTCGTGTTACACAGAATTTGAAAAATATTTTTAAATGACCTGGTTGGTGTGGACTGTTCGTTTTTTTTTAATTTTTTAAATTATAAATCCTTAGAGTGAATAAATATACACAAATACACACACACGCCTATATATATATATATATACATATGCATATATACATACATACATACATACCAGTATTAGAAAATGCATTATTTTTTATCTGTGCTTTTATGAACAAAAATATTCCTTATTTTTTTTATCAGTCTTATGTTTACGACCAGATTCCACATTTTCTTTTTCAAGAAGAAAATCGTATGAAACTTATTTTTTAAATGATATTTGAATTGTAATTTAAATCAGTTTATTTATACGTTATGTTTTTTAAAGTAAGAAGTAAAAAATGTCATCAATTCCTTTGAAGACTGCCTTTTTGTGTCTACGATGTTTCGATCGATTGATATCGATATTACAGTAATAAATATTGGAATTGTTTATATTGTATATGTATTCAAATAATTGATTTATTTATGCGAATTGATAATTTTCAAATGAAAAGTATATAATTTTCAAATGAAAAATATATAATTTTTTTATTACTTGAATTAGATGAATTAACAACATACAGATATTGACAGTTAGTATCTTGTGTTATATAAAATTAATAAAGACTAGAATGTAATTAGTTCCATTGTCGATATATTTTATTTATCGGGATTGTTTTCGTTCTAAATAATACTCAATGATGAAAAATGGGATTGACTAATATTTTGAGATATTTTTTTTTTATAAAAACTACAGTATATGCATATTATTATTTAGAAATATGTTTTTACATTTTATTATGTTTTGTATTTATCTTATTTGCAAGTATTAAATAGATCGAAAAAAATCTAGCGTAAATAGAGAGTTGTTCCTTGTATAACTGTGTGCTTATAAATTATAATTAACTTTTGAAAGTTTCGTTAACATTCTGTTTATTAATTTGAAATGTTTATTCTTATAATTAAAATGTATCAAATTAATAGAAGTGTTTTTTTTTTCAACAAATATAAATTGCATGCTAGAAAAAATAAATTCAACTTTTATTATTAAAATATTCTACTTAAACACGTCAGTCGGAAAAATCAAACATCCTAAATAAGTAATTTGGTTGTTTATTTTGATGTGTGACGCTATACGCCTACAAAAATGAACAAATTGTTCCAATATCAATACATTTACGAACATTCTGTTTTTATTTCATTCATATTTACATTTAAATACATGCTGTCAATTTATCTTCTAAAAACGTCAACTTTTCACGCCAAGTACTAATGTTGTATATACGTAAACTTTTTGTCTATATTTTTAGACAGAAAACAGGCGATTTTAATAAACGTGACATATGTTTTCCATCACTGTTACAACTATATGTATCGAATAGAGAGCGAGTTGTAACGCATTCTTGTATCTTAACTTGTAATGTTAACGAATAGACTTCACAGTATACAGTCTTCTGCTGTTCTCGTTCCGAATCAGTTCTTGAATTTATCGGTTGTGTAGCGTTCTTTTACAGATATACATTTGGTATATACGTGTGCATGCATAGAAAACACATATATTTACTCTAAGTCTTGTGTTTGTTATTCATCTGGCGCGAAAAACGGATTGAAACAAGAACAATATTTTTAGTGATTATTATGTCTTGTCTATTTATTTGTTTTGTTATGTATTTTAGGATTTAAATGTGCTGTCTTCATATCTCTTGTGGGTGATTTTATTTTTATTTTGGTTTTCTATAATTAAAAAAGTAGTTCTTTTTTGTTAGGATATATATATATATATATATATATATATATATATATATATATATATATATATATATATATATATATATAGATGCGAATCTATGTGACAGAAAATGAAAATAAAATGTTAATATTTGTTCATTTAATCCTATCAATACTGATAGTTTCTTACATTACTTGAGTTTGTTCAATGTGAAATCGGCCATCCCTTATCTAATAAAACTATTTTAATCAGGTTAGTGTTAGTCTAAAATATTTATCGGTTTTAATTTAATAAATTTTATTGATAAGAACATAATATCTTTTCTGTATCTTTTATTTTTTTGTTTCAAAAAATTATTTTTATTGAATGTTTTATCCAATGTTTAATAATAATATATTACTAATCTCCGATGGAAAATGTTGTTTACACTTTATATATATATATATATATATATATATACATATATATATAATCACACACATCATACACACACAGGCACATATACACACACACGTTCAGATATATACAGTGGTTTTATTTACATTTCTGGAAATAAACATGTCAAAGACGGATGTTTATTGACTTATTGTCTGTTTTTTTTTTATAGTACAAATGTACTTTCTACAGTGTACCATTTTTGATTAATAAAAGTAATTCATTACACATTTAATGAAGTTTGTTTTAAAAATAGAATTATATATATATATATATATACACACACACATACATACGTGTAAACACATACAGTAGTTATACAATTAGACGTTTATTAGGAACTCGAGTGATGTATAGGCGTTATTTTAGATGAAAGAGAATAAAAAAGTTTTTTTTTTTTTTAGTTTAAAATATAAATGTGTGCCAGTGTAAAAGAGTTCATAAGTGGTACATTTATTTTTAAATCTTATAAGTAATGTCATTTTTTGTTGTTTTGTTTATTTATTTTTATTATTATAAACCATCCCTCCTGTAACAATATTTTAGTATCCGTAGATTGATTGACGACGAAATTTATGTTCATTAGTAGACATAGTATTATTTATCTGTTGTCAAAATTTATTGAGCAACAAACAGTTAATTGATAAATATTTTATTATACTTTTGAGTAATTAAATTTATTCCATTGTATTTATATAGTTCATATAAAATTTAAATTGAAATTAATTTATGAAATTATATATAATATTATCATTAGGTTTAAATATTGTATATGCATATCGGTTGTTGCGAAATTTAAAGACATTAATTACCGGCACTAAACACGGATTTAATAATATTGAGACATTTTCATTTGCGCATTTATTCTAAAACATGAAAAAAATTAGATTAAAATTAGATAGATATATGAAGACAGTTCTATATATATATATATATATATATATATATATATATATATATATATATATATATATAATAAATATAATAAATGTTTATTCTATAGTTGATAAATACAATTGTAGTTATAAAGGAATTACGTATAAATCTTATATTTACAAAATACGCAACTGTTGAAGTTTGCAAAATTGTAATTTTGAATTGATTTAAAAGTTGACAAATATAATATATCTGAAAAAGTGTAATTCAAAGTAATTAAATTGTGATAATTGTTATCTATTTATGAAGTGTTAAAACTCTGAACATGTCTTTTCGGAATAACAACGTAACATCTCGACGTCCAACACGTAGAGGATCTACACCGAATATATTTCTAAATAGGCCTCGAAGTTTGGACTTCTTCAATAATACAACAAAAGTTACAAATCCATATTCGGCATCTGTACCTTCAACGATAATTCCTTACATGACTACAACATATTCTGGATATGGAAACTATAGAGCACCTTTTACACAGAATGGATCGTATTTAAATAGCTCGCCCTACACTTCAAATGGATACATGTCAAATAATGGAATGTTTTCTTCTAATGGATCGCCTTATAGTACATCGTATGGATTAAACAACAATTTTCACTTAGCACCTAGTTACGCAAATGTTGCTTCAAATTATAGCCATTCGTCGTCACCTACTAATTACAGTAATAGTAGCAGTAGTAATGGACTTCTTAATTCTTTGAATTTGTCTAAAATTGGAAATTATCCCTATGCTAGTAATACGAATTCATTTTCTCCAACGAAAAGTAGTTATTCACAGCCGAAGAATGGGTATTTACAATTAAAAAATGGATATTCTTCTCCCAAGAGTGATTACGCTCAATCAAAAACTAGTGGATATTCTCAATCAAAAAATAACTACATTGAAAATAAGAAACCATCAAAAAGTAATCCAACTGCTAACAGTAATGAAAGTAATGGAAGACAGTCCAGGTCAGTAACAAGAACATCTAGTTTCAATCGAGATAGATCATTGTCCAGAACATCACGCTCTAGTTCAGTTGGTCCAGTTTTGAGTATGGGTTCCAGGTCGCAAAGTTTAACATCGCTTAATTCAGACGGATACTATGTAAGAAACAATAAAAACGGTTTTAAATAGTCATGTAGATAATTTATTGAATAAGTTTTTTAATTCCATAGAGAGTTGTACTCAATGTTGAAAGTAATCGTCTTTTCGACGAAAATACGCATATTTTAAGACTCAATTATCAATAGTGAAATCTGTTTAATATCTTACCATAATGGCAATATTGGCAGTACTGATGTTTGAGAGGGTAAAACAAAAGTATATAAAAGCACAGGGCGGTATTTGCACTAAATTTTTTATCTAACACATTTTTGGAGACAGTGCTTACACACCGGCGGATAGTTAAATGCCTTAATTGTGTATATAATAATAAAATGTTATTTTTATTCTTTGCATTCTTTTATGTTTATAATTTATATTAGTGTTAGAGTTCAAGTATTATGAACTATTTTAGTATTTTATATATATATATCTTATAAATATCTATTTATAGAAAATTATATTAATTTTCAGTTTTGAAATATATTATTTAATGCTGATACACACACACACACACACACACACACACACACACATATATATATATATATATATATATATATACACTCTAAAAAAATAAAAGTTGATTATTGCATTTACATATATTTCACAAACAGAATTAATATTTTTATTTAAATTTTTATATATACATACATGCATACATACATATATATATATATATATATATATATATATATATATATATATATGCATACACACATATATATATATATATATATATATATATATACATAATTTGTTTTTTTTAACTGCTAAAAACTGCATATCTGCGTATAAATTATGTAAAAGTAAGAAATTACATTTTATTGCTTATTTGTTTTTCTTCAATGCCTCTTGTGAATTATTCCTGGCACTTGAACAAATTACGTTAAAATGAAAACAACAATATGTTACAACTAACATTCTTTTGTCAAAACAAGGCCTTATATTATGACAGTGTAAGACATTATACTAGATGTTTTTCGGTTGTAATTAAGTTTTAAATAAGCGTTGGAAGTAGTTTTTTATTCAGGTATTCGTAATTATGTATCTTGTCATTTCTTAAGGTGGCTCCACACATGCAGATATTCGCCGAATACCAAGCAAAATTTAGCCGAACACCCAATGTGTGGATGGATCTGCGAATACGAATGTTTAAGCAAATGCTCGGATTCGCTGTTTTCATTTGGTGTCTGTCTTTTGTCATGAATCATAGGGAATGAACATCTGGATATTGTGAAAGATGCACGTCATCCACACAGTCAGCGTATTTGTTCAATGTAGATATGCGCACATCAGGACCGTTTGTTTTGAAATTTTGATTGAGTTTACATTTATATTTATTTATCTATTAGTTATTTTTGAAATCTCATTATTAACTTGGATATTCCAGTTTAAAATTAATTATCTATATATAGAGCAATTCATCTAGAGCAATTCAAAAGTACTGAAAAACCCCGCCTTTATTCAAAAGGATTAGATCTCATAAACTTTCTTCTATTATTCAGTATTAAAAGATTCGAAAATATTTTAATTCATTGCAGTAAACTAATAGTTTTGAACCTTAATATGGTAACAAAAGAAATTTAAATTGTCTAATACCTGGAATTGTAATTGTCATTCTTCCCTAAACGATATATAAATCGGGCACGCTATGTTCTTAGTGATCTACTTCCGGTTTTTTGAAAAAAAATTCCCGGGCAAAACAGACATTCAAAGACAATTAAAAAATTTCAAATAACACATCACACTACTCTCAAATAGGAATCGCCGATAACTACCGGCAACGGTAAAGGCACCGCAGTAATCTTTAGTACCAAACCGGCCCCACAAACCCATGTAATTTAATTTATGACCAGTAAAATGTTTTTGATTTGATGCGCTTAGTGAATTAGTCTCCTTATATCAATACTCGTCAATTATATAATTGTATTCACGGTCGAAAAAATAAAATACTTAAATTTTCAAATAGACTTCTTTTCAGTTATTATTTAATTTTAAAATGGAGTGGTCTAATGAACGATATGTATGAAAAAGAACCGGTAATTTCGAATGCGTCTCTTACTAATCACAATGACCTTAAGTTTTCGACGCTTGGAAGAGAATACTCGTTGTTTCCACAACAAATCTATGCTCGGCTAAATAAGCATATGTGTAATAAGCGTGTGCTTGCGTATGCTCGCTACTCGGAAAACATTTCGGCGAACAGCATTCAGCAGACATGTGTGGAGCCAGCTTTATATTTATTTTCTTTATGTACCGTTTGTATATATGTAGACGAATGAGTAAAATTTTGTCATACATAATGGGAATTTTATTATTTGTGTTATTCTATTTGTGTGTTAATTTTTGATATGTATATTTTTTAATTAATTTATATTTTTTATCAATTCTGTTGTTTTACTGCAAGTTGTCTTAATTTCAACAATGCTTCTGCAAACAGTTTAAAATTTGTTAGAATAATCGTTAAGTTCGATTAAAAGTTTGATCAGATATATTAGAAGTAGTATAGTAAATAAAAAAGATGACTTCTTAATACGATTTTAATTGTTTTTTTTTAAAAAAATTAGTTTTTATTTATTACGAAAAAAAATTGAATTACTTTTTTCTCATTTTGATTTTTATTGTTATATTTGTGTGTTAAAAATATTTCATTTTAGGCTTTAATGCGGGATAGTAGCATTTTCCATATATATATTTTTTAGCAGTGAATTCATAATTATAAAAATGCTTTTTATTAACATTTGATTCTGCTGTCTTAATTTTAACAATTGGGGTATAATTATATTTTATTGGGATATAATAATTACAAATTTATTAATTTCTATTTTTTAAATGTTTGTTTTGTGACAAAATTACTCAAAACTCTGTATTAAAAAACTCTTCTATCGTTTTTATTTTTTTTAAATTCATTTTCATTCTTAATACATTTTACTGTAGTCAAACCTGTCGCTTTTTTCAATATTGTTGTTGTGGATATATTAACATTTATTTCTCAACATGTTATTAATTCTTTACATTCATTTAGTTTTTGAAAATTGTAATGTTCAAAAATGTAATTTCTGTATGTTGCAATTGTATATATATATATATATATCGATAAAATTGGATTAATAATGTTTTCAAACTATGTAATGGAGAAATATGATTTATTTGACAAATTTGAAAAGACAAATATCTTAAAAAGTCAATCATACTTTTCGATTATTTTCTCTTTTACTTCAAAAATTTCTGGCATCGTTCTTCTCTCCTACTGTTCTAATTAATGAGTCAGTTACTGCTGACGTCAAACGCACCTGCTTTCTGATCCTGTGGGTTGGTGATCTTGGCAAATGATATTCTCTTTGTGTTTCAATAGTGTAATCATTGTTTTAAAAATAGATAAAACAAAAATTGTTAGTGAAAAAAAATGATTTTGTATGAGGCAAATGACATTTTACAGTATTCTTTGTACTTTTATTGAAGTGTTTTTCGAAATATAATTATACTAAATATAGATGAATACGCGAAACGCAAAAGAATCCGAGAACGTGCTTTGGAGAAATTATGTGGTACATGATTTTGTGTTAAAGACCTTGATACTGCTGTCTTGACCTAGAACAATTTCATGAATTAATATTTATATTTTAGAATTGCATAAACGTTACATTTCATTAACTTGATAACTCTTTTATGCATGTTTTTTTTAGAATATTGTGCTTTGTGCCGGCGAGTTATAAGATATTTTTCAAATTATTATAAGAATAATAATATCTAATTATCTTTTAAAAAATAATTTAAAAAATGATCTAAGCCGTCTACTATTACAGTTAAAAATTAATTAGTGAATTTAATACTAAGATAATAATGTGTTTTTCTTTTTTTTTGAATTCGTGCGTGATATCTCTTTTTGAGTCAATTTTTATATAGCATCATTTTAATTTTACGTACCCATAATTACAAAGAGTTGAAAAATATCATCGTTTTTATTTATTATGTTCATAAAGATTATATTCATTAACAATTATATTCATAAAATAATTATTAATTTCTTTGTTAATTAGGACTTATAATATTTGTCTAGTAATGAAAGATTCAACTTCATAATCATGAAATTAAAGCCAGAATTTATTCGTTTTTATGTATCAAGGGGCTCTACCCCTTACTCGTTACGCTGATCGACCAGAGGAGGGTTTCGCCCCCCGCTCTCTGACGCTTCCTCTTCTCCAATAAATAATAGAAATTAACAAATTATGCTCACAAATAATCTGCGTAAAAAGTATTATAAATTTTTTATTGGAAAAGTTATCAAAATATAATGTTAAAATGTGTAACAATTTTTTTACTCTAAAGCTTCAGTGAATACAATATTTTGAATAAATTTCTTATTAATTTTACACTGAAATCGTATATCATCTTTCTTGTATACCGTGAGAGATAACCAATCATTGATTATCGGGGATAGAAATGGTTAACGTGTTACTGTAGAGTGTAGCGGGGGCAGCGGCGTTGCTAGGAGATGGTCCACACGAAAAAAAATTTTGTTTTATGGAATTTTTACGATGGAATTATTTTTTTTTTATATCTAAAGATATTAGATTTGTTTAAAGTATAATTATGATATACGTATTTAAAATGTATAATTAAAACTATGAGGATATTTGTATTTTAAGGGAAAAAATGTTTTTATTCTTCATTACATAAATGTTATGTTAATTGAAAAGAATACAATGGCAATATATTTTTGTATTATTTTCTATTATTTAATTTCGATTAATATTCAATTTTTCATATTTTTTGTGTAAAATTTCTCATATTTTTTTATTAATTTTCTTTCAGAGTGGTTCTGAAAAAAACTCACGATCATCGAGGCTCGGTTCAACTGGAGACGCTACATTGGTTAGAAACGAAAATGGTGAAATTGATTATAAAAGACTGTGGGAACAGTCGCAAGTGGAAAATGAACGTCTGAAAGATAAACTTCGAAAATCTGAGGAAGACCTAAGAGAAACAAAGCAGACTCTTGAGAAATTAACTACCGTTGTAAGTATTCGTATTAATATCGTTTTATTTATGGTTTTAATTTATTGTGTTTAAACTTAAAATTAAAAAAAGCGAATAGGCGAATACTCTAATTAAAGTATATTATTATTTAAAAATTCATATTCTCTAGTAAACTTGTAAAGATTTTATTTTAGTCTTATTATTATATAATAACCGTCATTTTATTCATTTATTTTTTTAATATGGCCTACGTGTTGCATTTAAAAATGCATGTTTCAAAGTTCAAATAAAATTTGAAATTAAATATACATTTTTTTGATTGAAAACAATTCTGTTTATTAATTAAAACAATAAAGTGTCGATTTTGATATTTACTTATATTATAAAATAGTTTTTGTTATGCTTTTATTTAAATACTTATGATTGTCGTATGAAGTGTTCAAAATATTAAATTTAATTTTATTTCAGACTAGCAAGAATTCATTATCCGAGTTAGAAAAACGAGAGAAAAGAGCAATGGAAAGAAAATTGTCTGAAATGGAAGAAGAACTTAAGGTATGCGTTTTCTGTCTATATCTGTGTAGCTAGAACTTTCTACTTTTTACTACATCAATAAGTATAAATACTTGACGTTACAGTTTCGCTGCATACATTCTTCTCTTTTTTTTGCTTTTTGATATAGACAATTTTTGTTGTTGTTGTTTTTTTTTTTTTTGTGTAAAACATACACACACAACCACGTATACATACTACATTGTTATTTTTTTATTTTTTTATTACAATACAATAATTATTGTTATTTTCGATGCTTTTTAAGTTAATTTATCAGAATTAGCGAACGGTTATGTATTTTTCTTAATTTAACAATAAGAAATGCATTGTGTTCTATTTTAAAAGATTAATATCGAAAATTGTTATTTTATGTTGAAAACATATTTTAAAAATCATATTTGTTGACATCGGTATAAAAATTTCTTCTCTCTATTAAATATCTTTTTAATTTGATGCATCTGGAAAGTATTGTATGTATCATCACAATTTACCAAAAAATTGTGTAAGTTTTTTTATATCTTAAAAATATGTCAGCAATGGGCATTTTTCAGTAAATATTTTTTTTTAATTTGTCAGTATATATTTATATATATATGCATACTTATGTTCAATGGAACATTGCAATTGTAATTATTGTTTAGGGCTGAAAATAGTTTATTCAATTGATCTTATATTCGGATAATCCAGTTATTACTTTTAGTCACATATGTTAACATATTTTTCCTTGTGTGTCGCCAGGAATTTTGTTCATTTGGATTCTAGAGAATAATTAAAAAAATATTTCAATCCATCATTGATATTTTAACGTACGATTTTGTGTTTAAAAATGAAAATTCGATGTTTGTATAACGTTAATTATTTGTATGAAGATGTCAAAATATACCTAAGCAGCTCCTTTTATGGGAGTAAATAATGTTGGAAAAAATTTAATATAGGATTCGTTGAAATATATCTAATATTTCAAAATTTATAGGTCTTGAAGTATGGAAAATTGTTATTTTGTGTGAGAAAATAAATTACAGAAATTATCTATGATTTCAAAGCTTCAGAACAAATTTGTTTACAGAGAATATATTTAATGTCAAAATCAATTGCATAATAATTGATACACATACTATTTATGCATATATAAATGCACATATCCTATGCGTGTTTAAATAAAAAGACAACAATGTGTTTTTTATAATTGTATACCTTTTTTTAATATATATATATATATATATATATATATATATATATATATATATATATGTATATATATATGTATATATATATGTATATGTATATATATATATATATATATATATATATATATATATATATATATGTATATATAAATATATGTATATGTATATATATATATATGTATATGTATATATATATATATGTATATATATATGTATATGTATATATATATATATATATATATATATATATATATATATATATGTATATGTATATATATATGTATATATATATGTATATATATATATGTATATATATATGTATATTATATGTATATATATATGTATATATATATGTATATTATATGTATATTATATATACATATATATATATATATATATATATATATATATATATATATATACATATACATATATATATATATATATATATATATCATTCGTCCAGTGTTTGAAGTATGGCGATATCAGAAAAAAAATTTTTTTTTGGTATTTAAATGTCGAAGTACCATTGTTAAATTTTTATTTACGTACGTGATTAAATATGATTGAACCAGATTTTTATATTTACGTACGTAATTAAATATGATCGAACCTGATTTTTTTTATTTTTAGTTACACGTGCATATGTTTTTCATATACTTTTATTTATTTGTTTTTATTTAAAAGATTGGAGTTTTTGACACTAATTTAATTCTACTTTTGATTGATGACTAAAATTACTGAAACACTTTTTATTTTATTGGTGTTGGTATTGTTTTTTAGCAATTGAATAAGTTCAAAGCAGAGAATGAACGGCTGCGTGCCGAAAATCGTGCGTTGACGCGCGTCGTCAGCAAACTCACCAACACGGCCGGCAAATAGGTAATCTTCCATGCCGGCATGACGATGGTTTGCAACAATATTCACGCATTCACTAGATTCATAAAGACAGACAATATATTTTGTAATATATATAATATATAAATTACATACCAATCTGTGTAGAGTAAATCTTTTATTTACACTTTTGAGCCATAAGCGAGTTTACTAGTTATCCATTTCTGAAATTTATTCAGTAACATGATTTTGTGATGTATTTATTAAGTGTACTTACTTTATTATTTAGTATATATATTTAGTATTTTTTTTAAATGATTTATTCAGATAATGTGAGGGATATAATTTTGTTAATGTGATTCTATTCTGTATTTTTATGTTATTCATTTGAACTTATAGATTGATATGTTGTTTCTATTACAAAATTTTACTTAGTTTATTTAATATAAACTTATAACTTGATAATGCATTACTTGATAATACTTTGGTTTTTAAATTGTTATTAGAGTACCTATATAATAATGAAAAACTAGTACTTTATGGTATAATTAACTATAAATACTGAAACAATATAAGTGTTATTAATTTTGCCTATATAAAAGATTTTTTGAATTATTAAAATATTTTTTTGCTAGTTTAAGATTTAAGGACATATATATATTTTGGGATCTCAAAAATAGCTTGTTTTCATGAATTTTTTTCACATAGAAAATAATATTTTATTGCAAAACTAAATTATACATATTAAAGGGCATACACTGTAGATTATTGTAATATTTTTTTTCAAGTCAGTATTTTGCGCCACGTGCTAGTAGTAACCCATTATTAAGGTGCCATAATCGATGCAACATTCCGCGGTACCAGGTATATTTCCGGGAGATGTTATGAAAATCAATTTTTTTTAATTCCAAATTAAAGTAGATTGACTAAGCTAATTATTGACGTAGCCTTTTGTTTAAACAATCATTTTTTCGAAAATGGCAACTATTTGAAAAACCCCATGAAATTTCGACCTTGAAATGGGCACCTGTTTTATTAATAACACATCGAATAATACAAATATCGAAACGATTGTGCGTGGAAAAATAGATAATGATCTGAGAAATATTTGTGCAAAATTTCATGCAAATAGTTTAAGTATTTTCCGAGATATTTCTGGTACCGATTTGGAAAACTTAGTTTTGAGAAACACGCGTTTAAAGGTTCAAGTATATTTTAAAGTCAGATGTCGATTAAATTTTTTAGTGAATTAATATTTTTCTATTAATGTACACGCTATCGCTGATGCCTGAATCGTAAAATTTGCCTTCCGTCCAAGTGAAGACTACTTCTTCCTCCTTTTTTGAGCTTTGTGCGTAGTCCGGGCTTCCTTTGGCGCACTCGGAAGGACTCAACCTCCTAAAATCATTTTTCTCGGCCCACTGATGAACAAATCTTCCATAATCGTTTGCATCATTTTTAAAAGTGCCATGACCTCGTTGAATACACAAGCGGTAATATTTGCTGCAATTTCGGAAAGACCGTTGTGTGTCTTTCGGCACTATTTTCCATATCAAATGGTTTAAACTTTCATTGTTATTTTGTGTAAATCCTCACACGCAAAGCGCTAGTAGAGTCTACGAACTTAGATCTTCGTAAATGAGCTTTATTGCTTCAAGAACATTCCGTGAAGTCTTTGGTAGTCATGTTTATACGTAGACAATGTGCAAGACGCCGCGCGGTAGGGCGCCGATCACCAGTACATTTTTGGCTACAGCTCTAGCAATTTAACGAATTTCGCAATAAAATTTTATGAAAATATTTTTGAAGAATAGTACTACCCGAATATATGATTTTTGAAAAATCGACTTTTTCACCGCTCAAAAGGTCAAAACGTCTAGACCAATTTTGACAAAAATGAGGTTTTAAAATACTTGTCTCAATCACGCAAGTGACACTGGGTACATAAAAATTACGAATTCAATTACACAAAAAAAGAATAAAGACCATTTGCAGTCTAACAAATATTGGAAGTAAACATTTTAAAACCATGCACCACAAAAAAAAACGAGTGAATGTATTGGAGCTGCAGGTACTTTTTAAATTTTTGAGTTCCTTTTTAACTATGGTAATTAATGAAGGATTCCAACTGTACCTGAATTTCGCTAGTAATAAGCTAAAGTAATAATAAATATATGGATTTACCCATTTTAATGATTTTGCCTATTTCAAAGCGAATAAAAGAAATCTTTGAAAGTTGTGGGGTTGAAGGTTGAAATTTGCTGTTACCTTTTACTTTGAATATGATCAAAGAACATAGTATTTGTTAAGTCGAAAAGAAATAGCCGGTAATGTGTTAATATAATCTTTCGTTGCACGGGGGTTTAAGTAAACAACTTTCAGTATTCTCGTTGGTAAAACTAATAGAAATGCGACATGAAACATTTTGTTTGAAATATGTCATTAATATATATATATATATATATATATATATATATATATATATATATATATATATATATATATTAAAAAAAGGACATGCGACTAAGCTTTTACTTATACCGCAAATAACTATTGCAGATTAAGCAGTATAGTTGGTATATGGAACGTGTACTTACTTTAAAGCTGTATATATGACTGTCTTCGATGCATTCGAACGGACTTCAGTTCCATTTGAAATTAAATTTAATTTTTAAATTCACTTTTTGTAATTTTTAGTTTTATTCATATTTTCAACCTTTTTATATATATTGTTGATATTTAGAAAGCGAATCTACTTGTAATGGACACATTTTTAAAAACTGGTAATTGATTTTCAGTTTATTTAGATGAAAAATATTTGACTGTTTCCTTCATTCAGTCGGGAATTTTATGTTAATTAAAATCAATTACTCAAAAATTTCAATGTGATGTCATATTAGCTACAAGTTAGTTTAAATAATATTTTTTTTCGGCGGGAGTAGTATTTATGCACATATAAAATTGTTTAATTCTATATTGGAATGATTTTACAAATTTAATCAAGTTGATAATTTTTTGACATATATCATGAAAAATGTGGATGTATTAGTTCTTTTCGTTATTAAATATAAGCCATTTACACTTTTTTAAAATACTAATTATTAGTAAAGATTGTGTTGTTTTTTATAATTAGTTAATTTTGTAACAATTATTTATGTCTAATACTATAAATAATAATAAAAAGTTACCAATACTATCTGCTAAGCAATCCTAAAGATGTTCAAGTTAATTATAATAGTATTACTCGTCTTTTTTTGTTAAAAACAATTGCAATCAATAAAATGTAAACTTTTTCAATTTGCGACTCAATGCCAGTCTGGTATAACGTTTAGATACGGTATCTATTTGATGAGTGTGTATGTATGTATGTATGTATGTATGTATGTATATATATATATATATATATATATATATATATATATATATATATATGTATATATGTATGTATATGTATATAATTTAAGTGATAAGTTGGTACATGTAAAAAAGTAACTTTATCATCAATACGCTCAAAAAAGGCAAATATGTAATATGGTTTTCGTAGCAAGCAAAAAAAAATAAATAAATTAAATAAAATTATTCAAAACATGTTACTTAGAATAAATTATACTTACATTAACGAATTGAATCTATATTTTATTATTATTATTTTTCTATAACATTGATTTCTATAAATTCTTTTTTTAAAGCCTTTAAGATGTTTATGATAGCATGGTATAATGAACCGTTTGAAATGCAAATAAACAAAAACATCACTATTTACGTTTGAATTATATGACTACTTATATAAGTGAAACATGTTTTAAATAGTTTTCGAAACAATGATTATTGTTTCATGTATATTAATATCAGTATCACTTCGTGTAGAATTTGTTCTGCGATTTATGAATCTAGTGAGAAAAACATAAAGCTAAATAATGTGACTTCGCTGATTCACCTTAATATCGTTAACTCAAAAACATGTCTTGTGCTTTCTTACATCGTTTATTTATTTAAACATAGAAACAACAGTGTTACAATTGTCCACATAAACATAACTTAATATATTTGATAAAAATGTACATGTTTTTTTATAATTTGCTGTTTATTGCTTTTTTCCTTTTTTCTTTTTTTATTTTTAATTGGTGTTACTCTCATTTATTTCAATTTTTTAATCATTGAGTTCTCAGTTATTTCTAATATGTTTTTGACTATTTGTGTTGTGGCATGGTTGAAAATATATTTGTTTAATTGTGTTTTAGTTAAATGGTTATAGTTTAATGATAATAATTATCATTTTCCTATCAGGATACGTGTTGTTTGTAGAAAAATGTGTGGTTTTTATTTTTATAAAATTAATACTTGTAGTGTATACTATTATATCTGAAAAGAAAACTTGGTAAGGTCTACGACTTGTGCATTTAATTAATCTTCTACAGCGTTCAGGTAAAAGTTAATTTAAATTAGCTTGAAACATTCCACATACGAATTTGGTTGACACTGCCTTATTTTATGTAGTGTAAAAGTACGTGCCTGTATACATAAGTACAACATACGTATATATGTACATATACGTACATTAAATACATACATATACGTACGTATGTGTGCGTGCGTGCATTTATGCGCTATGCACATGCGCACACACACACTTAAATAGGATGTTAACCCCTCACATGTATTGTTTTGCATTGTAGAAAATTTTTAAATTACATATAATATTTTTGATTACTTTATGTATCAATTAGTTAATATTTTATATTTAAAATTTCATTGTTTTTATAAAAAGTATGTCATTATGTGGTATTAGTTTCTATTTGTGAAGTTCGTTACAATAATTATTTTTAACTGGACATATTGTTTACTATTTACTTTCGTCAACCAAATCGGAAAAAATATATAATTTTAAATAAACTTACTTAAATTTTTATGATAGTATCTTTCTATTCTGAATTTTTAATGTTGTATATACGTTTAGATACATTAAATGTTCAATTTAATTTATGTTACTTATGTAGGAACTAGATGTTTTTTAAGAGTGAGTGTATCAAGTGTTTAATTTGTAATCGTGATTGTTATTTTTTTTACAGCAACTGGAAGCACTGAAAACAGAAAATCAGCGCCTAAAAGATGAGAATGGAGCACTGATACGTGTAATCAGCAAACTGTCTAAATAGTATATACTAAATAAAGCATTAGCAAGTAGTACTTCATCCTCTTGATAAATAATTATTATTTTAGTTTAGATATTCCCTTTATCGATGTTTATTTATTATCGCTACTTAATCGGTGTCAATTAATTTCATAAAGAACATGATATAAATTGTATTTCTCTAACTCCATGTGATTGATAGAGAAGTGAATTGTGTTCATAAACATTGTTTATACAGAATAATGATGTTTGGTAGTGACAAATATTTAATAAGGGAATTCTAACTTCGTTACATTTAGACAAAAAATATCCTATTTTTACTAATTTAATTTATTTCAATTTATTATTGTAAGTAATCTAACAAATGTTTTTTGTAAGACATAAGATGTTTCTTCAGTTTTTATTATTATTTTTATTGTAGACTGTTTGGCTCTAAAAAGTAAATGCATTTTTGTAGAAGAAAAACATATGACCTTTTGTGATTGTTGTAGACATATATTTTATAATTTTTAATTTATTATATTACATTTGTAAAGAAGATATTTTTTTGAACAAGTAAACGTGGAAGTATTTTTTATTCAATGTGTACGTGCTGTTTTAGTTTTGGGTTTTTCTATATAAATATTTGTTAAAAAAGTTATTGATCTGCTCGAATATAACATCGTTATTTAAAGTATAAAAAAAGAAAAATATAAAGAAATACGTAAATTCCTTCATAGAATTGTATTACAGTGAAGAAGTTTTCCATATTTCTGTTTGATTCTTATACTGAGACTATTTCATTACATAATTTTGTTTTAAACTGCTTGTTGTATAAAATAGTAAATGAAACCAAATTGATAATATACATGTTTAATATCATACTTGAAGATATCAGTTATGTGTACATTATTTTGAGAGTTTTATTAAAAAAATACTATAATTATATTGCATAATTATAAATAAGTTGTAAGTTGTGAAATATGTATATTTATAACGTACGTTAAATTTTATTAACGATAAATTTACAGTGAATTAAAAATAGAAACGAATAACGAAAACGTCCGATATGAACGAATGAAATTACAAACAAAATATAAATAAATAAAACGAGAGTTTGATAATAATGCGGTGCTATTTTTAGTAGAACAGACATGAAAATCGGAATATTTCAAAAGTTATATTTGTGTGTACTTGGAATTTTCATTGAACATTGTGTAAATGAAAAATATTTACTTACTTCGAAAACTTACTTTTTGAATTGTCGTTTTTAAGTGGCTAAAAAGGAGGTATTTTTCATACAATAAAAAATGTATGTGGCATTTTGATTTTGATCATAAAAAGTGAATTTATTTTTTTTTACATGTAAGTCATATGTGATAAATTAATTATTATTTTCAGACATTCTGCACGTTAGTACATTAGTGTTAATTGAGTGAGAATTTTCATGTGCATATGTATGTGTGTGTATATATATATATATATATATATATATATATACACACATTATATATACACACACACACACATATGCATATTCTCACACATATTTGGGTTATTTTAGGCACCATTATTATATAAATTAAGAAGTTTAATGCTTTTTCTGTAAATTAAACATATTTGTGTATATTTTAAAATTTTATATATATATATATATATATATATATATATATATACATACATACACACACAAAAAAAACATATATACATAAATACATACAGTGTATATGAGTATGTTTGGGTCTATAATGATTTGATGTATTTTTCAATTATATTCACATTATGTAAATTTTATTTACTGGTTTGTGATAGGTATTAATTTGCAAAAGATTTTTAAGCTTTAATGATAATAGAAATTGTCTTCCCAAATTGTGTGTTAGAATTTATTGAAAATAGTGTAGCTAAAAATAAATTATAAAACTCAAAAAATGTTATTCTTAAAGTAAAAAAATGTAGAATAAAGTTTTCATACAAAGTATCCACAAATAGATAAAATGCACTTGAGAAATGTTATATGAAGTAGTATATTTTCAATTAATATCTAATAATAATTGGATCCTTTTTTCACTATATGTAAAAAAAATTTGAAATTAGAGATATAAACTTATATGATAGTGTATATATACATATATATGTATACATATATATATATATATATATGTATATGTATATGTAAGCGGGAGAGAAATTGTATACAGCAGCTAATACAGTACCGAATTGATTTGTAGCTAAAAAGTTTCGTCAGTCATAAAGTTTCTAGAAAATCCAATAACTATATATTTAATTTTCAGATATATATATATATATATATATATATATATATATATATATATATATATATATATATATATATATATATATACACACACATTTTAGTCAATATAATTTATATATTATTTGATTTATATATCAATATTACGAATTATTTTTATACAATTTACCAATGCTTATTAAAAATTCTTTTTAGTTTTCTTTTAGTTTGATGCCTTTTAAAACGAGAGATATAAACGCGTTGCATGTTCCTTATATATTTTTTGAATGTAGATTGCTGATCACACTAAAATGCAGGGTTGCTAGATTTTATTTAAATTGCATACTGACTAGTTGTGTGGATTTGTTTATAACTTTTACTGCATTTACAAATATTGTAAATTATTGTTTTGTTTTTAGTACTATAATGATAAAATATCCTTTTAAATCTATTGTTATTTATTGCATTAGAAATAATGAAATGATTACAAAATAATGTTTTTTTTTTACACAGCTTATAGAAATTAATTTTGCATAATGTAAGATAAACAGGTGTTTTGATATAATACAAATCAATGTGTGTGTTATACAGTGTATTGATTTATATGTTATTTGAAATATTTTTTTCATTATACACACACATACACATACACACACAGAATTAATGTAATGAAAGTATTTACATTTTATAATCGCTTCTATTATCACATTTGTAGTACTTTAATGATTAAAAAGAAAACAATTTCTTACATAAAATCCAAAGTACAATTCAGTTATTCGTTTGAAGTATATGTTGTTCCTTTCTCTTTCAACACAACACATACAGTCAGTATATGACAAGGTGTCTTGGTCATTATGTTACTTTGTAGCTATTTGAAGGTGGAGCTTAATGGTAATTGTGAAGATCATGTGTTGATTAAATGTTATTTACTGAACTCGGATAGTGTGCTTAAGAAGATGTTCATCAGTGTACTTAATTATTATTTCACCATTTATAACTTTGCTAGTGATATGTTCTTTGTCATTGCCTAGGTCTATATTAACCCTATTCTTTTTTACATAGAATTATTCAAGTCCTGAGTTTGTATCTCAATTTTAAATAGAAAAAAATGCAATTTTATAGACTTCTACATTGAGTAAATTTAATTTCTTTTGCTTCTGAGACAAAAGAGGAGATAAAACAATATATTCAATGGAAGAGTACAAAAAGATATGTGTATAATAAGATTTTTCCTAATATACCAAATTTGTTTTGTATGTTACTTAGTTTTGTTGTTAGAATGTTAACTCACACACTTATTCATGATATCAAATTTGCAACTAGTTTTATTCAAATTCAATGAATTCTTATATTTTTTCTTGCTTTACATTCTAGTACTTGTTTTTTCTAAAAGAACTATGTATTTATTTTTTAAAAAAGAGTATTAAAACAATGTTTCTTATATTTATATTCATCAATTAAATATTAATTTTATTTTTTAAAAAGAAATAATATTGAATCGAATTTGTAACATTAAATTAATAACTATGTAATAATATTGTATTAATTGGATTCTGTTAAATTTATTTGAATATATTTATTGCTTCATGTAATATAGACACGATGAAAAGAAATATTGTTTAATTGTTAGGTCCATTCATGCATTTGTAAATTTATTGTAAAATATTTAATGATTTAGAATTGAAGTAAATCTCTGCCTTTTTATATGAATATGTGCATCTACACATGTGTATGTATATATATATATATATATATATATATATATATATATGACAAAATTGCCTTATGCGTGATAGATAAACCCTTGATTTTGGTTAACAGCATATCATTTTCTTAAATACTCGACCAAAAACGAAGCCGGATCGAAACCACTTGTTATATATTCACTGACACATACATACATACATTTATATTTGTATTTAAGTTATAAAAAAATAACTTGTTTTGCAATCAAAATGTGTAAAATGTGATTAATATTTTCTACATCATATTAATCAAACTATTATTAAAGTGGCAGAGTAAGTTAACAGGTATGCCAATATCTGTGTTACGTTAGTCTTCTAAATAAATCTTGTAGTAATGAAGACTTTAAATTTATTATTATTGTTCTGAAAAATATTTTTTAAATGTCTATAGCGGTGTGTACATTGTATAATAAAATCACAAGAATATGTAAATATATTTATATAATTAATGACATTTTTTATTGTAAAAAGTAACCTTTCAAGTTCCGTTGCTTAAAAAAATCTTGCATACATATGCAATTTGTGTGGATGTGCGACACATGCAAGTACAGACGCACACAATTTTAAATTTGAAATTCCTAACGAAAATTTTTGTAAAAAGAGACGCCTGAGCAATAGTTAACTTGTTTCTAGAAACTGTCATGCTGGCCTTGTGTTCAAAAATCGCCCAGTATAGTTCTTAGCGAAAATTCAAATCGGCCTACAGTAAATACGGTAAAAGTATTAAAAACCGTTGAATAAACGCGTTCCACATCTTGAAAATATCCAAATTTTTTAATATCTGGCAACTAGTTTATATTGATTGATGCGTATTATAATGTCTTATATCATATCTTAGTCAAAATTAACATTGGTTCATAATTTATACTGAAAAAGCCAAAAAAATCTGATGATAAAACGTGTTTTTCGTGCTTACTGGCAACAAATTCATACTGGTCGATGCGTAATTTAATGCTCTATGTATATTTGTAGATAAAATTAAAATCGATTTATGATGGATACCGAAACAGTCTAAAAAACCGCTGAAAAAACGCATTTTTCGTGAATAAAGTATACAAATTATTCCAACTCTGGTAATGAATTCATACTGATCGATGCGTATTTTAATGCTTTATGTGTATTTGTGGATAAAATTAAAATCAATTCACAATGGATACAGAAACAGTCTAAAAAAACGCTGAGAAGACGTGTTTTTTTGCTTAAAATATACAAATTATTCCAAATCTAGTAATCAATTCATATTTGTCGATGTGTATTTTAATCCTTTATGTATATTTGTAGACAAAATTAAAATCTGATCACAATGGATACCGAAAAAGTCAAAAAAAACGCTGAAAAAACGTGTTTTTCGTGCTTAAAATATCCAAATTATTACAAATCTGGCAACAAATTCATACTGGCTAATGCGTATTTCAATTCTTTATATATATATATTTGCAGACAAAATTAAAATCGAGTCACAATGGATACAGAAAAAGTCGAAAAAACCTCTGAGAAAACGTGTTTTTCATGTTTAAAATATGCAAGTTAATAAAAGTCATGCGACAGTTCACGCTGGTCGATGCGTAATTTAATGCTTTATGTATATTTGCAGACAAAATTAAAATCGGTTCACAATGAATACTGACTGGAAAAGTCCAAAAAACCTCTGAAAAATGTGTTTTTTGAACTTTTTCGGTATCCATTGTGAAGCAATTTAAATTTCGTCTACAAATATACATAAAGCATTAAAATACGCATCGACCAATATGAATTTGTCAGATTTTTAATAATATGTGGAATAAAGTGGAATCGTCTATTAGCATGGAAACACAACCTGGTCACATATTTTTCCAGACAGTGGTCACATTTTTATCATAACAAATGGATATATGAGCCATTTTTTGGTAAAATTGTTCTGGTATAAAATTAATTCAAAATGCTGATTAACTCTATAACAGAGTTTCATTTTATAAACAAAATTTGCTATTATTTCAGCATATAGTTGCAATAAATGGTTCATTATTTCCAAAACTCTTAGCATTTTTTTTCAGTGACTTTATTCATTATTTATTGGGATATTGTAAATAGATAGTAGTAGAACTATTGAAAATGATTAATACAACCAATTTTATTCATAACACATAATATGCACATATACATACTCACATACACATGTGTATGTGTATATATATATATATATATATACATACATATATATATATATATATATATATATATATATATATATATATATATATATATATATATATAATGTGTGTGTGTGTTGATATTATTTATTAGATATATTTTTAAAATTAATAATTGGTGTATTGTTTTGTGTAAAATATCTAGTATTCATTATATTGAACTCTGTGAATAAATCAAGAACGCATAAATACAAAATTGTAATTATTTGAAATGTAATATTTTTCTCATAAAATAAACCAGCTTCGCTTGACCTAGTTTTGTACATCGTACCAAAACATTGTAACAAAGCCACATACGTTATGTCAACGTTTTATATAATTCACTTCTGGTTGCGTCACGAGTCGACCGGCATGCAACGACCGCCGCCACGCATTTTCGTTTCGGACGCTGTACGTACATCACGCTGTTCAAGGTTTGTCTTGTGCAGTCATATTTGACAGGTAAGTAACAGTGGTTTTCCGATTGAATTTTTTAAACATACATTAGAACTAACTAATTTGAAAACATTTGATTACCTTTTAACAAATTTTCCAAATAATTTTACTTTTTTCAATATTTTTCTAAAATCCTATCGATGTAATACTTTAAAGTTTTCTTCTGTTTTTCTTTTCATTTTAAAAGAAAAACAGAAGAAAATGCTTCGTACTTTGCTTGGCTTGTAGTTTTAAATTCATTTTTTTAATATTTTGTTACTGGGGTATGGTTTATTCTGAAAATGTTTCACTAAACAGCAAACGTTTTGCTTGACTCAACATCATGACCACACTACCACTGAACCACATTATTTGAACTATGGTTCTAGTTATTGATGTATACTGCACATCGTATGTGTAATCAGAGGATATTGTTATAACAATATATTTTGTAAAATGATAAATGTTTAACATTCTGCATCGAATATTTAACACAAACATAATATTAAAAGTTCGTACAATTCATTAAATCTTAGTCATTTTATTACACTACTCTATACTTCGAAACGAATTTGAAAGATCGTCAGACCGATGTGGATATTAAATATTATGTAATAATGGCATAAAAAAGTAAGAAAAAATAAATACACGATTCATTAATTACAGTGTGGTTAAAAATCATAATGTTTCACATTCTTTTGATACCGAATGGATCCGGTTTCTCATAAAGATCGTGAATACATTGCAGTGAAATGTATATCTCTACTATAGAATATATGTGACGGAAAGTTAAAAATGTTAAGGAAAAAAGTTAAAATATAAAATACTATTTTTAAATATACATATATAAACTTTTGTAGTAAAAATATTCTGTTCTAGGTACTAAAATATTAGTTTTCGCATTGTACGCAGGGTATGGTTAGATATGGTTAGAATAGGTTAGATCAAATTTCGGATGCTGAACAAGGATTACTAAAATATATTGTTTTGGTGCTTGTATAGAATAATGTAGCCTTCTATCCAGTCTTTGTTTTAAAAGTAAGTATTCCGTTTAAAAATTTAATATTGATGCAAGATAAATATGTAGCTTAAAATTGAAATGTAAATATACTTTTAATAATTATAAAGTAATAATTAAAAAACTTGAGAATATTAACTAATAGATTTTTATGTTGCATTAGAATCGGTTCAACTCAAAATTTACAAATAATCGAAGGATAAAGTAACCATCGGATAAAATTCAGAGAGATTGCAGTTAATTAACCAGAAACTAAAAGCGCTGTATGGCAAAGTAAGTTTTCTTTTAAAATTTTAAACTTCATTATGAAAGTAAACAGTTCATTTAAGTAAAATAATCGCGGAAACGTTGATTTCATTAAACTTTGTGATTTTCAAAAAAAACCCTTTTATGTGAAATATATAAATTCTTTAATTTTATTAAATATTTAGACTTTTTTCATGTATTTTGATTGTTGTAAAATTAATGTAATTTCTCTAATACTAAATTCATATCACACATTAATTTCATTCGATAATAAATATGCAGATTTTTCAATCAGAATATCACTATATTTCCAAACTTGTTTTTAAAAAATGTTATCCCCTCTTTGTTGCTATTGTTGAAATGTTAATTTGTTTTTTTTTTTTTTTTTTTTTAAATATATAAATTGTTTTCTCATTTATAATTTCACACTGATAATAGATTAAATAATTAATCTGATACATTTTAATTTATAATTATATTTCAATACAAATTAATTTATTACCATTATTAGTAAACTTTCTTGATATTGTATACATTAAAATTGTTGAAATTATTTAATGTTATTATTATTAAATTTCCAATTTGAATTTAAAGAGTAGTTTTAGTTTTCAAATTTATATTATTAATCAAAAAGAATAGTTTTTTTTCAATTGAATTATTTAGTATCTGAAATAAATTTTCATTCCAACAATAATCTATATCAAATCACATTTTTTTCACTTCTTTCATTCAATAATAAATATTCAGATGTTTCATTTGCAATATTCGTGATGTATTCTTTCACACTCATTATTAAAAGAAAAAAATTATATTGTTTTGCTATTGTTAATATATTATTTTTTCTCTTTTATTTTTATTCTTTAAATTTGATTCTACTTATAGTATATATATATATATATATATATATATATATATATATATATATATATATATATATATATATATTTATTTTAATCTGTAAATTTTTTCATTAACGACTTAGCATTAATAAGAAAGTACAAAAATCATTTTGAATTCAATTTCTAATATTTAATAACGAAAAAACATACAGAAAATAGTTTAATGTTAAACATTAATTTTTTTTTAATTTTAATTATTTTTTTAAAGATTTTTATTCGATCTTTTTTCTTCAACGTCTTACCAGTTAACTGTTAAATCTGTCTGCATAAATTATTTTAGCACCAAATGATTTGATAAAAAAATCTGCCTGTTTTTCATTAATGATCTTTGAATATTTGTTTAACTTTAAAAATATTCTTTTTTTTTAAATTTTAACTGTTTAATTTTTTTTATTTATTTATATACATACACACACAAAAATTCACATTTATTTTATAAATTAAGTTTATTATATTTAAAAAGAATTCCATTCATTATAATATTTGGATATTTTTCTTGTATTCATTTTCAATATTTCTCACTCAATTATAATTTTGTAAATACCAATATTTATATGTATTGTACTTTTTTAATTTTTATTATACATATGCCGTCCTCTAATTTTATTGTTATATTTACTATTTTAATGAATTTTTTTATAAAAGTACACAATCAGATATTATGTCTAGTTACTTAATTTTAAATTCATTTTGAAATTATCTATCACGTGGTGTGCAATTCGATTGGATTTTTTTCAAAAACGGCCTTATTTTCATAAAAAAACCCACTTTTCAATCTGTTTTTCGGCCATAAGTAGTCGAAATTAAGTGCAAAACGGCTTAAATCGCACATCGTTAGATACGTCTTGAAATTATCTATCACGTGGTGTGCAATTCGATTGGATTTTTTTCCAAAACGGCCTTATTTTCATAAAAAAACTCATTTTTGAACTAGTTTTTCGGCTATAAGTAGTCGAAATTAAGTGCGAAACGGCACAAATCGCACTTCGTTAGATGCGACTTGAAATTATCTATCACGTGGTGTGCAATTCGATTGGATTATTTCCCAAAACGGCCTTATTTTGACCAAAAAACCCATTTTTCAATCAGTTTTTCGGCTACAAGTAGTCGAAATTAAGTGCGAAACGGCTTGAATCGCACATCGTTAGATGCGTCTTAAAATTATCTATCGCGTGGTGTGCAAATCGATTGGATTATTTTCCAAAACGGCCTTAATTTGACCAAAAAACCGATTTTTCAACCAGTTTTTCGGCCATAAGTATTCGAAATTAAGTGCAAAACGGCACATATCGTGCATCGTTAGATGCGTCTTAAAATTATCTATCGCGTGGTGTGCAATTCGATTGGATTTTTTTCCAAAACGGCCTTATTTTCACAAAAAAACCCATTTTTGAACTAGTTTTTCGGCTATAAGTAGTCGAAATTAAGTGCGAAACGACTCGTATTGCATATCGTTAGATACGTCTTGAAATTATCTATCATGTGGTGTTCAATTCGATTGGATTTTTTTCCAAAACGGCCTTATTTTCACCAAAAAACTCATTTTTGAACTAGTTTTTCGGCTATAAGTAGTCGAAATTAAGTGCGAAACGGCACATATCGCACATCGTTAGATGCGTCTTGAAATTATCTATCACGTGGTGTGCAATTTGATTGGATTTTTTTCCAAAACGACCTTATTTTCACCAAAAAACCCACTTTTTAATCTGTTTTTCGGCCATAAGTAGTCGAAATTAAGTGCGAAACGGCTTAAATCGCACATCGTTAGATACGTCTTGAAATTATCTATCATGTGAGGTGCAATTCGATTGGATTATTTTCCAAAACGACCTTATTTTCATCAAAAAACCCATTTTTGAACTAGTTTTTCGGCTATAAGTAGTCGAAATTAAGTGCGAAACGGCATATAGCGTACATCGTTAGATGCGTCTTGAAATTATCTATCATGTGGTGTGCAATTCGATTGGATTATTTTCCAAAACGGCCTTATTTTGACCAAAAAACTCATTTTTGAACTAGTTTTTCGGCTATAAGTAGTCGAAATTAAGTGCGAAACGGCACATATCGTACATCGTTAGATGCGTCTTAAAATTATCTATCACGTGGTGTGCAATTCGATTGGATTATTTCCCAAAACGGCCTTATTTTGACCAAAAAACCCATTTTTCAATCAGTTTTTCGGCTACAAGTAGTCGAAATTAAGTGCGAAACGGCTCATATCGCATATCGTTAGATGCGTCTTGAAATTATCTATCATGTGGTGTGCAATTCGATTGGATTTTTTTCCAAAACGGCCTTATTTTCACCAAAAAAACCCATTTTTGAACTAGTTTTTCGGCTATAAGTAGTCGAAATTAAGTGCGAAACGGCTCGTATTGCATATCGTTAGATACGTCTTGAAATTATCTATCATGTGGTGTGCAATTTGATTGGATATTTTTTCAAAACGGCCTTATTTTCACCAAAAAACTCATTTTTGAACTAGTTTTTCGGCTATAAGTAGTCGAAATTAAGTGCGAAACGGCACATATCGCACATCGTTAGATGCGTCTTGAAATTATCTATCACGTGGTGTGCAATTCGATACGATTATTTCCCAAAACGGCCTTATTTTGACCAAAAAACCCATTTTTCAATCAGTTTTTCGGCCATAAGTAGTCGAAATTAAGTGCGAAACGGCTTAAATCGCACATCGTTAGATACGTCTTGAAATTATCTATCATGTGGGGTGCAATTCGATTGGATTATTTTCCAAAACGACCTTATTTTCATCAAAAAACCCATTTTTGAACTAGTTTTTCGGCTATAAGTAGTCGAAATTATGTGCGAAACGGCATATAGCGTACATCGTTAGATGCGTCTTGAAATTATCTATCACGTGGTGTGCAATTCGATTGGATTATTTCCCAAAACGGCCTTATTTTCACCAAAAAACCCATTTTTGAACTAGTTTTTCGGCTATAAGTAGTCGAAATTATGTGCGAAACGGCATATAGCGTAGATCGTTAGATGCGTCTTGAAATTATCCATCACGTGGTGTGCAATTCGATTGGATTATTTCCCAAAACGGCCTTATTTTCACCAAAAAACTCATTTTTGAACTAGTTTTTCGGCTATAAGTAGTCGAAATTAAGTGCGAAACGGCACAAATCGCACTTCGTTAGATGCGACTTGAAATTATCTATCACGTGGTGTGCAATTCGATTGGATTATTTCCCAAAACGGCCTTATTTTGACCAAAAAACCCATTTTTCAATCAGTTTTTCGGCTACAAGTAGTCGAAATTAAGTGCGAAACGGCATATAGCGTACATCGTTAGATGCGTCTTGAAATTATCTATCACGTGGTGTGCAATTCGATTGGATTATTTTCCAAAACGGCCTTAATTTGACCAAAAAACCGATTTTTCAACCAGTTTTTCGGCCATAAGTATTCGAAATTAAGTGCAAAACGGCACATATCGTACATCGTTAGATGCGTCTTAAAATTATCTATCGCGTGGTGTGCAATTCGATTGGATTTTTTTCCAAAACGGCCTTATTTTCACCAAAAAACTCATTTTTGAACTAGTTTTTCGGCTATAAGTAGTCGAAATTAAGTGCAAAACGGCTTAAATCGTACATCGTTAGATGCGTCTTAAAATTATCTATCGCGTGGTGTGCAATTCGATTGGATTTTTTTCCAAAACGGCCTTATTTTCACCAAAAAACTCATTTTTGAACTAGTTTTTCGGCTATAAGTAGTCGAAATTAAGTGCAAAACGGCACATATCGTACATCGTTAGATGCGTCTTAAAATTATCTATCGCGTAGTGTGCAATTCGATTGGATTATTTTCCAAAACGGCCTTATTTTGTCCAAAAAACCCATTTTTCAATCAGTTTTTCGGCCATAAGTAGTCGAAATTAAGTGCGAAACGGCTTAAATCGCACATCGTTAGATACGTCTTGAAATTATCTAACACGTGGTGTGCAATTCGATTGGATTTTTTTCCAAAACGGCCTTATTTTCATAAAAAAACTCATTTTTGAACTAGTTTTTCGGCTATAAGTAGTCGAAATTAAGTGCGAAACGGCATATAGCGTACATCGTTAGATGCGTCTTGAAATTATCTATCACGTGGTATGCAATTCGATTGGATAATTTCCCAAAACGGCCTTATTTTGACCAAAAAACCCATTTTTCAATCAGTTTTTCGGCCATAAGTAGTCGAAATTAAGTGCGAAACGGCACATATCGTACATCGTTAGATGCGTCTTAAAATTATCTATCACGTGGTGTGCAATTCGATTGGATTATTTCCCAAAACGGCCTTATTTTGACCAAAAAACCCATTTTTCAATCAGTTTTTCGGCTACAAGTAGTCGAAATTAAGTGCGAAACGGCTCATATCGCATATCGTTAGATGCGTCTTGAAATTATCTATCATGTGGGGTGCAATTCGATTGGATTTTTTTCCAAAACGGCCTTATTTTCATAAAAAAACTCATTTTTGAACTAGTTTTTCGGCTATAAGTAGTCGAAATTATGTGCGAAACGGCATATAGCGTACATCGTTAGATGCGTCTTGAAATTATCTATCACGTGGTGTGCAATTCGATACGATTATTTCCCAAAACGGCCTTATTTTGACCAAAAAACCCATTTTTCAATCAGTTTTTCGGCCATAAGTAGTCGAAATTAAGTGCGAAACGGCTTAAATCGCACATCGTTAGATACGTCTTGAAATTATCTATCATGTGGGGTGCAATTCGATTGGATTATTTTCCAAAACGACCTTATTTTCATCAAAAAACCCATTTTTGAACTAGTTTTTCGGCTATAAGTAGTCGAAATTATGTGCGAAACGGCATATAGCGTACATCGTTAGATGCGTCTTGAAATTATCTATCACGTGGTGTGCAATTCGATTGGATTATTTCCCAAAACGGCCTTATTTTCACCAAAAAACCCATTTTTGAACTAGTTTTTCGGCTATAAGTAGTCGAAATTATGTGCGAAACGGCATATAGCGTAGATCGTTAGATGCGTCTTGAAATTATCCATCACGTGGTGTGCAATTCGATTGGATTATTTCCCAAAACGGCCTTATTTTGACGAGAAAACCCATTTTTCAATCAGTTTTTCGGCTATAAGTAGTCGAAATTAAGTGCGAAACGGCTTGAATCGCACATTGTTAGATGCGTCTTAAAATTATCTATCGCGTGGTGTGCAATTCGTTTCGATTATTTTCCAAAACGGCCTTGTTTTGCTCAAAAAACCTATTTTTCAACCAGTTTTTCGGCCATAAGTATTCGAAATTAAGTGCGAATCGGCATATAGCGTACATCGTTAGATGCGTCTTAAAATTATCTATCACGTGGTGTGCAAATCGATTGGATTATTTCCCAAAACGGCCTTATTTTGCTCAAAAAACCTATTTTTCAACCAGTTTTTCGGCCATAAGTATTCGAAATTAAGTGCGAATCGGCTTGTATCGCACATCTTTAGATGCGTCTTGAAATTATCTATCACGTGGTGTGCAATTCGATTCGATTATTTTCCAAAAAGACTTAACTTTGCTCAAAAAACCCATTTTTCAACCGGTTTTTCGGCCATAAGTAGTCGAAATTAAGTGCGAAACGGCATATAGCGTACATCATTAGATGCGGCTTAAAATTATCTATCGCGTGGTGTGCAATTCGATTGTATTATTTTCCAAAACGGCCTTATTTTGACCAAAAAACCCATTTTTCAATATATATTTATATATTTATACGGTAACTCAAATAAAGTCTGTGTAGCTAAGTTAACATAGCAAGTCTCTCTATAACAAGTTAAGCAGGAAGAGTGGCGTACCATGAATGGAATGGTGGTCAATCGATCTGGTGGTCTCGATCTACGAAACGTGTGTGTATGTATGTATGTATATATATATATATATCTACAATTTAATTTGTTTATATTCATATATTTATACGGTAACTCATATAAAGAGTGTGTAGCTAAGTTAACATAGCAAGTCTCTATGATAAGTTAAGCAGGAAGAGTGGCGTACCATGAATGGAATGGTGGTCAATCGATCTGGTGGTCTCGATCGACGAAACGTGTGTGTGTGTGTGTATGTATGTATATATATATGCACTTTAATTTGTTTATATTCATATAGTTGTACGGTAACTCAAATAAAGAGTGTGTAGCTAAGTTAACATAGCAAGTCTCTCTATGACAAGTTAAGCAGGAAGAGTGGCGTACCATGAATGGAATGGTGGTCAATCGATCTGGTGGTCTCGATCTACGAAACGTGTGTGTATGTATGTATGTATATATATATATATATATATATATATATACACTTTAATTTGTTTATATTCATATATTTATACGGTAACTCATATAAAGAGTGTGTAGCTAAGTTAACATAGCAAGTCTCTATGATAAGTTAAGCAGGAAGAGTGGCGTACCATGAATGGAATGGTGGTCAATCGATCTGGTGGTCCCGAAACGTGTGTGTCTGTATGTGTGTGCTATAGACAATGTCCAAAAATCGTCGTCATGTCCGAGTGAATTTTAGTCAATGTCCAAAAATGTTCGTCATGTCCGTGTGAATTTTAGACAATGTCCAAAAATCGTCGTCATGTACGAGTGAATTTTAGACAATGTCCAAAAATGTTCGTCATGTCCGTGTGAATTTTAGACAATGTCCAAAAATCGTCGTCACGTCCGAGTGAATTTTAGACAATGTCCAAAAATCGTCGTCATGTCCGAGTGAATTTTAGACAATGTCCAAAAATGTTCGTCATGTCCGTGTGAATTTTAGACAATGTCCAAAAATCGTCGTCACGTCCGAGTGAATTTTAGACAATGTCCAAAAATGTTCGTCATGTCCGTGTGAATTTTAGACAATGTCCAAAAATCGTCGTCACGTCCGAGTGAATTTTAGACAATGTCCAAAAATGTTCGTCATGTCCGTGTGAATTTTAGACAATGTCCAAAAATCGTCGTCATGTCCGAGTGAGTTTTAGACAATGTCCAAAAATCGTCGTCATGTCCGAGTGAAATTTAGACAATGTCCAAAAATCGTCGTCATGTCCGAGTGAGTTTTAGACAATGTCCAAAAATCGTCGTCACGTCCGAGTGAATTTTAGACAATGTCCAAAAATTTTCGTCATGTCCGAGTGAATTTTAGACAATGTCCAAAAATCGTCGTCATGTCCGAGTGAGTTTTAGACAATGTCCAAAAATCGTCGTCATGTCCGAGTGAATTTTAGACAATGTCCAAAAATCGTCGTCATGTCCGAGTGAATTTTAGACAATGTCCAAAAATCGTCGTCACGTCCGAGTGAATTTTCGACAATGTCCAAAAATCGTCGTCATATCCGAGTGAATTTTAGACAATGTCCAAAAATCGTCGTCATGTCCGAGTGAATTTTAGACAATGTCCAAAAATCGTCGTCATGTCCGAGTGAGTTTTAGACAATGTCCAAAAATCGTCGTCATGTCCGAGTTAATTTTAGACAATGTCCAAAAATCGTCGTCATGTCCGAGTGAATTTTAGACAATGTCCAAAAATCGTCGTCATGTCCGAGTGAATTTAAGACAATGTCCAAAATTTTCGTCATGTCCG
Organism: Acanthacorydalis orientalis; assembly: GCA_034766995.1. Taxonomy (NCBI): domain Eukaryota; kingdom Metazoa; phylum Arthropoda; class Insecta; order Megaloptera; family Corydalidae; genus Acanthacorydalis; species Acanthacorydalis orientalis. The sequence goes on along the minus strand of CM068314.1, from coordinate 32,555,120 downwards.
AGTGAATTTTAGACAATGTCCAAAAGTCGTCGTCATGTCCGAGTGAATTTAAGACAATGTCCAAAAATTTTCGTCATGTCCGAGTGAATTTTAGACAATGTCCAAAAATCGTCGTCATGTCCGAGTGAAATTTAGACAATGTCCAAAAATCGTCGTCATGTCCGAGTGAGTTTTAGACAATGTCCAAAAATCGTCGTCACGTCCGAGTGAATTTTAGACAATGTCCAAAAATTTTCGTCATGTCCGAGTGAATTTTAGACAATGTCCAAAAATCGTCGTCATGTCCGAGTGAGTTTTAGACAATGTCCAAAAATCGTCGTCATGTCCGAGTGAATTTTAGACAATGTCCAAAAATCGTCGTCATGTCCGAGTGAATTTTAGACAATGTCCAAAAATCGTCGTCACGTCCGAGTGAATTTTCGACAATGTCCAAAAATCGTCGTCATATCCGAGTGAATTTTAGACAATGTCCAAAAATCGTCGTCATGTCCGAGTGAATTTTAGACAATGTCCAAAAATCGTCGTCATGTCCGAGTGAGTTTTAGACAATGTCCAAAAATCGTCGTCATGTCCGAGTTAATTTTAGACAATGTCCAAAAATCGTCGTCATGTCCGAGTGAATTTTAGACAATGTCCAAAAATCGTCGTCATGTCCGAGTGAATTTAAGACAATGTCCAAAATTTTCGTCATGTCCGAGTGAATTTTAGACAATGTCCAAAAATCGTCGTCATGTCCGAGTGAATTTAAGACAATGTCCAAGAATTTTCGTCATGTCCGAGTGAATTTTAGACAATGTCCAAAAATCGTCGTTATGTCCGAGTGAATTTTAGACAATATCCAAAAATTTTCGTCATGTCCGAGTGAAATTTAGACAATGTCCAAAAATCGTCGTATATCCGAGTTAGTTTTAGACAATGTCCAAAAATCGTCGTCATGTCCGAGTGAATTTTAGACAATGTCCAAAAATGTTCGTCATGTCCGAGTGAATATTAGACAATGTCCAAAAATCGTCGTCATGTCCGAGTGAATTTTAGACAATGTCCAAAAATGTTCGTCATGTCCGAGTGAATTTTAGACAATGCCCAAAAATCGTCGTCATGTCCGAGTCAATTTTAGACAATGTCCAAAAATCGTCTTCATGTCCGAGTGAGTTTTAGACAATGTCCAAAAATCGTCGTCAAGTCCGAGTGAATTTTAGACAATGTCCAAAAATCGTCGTCATGTCCGAGTGAATTTTAGACAATGACCAAAAATGTTCGTCATGTCCGAGTGAATTTTAGACAATGTCCAAAAATCGTCTTCATGTCCGAGTGAATTTTAGACAATGTCCAAAAATCGTCTTCATGTTCGAGTGAATTTTAGACAATGTCCAAAAATCGTCTTCATGTCCGAGTCAATTTTAGACAATGTCCAAAAATCGTCTTCATGTCCGAGTGAATTTTAGACAATGTCCAAAAATCGTCGTCACGTCCGAGTGAATTTTAGACAATGTCCAAAAATCGTCGTCATGTCCGAGTGAATTTTAGACAATGTCCAAAATCGTCGTCATGTCCGAGTGAATTTTAGACAATGTCCAAAAATCGTCGTCATGTCCGAGTGAGTTTTAGACAATGTCCAAAAATCGTCGTCATGTCCGAGTAATTTTTTGACAATGTCAAAAAATTTTCGTCATGTCCGAGTGAATGTTAGACAATGTCCAAAAATCGTCGTCATGTCCGAGTGAATTTTAGACAATGTCCAAAAATGTTCGTCATGTCCGAGTGAATTTTAGACAATGCCCAAAAATCGTCGTCATGTCCGAGTCAATTTTAGACAATGTCCAAAAATCGTCTTCATGTCCGAGTGAGTTTTAGACAATGTCCAAAAATCGTCGTCAAGTCCGAGTGAATTTTAGACAATGTCCAAAAATCGTCGTCATGTCCGAGTGAATTTTAGACAATGTCCAAAAATGTTCGTCATGTCCGAGTGAATTTTAGACAATGTCCAAAAATCGTCTTCATGTCCGAGTCAATTTTAGACAATGTCCAAAAATCGTCTTCATGTTCGAGTGAATTTTAGACAATGTCCAAAAATCGTCTTCATGTCCGAGTCAATTTTAGACAATGTCCAAAAATCGTCTTCATGTCCGAGTCAATTTTAGACAATGTCCAAAAATCGTCTTCATGTCCGAGTGAGTTTTAGACAATGTCCAAAAATCGTCGTCATGTCCGTGTGAATTTTAGACAATGTCCAAAAATGTTCGTCATGTCAGAGTGAATTTTAGACAATGTCCAAAAATCGTCTTCATGTCCGAGTCAATTTTAGACAATGTCCAAAAATCGTCGTCATGTCCGAGTGAACACCGGCCCACACAGACACCGACCCACACAGACACCGACCCACACAGACACCGACCCACACAGACACAGACCCACACAGACACCGACCCACACAGACACCGACCCACGCAGACACAGACCCACGCAGACACAGACCCACGCAGACGCAGACCCACGCAGACGCAGACCCACGCAGACGCAGACCTACACAGACACAGATACACACAGACACAGACCCACACAGACCCACACAGACACTTACCCACACCCACACAGACCCACACCCACAAGACCCACACCCAAAGACCCACACCCACAAGACCCACATCCACACAGACCCACACCCACACCCACACAGACTCACACCCACACAGACCCACACCCACACAGACTCACACCCACACAGACCCACACCCACACAGACTCACACCCACACAGACACAGACACAGACCCACACCCACACAGACCCACACAAACACAGACCCACACAAACACACTTCCACACACACACACACTGTACACACACAATGTCCAAAAATCGTCGGTTATTCCAAGTGATTTTTGGACAATGTCCAAAAATCGTCGGTTATTCCAAGTGATTTTTTGACAATGTCCAAAAATCGTTGGTTATTCCAAGTGATTTTTAGACAATGTCAAAAAATCGTCGGTTAACCCAAGTGATTTTTAGACAATGTCCAAAAATCGTCGGTTATTCCAAGTGATTTTTAGACAATGTCAAAAATTCGTCGGTTAACCCAAGTGATTTTTAGACAATGTCCAAAAATCGTCGGTTATTCCAAGTGATTTTTAGACAATGTCAAAAATTCGTCGGTTAACCCAAGTGATTTTTAGACAATGTCCAAAAATCGTCGATTATTCCAAGTGATTTTTAGACAATGTCCAAAAATCGTCGGTTATTCCAAGTGATTTTTAGACAATGTCAAAAAATCGTCGGTTAACCCAAGTGATTTTTAGACAATGTCCAAAAATCGTCGGTTATTCCAAGTGATTTTTAGACAATGACAAAAAATCGTCGGTTAACCCAAGTAATTTTTAGACAATGTCCAAAAATCGTCGATTATTCCAAGTGATTTTTGGACATTGTCTAAAATTCACTCGGGTAAACAGACGATTTTTGGACATTGTCTCAAATTGCTCGGGTTAAAAGACGATTTTTGGATATTGTGTAAAAATGACTCGGGTTTAATGACAATTTTTTGAAATTGTCTAAAAGTGACTCGACTTTGACGTCGATTTTTGGACATTGTATAAAAATGACTAGGGTTGATGGACGATTTTTAGACAATGTCTAAAAATGACTTGTGTTGATGCACGATTTTTGGACGTTGTCTAAAAATGACTCGTGTTGATGGACGATTTTTGGACGTTGTCTAAAAATGACTTGTGTTGTTGGACGATTTTTGGACATTGTCTAAAAACGACTTGCGATTTATTACGATTTTTGTACATTGTCTAAAAGTGACTCGGGTTTATCGAAAAATTTTTGAAATTGTCTAAAAATGACTCGACTTTAACGACGATTTTTGGACAATGTCCAAAAATGACTCGTGTTGATGGACGATTTTTGGACAATGTCTAAAAATGACTCGACTTGAACGACGATTTTTGGACATTGTCTAAAAACGACTTGGGCTTTACTACAATTTTTGGATATTGTCTAATAAGGTCTCAAATTTAACGACGATTTTTGGAGATTGTCTAACAATGACTCGACTTTGACGACGATTTTTGGACATTGTCTAAAAACGACTTGAGAGTTACTACATCTTTTGGACTTTGTCTGAAAATCACTTGGAATAACAGACGATTTTTGGAAATTGTCTAAAAATCACTCGGTATAACCGATGATTTTTGGACATTCTCCAAAAATCACACGGGTTAACTGACGATTTTTAGACATTGTCTAAAAATCACTTGGAATAACCGACGATTTTTGGGCATTGTCCAAAAATCACTGGTTATCCACCGATTTTTGGACATTGTGTGTGGACAGTGTGTGTGTGTGTGGAAGTGTGTCTGTGTGTGTCTGTGTGGGTGTGGGTCTGCGTGGGTGTGGGTCTGTGTGGGTGTGGGTGTGTGTGGGTCTGTGTCTGTGTGGGTCTGTGTCTGTGTGGATCTGTGTCTGTGTGGGTCTGTGTCTGTGTGGGTCTGTGTCTGTGTGGGTCTGTGTCTGTGTGGGTCTGTGTCTGTGTGGGTCTGTGTCTGTGTGGGTCTGTATCTGTGTGGGTCTGTGTCTGTGTGGATCTGTGTCTTTGTGGGTCTGTGTGGGTCTGTGTCTGTGTGGGTCTGTGTGGGTCTGTGTCTGTGTGGGTCTGTGTCTGTGTGGGTCTGTGTCTGTGTGGGTCTGTGTCTGTGTGGGTCTGTGTCTGTGTGGGTCTGTTTGTGTGGGTCTGTGTCTGTGTGGATCGGTGTCTGTGTGGGTCGGTGTGCACTCGGACATGACGACGATTTTTAGACATTGTCTAAAATTCACTCGGACATGACGAAAATTTTTGGACATTGTCTAAAATTCACTCGGACATGACGACGATTTTTGGACATTGTCTAAAATTCACTCGGACATGACGACGATTTTTGGACATTGTCTAAAATTCACTCGGACATGACGACGATTTTTGGACATTGTCTAAAATTCACTCGGACATGACGACGATTTTTGGACATTGTCTAAAATTCACTCGGACGTGACGACGATTTTTGGACATTGTCTAAAATTCACTCGGACATGACGCAGATTTTTGGACATTGTCTAAAATTCACTCGGACATGACGACGATTTTTGGACATTGTCGAAAATTCACTCGGACATGACGATGATTTTTGGACATTGTCTAAAACTCACTCGGACATACGACGATTTTTGGACATTGTCTAAAATTCACTCGGACATGACGAAAATTATTGGACATTGTCTAAAATTCACTTGGACATGACGACGATTTTTGGACATTGTCTAAAATTTACTCGGACATGACGACGATTTTTGGACATTGTCGAAAATTCACTCGGACGTGACGACGATTTTTGGACATTGTCTAAAATTCACTCGGACATGACGACGATTTTTGGTAATTGTCTAAAATTCACTCGGACATGACGACGATTTTTGGACATTGTCGAAAATTCACTCGGACATTACGAAGATTTTTGAACAATGTCTAAAATTCACTCGGACATGACGACGATTTTTGGACATTGTCTAAAATTCACTCGGACATGACGACGATTTTTGGACATTGTCTCAAAATTCACTCGGACATGACGAAAATTTTTGGACATTGTCTTAAATTCACTCGGACATGACGACGATTTTTGGACATTGTCTAAAATTCACTCGGACATGACGAAAATTTTGGACATTGTCTTAAATTCACTCGGACATGACGACGATTTTTGGACATTGTCTAAAATTCACTCGGACATGACGACGATTTTTGGACATTGTCTAAAATTAACTCGGACATGACGACGATTTTTGGACATTGTCTAAAACTCACTCGGACATGACGACGATTTTTGGACATTGTCTAAAATTCACTCGGACATGACGACGATTTTTGGACATTGTCTAAAATTCACTCGGATATGACGACGATTTTTGGACATTGTCGAAAATTCACTCGGACGTGACGACGATTTTTGGACATTGTCTAAAATTCACTCGGACATGACGACGATTTTTGGACATTGTCTAAAATTCACTCGGACATGACGACGATTTTTGGACATTGTCTAAAACTCACTCGGACATGACGACGATTTTTGGACATTGTCTAAAATTCACTCGGACATGACGAAAATTTTTGGACATTGTCTAAAATTCACTCGGACGTGACGACGATTTTTGGACATTGTCTAAAACTCACTCGGACATGACGACGATTTTTGGACATTGTCTAAATTTCACTCGGACATGACGACGATTTTTGGACATTGTCTAAAATTCACTCGGATATGACGACGATTTTTGGACATTGTCGAAAATTCACTCGGACGTGACGACGATTTTTAGACATTGTCTAAAATTCACTCGGACATGACGACAATTTTTGGACAATGTCTAAATTTCACTCGGACATGACGACGACTTTGTCTAAAAATTCACTCGGACATGACGACGTTTTTGGATTTTGTCTAAAAATTCACTCGGACGTGACGACGATTTTTGGACATTGTCTAAAATTCACTCGGACATGACGACGATTTTTGGACATTGTCTAAAATTCACTCGGACGTGACGACGATTTTTGGACATTGTCTATAGCACACACATACAGACACAGACGTTTCGGGACCACCAGATCGATTGACCACCATTCCATTCATGGTACGCCACTCTTCCTGCTTAACTTATCATAGAGAGACTTGCTATGTTAACTTAGCTACACACTCTTTATACGAGTTACCGTATAAATATATGAATATAAACAAATTAAAGTGTATATATATATATATATATATATATACATACATACACACACACACGTTTCGTAGATCGAGACCACCAGATCGATTGACCACCATTCCATTCATGGTACGCCACTCTTCCTGCTTAACTTGTCATAGAGAGACTTGCTATGTTAACTTAGCTACACACTCTTTATTTGAGTTACCGTATAAATATATAAATATATATTGAAAAATGGGTTTTTTGGTCAAAATAAGGCCGTTTTGGAAAATAATACAATCGAATTGCACACCACGCGATAGATAATTTTAAGCCGCATCTAATGATGTACGCTATATGCCGTTTCGCACTTAATTTCGACTACTTATGGTCGAAAAACCGGTTGAAAAATAGGTTTTTTGAGCAAAGATAGGTCTTTTTGGAAAATAATCGAATCGAATTACACACCAGGTCATAGATAATTTTAAGACACATAAAACGATGTGCGATATAAGCCGTTTCGCACTTAATTTCGACTACTTATTGCCAAAAAACTGGTTGAAAAATGGGTTTTTTGGTCAAAATAAGGCCGTTTTGGAAAATAATCCAATCGAATTGCACACCACGTGATAGATAATTTCAAGACGCATCTAGCGATGTGCGATACATGCCGATTCGCACTTAATTTCGAATACTTATGGCCGAAAAACTGGTTAAAAAATAGGGTTTTTGAGCAAAATAAGGCCGTTTTGGAAAATAATCGAAACGAATAGCACACCACGCGATAGATAATTGTAAGACGCATCTAACGATGTACGCTATATGCCGTTTCGCACTTAATTTAGACTACTTATTGCCAAAAAACTGAGTGAAAACTGGGTTTATTGGTCAAAATAAGGCCGTTTTGGAAAATAATCCAATCGAATTGCACACCATGTGATAGATAATTTCAAGACGCATCTAACGATGTGCGATACAAGCCGATTCGCACTTAATTTCGACTACTTATAGCCGAAAAACTGATTGAAAAATGGGTTTTTTGGTCAAAATAAGACCGTTTTGGTAAAGAATCCAATCGATTTGCATACCACGTGATAGATAATTTTAAGACGCATCTAACGATGTACGCTATATGCCGTTTCGCACTTAATTTCGACTACTTATGGCCGAAAAACTGATTGAAAAATGGGTTTTTTGGTCAAAATAAGGTCGTTTTGGAAAATAATCGAATCGAATTGCACACCACCTGATAGATAATTTCAAGACGCATCTAACGATGTGCGATACAAGCCGATTCGCACTTAATTTCGACTACTTATGGCCAAAAAACTGGTTGAAAAATAGGTTTTTTGGTCAAAATAAGGCCGTTTTGGAAAATAATCCAATCGAATTGCACACCACGTGATAGATAATTTCAAGACGCATCTAACGATGTGCGATACATGCCGATTTGCACTTAATTTCGAATACTTATGGCCGAAAAACTGATTGAAAAAAAGGTTTTTTGAGCAAAGTTAGGTCTTTTTGAAAAATAATCGAATCGAATTGCACACCACGTGATAGATAATTTCAAGACGCATCAAACGATATGCGATACAAGCCGATTCGCACTTAATTTCGAATACTTATGGCCGAAAAACTGGTTGAAAAATAGGGTTTTTGAGCAAAATAAGGCCGTTTTGGAAAATAATCGAAACGAATAGCACACCACGCGATAGATAATTGTAAGACGCATCTAACAATGTACGCTATATGCCGTTTCGCACTTAATTTCGACTACTTATTGCCAAAAAACTGAGTGAAAAATGGGTTTTTTGGTCAAAATAAGGCCGTTTTGGAAAATAATCCAATCGAATTGCACACCATGTGATAGATAATTTCAAGACGCATCTAACGATGTGCGATACAAGCCGATTCGCACTTAATTTCGACTACTTATAGCCGAAAAACTGATTGAAAAATGGGTTTTTTGGTCAAAATAAGACCGTTTTGTAAAATAATCCAATGCAATTAAACACCACGCGATAGATAATTTTACGACGCATCTAACGATGTGCGATACAAGCCGATTCGCACTTAATTTCGACTACTTATAGCCGAAAAACTGATTGAAAAATGGGTTTTTTGGTCAAAATAAGGTCGTTTTGGAAAATAATCGAATCGAATTGCACATCACGTGATAGATAATTTTAAGACGCATCTAACGATGTGCGATACTAGCCGTTTCGCACTTAATTTCGACTACTTATTGTCGAAAAACTGATTGAAAAATGGTTTTTTTGGTCAAAATAAGGCCGTTTTGGAAAATAATCCAATCGAATTGCACACCATATGATAGATAATTTCAAGGCGCATCTAACGATGTGCGATACAAGCCGATTCGCACTTAATTTCTACTACTTATGGCCGAAAAACTGATTGAAAAATAGGTTTTTTGGTCACAATAAGGCCGTTTTGGTAAAGAATCCAATCGATTTGCACACCACGTGATAGATAATTTTAAGACGCATCTAACGATGTACGCTATATGCCGTTTCGCACTTAATTTCGACTACTTATGGCCGAAAAACCGGTTGAAAAATAGGTTTTTTGAGCAAAGTTAGGTCTTTTTGGAAAATAATCGAATCGAATTACACACCAGGTGATAGATAATTTTAAGACGCATAAAACGATGTGCGATACATGCGATTCGCACTTAATTTCGAATACTTATGGCCGAAAAACTGGTTGAAAAATAGGTTTTTTGGTCAAAATAAGGCCGTTTTGGAAAATAATCCAATGGAATTAAACACCAAGCGATAGATAATTTTAAGACGCATCTAACGATGTGCGATACAAGCCGATTCGCACTTAATTTCGACTACTTAAAGCCGAAAAACTGATTGAAAAATGGGTTTTTTGGTCAAAATAAGGTCGTTTTGGAAAATAATCCAATGCAATTAAACACCACGCGATAGATAATTTTACGACGCATCTAACGATGTGCGATACAAGCCGATTCGCACTTAATTTCTACTACTTATGGCCGAAAAACTGATTGAAAAATAGGTTTTTTGGTCACAATAAGGCCGTTTTGGTAAAGAATCCAATCGATTTGCACACCACGTGATAGATAATTTTAAGACGCATCTAACGATGTACGCTATATGCCGTTTCGCACTTAATTTCGACTACTTATGGCCGAAAAACCGGTTGAAAAATAGGTTTTTTGAGCAAAGTTAGGTCTTTTTGGAAAATAATCGAATCGAATTACACACCAGGTGATAGATAATTTTAAGACGCATAAAACGATGTGCGATATAAGCCGTTTCGCACTTAATTTCGACTACTTATGGCCGAAAAACCGGTTGAAAAATAGGTTTTTTGAGCAAAGTTAGGTCTTTTTGGAAAATAATCGAATCGAATTACACACCAGGTGATAGATAATTTTAAGACGCATAAAACGATGTGCGATACATGCGATTCGCACTTAATTTCGACTACTTATAGCCGAAAAACTGATTAAAAAATGGGTTTTTTGGTCAAAATAAGGTCGTTTTGGAAAATAATCGAATCGAATTGCACACCACGTGATAGATAATTTCAAGACGCATCTAACGATGTGCGATACAAGCCGATTCGCACTTAATTTCGACTACTTATAGCCGAAAAACTGATTAAAAAATGGGTTTTTTGGTCAAAATAAGGTCGTTTTGGAAAATAATCGAATCGAATTGCACACCACGTGATAGATAATTTTAAGACGCATCTAACGATGTACGCTATATGCCGTTTCGCACTTAATTTCGACTACTTATTGCCAAAAAACTGATTGAAAAATGGGTTTTTTGGTCAAAATAAGGTCGTTTTGGAAAATAATCGAATCGAATTGCACATCACGTGATAGATAATTTTAAGACGCATCTATCGATGTGCGATACTAGCCGTTTCGCACTTAATTTCGACTACTTATTGTCGAAAAACTGATTGAAAAATGGTTTTTTTGGTCACAATAAGGCCGTTTTGGTAAAGAATCCAATCGATTTGCACACCACGTGATAGATAATTTTAAGACGCATCTAACGATGTACGCTATATGCCGTTTCGCACTTAATTTCGATTACTTATGGCCGAAAAACCGGTTGAAAAATAGGTTTTTTGAGCAAAGTTAGGTCTTTTTGGAAAATAATCGAATCGAATTACACACCAGGTGATAGATAATTTTAAGACGCATAAAACGATGTGCGATACATGCGATTCGCACTTAATTTCGAATACTTATGGCCGAAAAACTGGTTGAAAAATAGGTTTTTTGGTCAAAATAAGGCCGTTTTGGAAAATAATCCAATGGAATTAAACACCAAGCGATAGATAATTTTAAGACGCATCTAACGATGTGCGATACAAGCCGATTCGCACTTAATTTCGACTACTTAAAGCCGAAAAACTGATTGAAAAATGGGTTTTTTGGTCAAAATAAGGTCGTTTTGGAAAATAATCCAATGCAATTAAACACCACGCGATAGATAATTTTACGACGCATCTAACGATGTGCGATACAAGCCGATTCGCACTTAATTTCTACTACTTATGGCCGAAAAACTGATTGAAAAATAGGTTTTTTGGTCACAATAAGGCCGTTTTGGTAAAGAATCCAATCGATTTGCACACCACGTGATAGATAATTTTAAGACGCATCTAACGATGTACGCTATATGCCGTTTCGCACTTAATTTCGACTACTTATGGCCGAAAAACCGGTTGAAAAATAGGTTTTTTGAGCAAAGTTAGGTCTTTTTGGAAAATAATCGAATCGAATTACACACCAGGTGATAGATAATTTTAAGACGCATAAAACGATGTGCGATATAAGCCGTTTCGCACTTAATTTCGACTACTTATGGCCGAAAAACCGGTTGAAAAATAGGTTTTTTGAGCAAAGTTAGGTCTTTTTGGAAAATAATCGAATCGAATTACACACCAGGTGATAGATAATTTTAAGACGCATAAAACGCTGTGCGATACATGCGATTCGCACTTAATTTCGACTACTTATAGCCGAAAAACTGATTAAAAAATGGGTTTTTTGGTCAAAATAAGGTCGTTTTGGAAAATAATCGAATCGAATTGCACACCACGTGATAGATAATTTCAAGACGCATCTAACGATGTGCGATACAAGCCGATTCGCACTTAATTTCGACTACTTATAGCCGAAAAACTGATTAAAAAATGGGTTTTTTGGTCAAAATAAGGTCGTTTTGGAAAATAATCGAATCGAATTGCACACCACGTGATAGATAATTTTAAGACGCATCTAACGATGTACGCTATATGCCGTTTCGCACTTAATTTCGACTACTTATTGCCAAAAAACTGATTGAAAAATGGGTTTTTTGGTCAAAATAAGGTCGTTTTGGAAAATAATCGAATCGAATTGCACATCACGTGATAGATAATTTTAAGACGCATCTATCGATGTGCGATACTAGCCGTTTCGCACTTAATTTCGACTACTTATTGTCGAAAAACTGATTGAAAAATGGTTTTTTTGGTCAAAATAAGGCCGTTTTGGAAAATAATCCAATCGAATTGCACACCATATGATAGATAATTTCGCACTTAATTTCGACTACTTATTGCCAAAAAACTGATTGAAAAATGGGTTTTTTGGTCAAAATAAGGTCGTTTTGGAAAATAATCGAATCGAATTGCACATCACGTGATAGATAATTTTAAGACGCATCTATCGATGTGCGATACTAGCCGTTTCGCACTTAATTTCGACTACTTATTGTCGAAAAACTGATTGAAAAATGGTTTTTTTGGTCAAAATAAGGCCGTTTTGGAAAATAATCCAATCGAATTGCACACCATATGATAGATAATTTCAAGGCGCATCTAACGATGTGCGATACAAGCCGATTCGCACTTAATTTCTACTACTTATGGCCGAAAAACTGATTGAAAAATAGGTTTTTTGGTCACAATAAGGCCGTTTTGGTAAAGAATCCAATCGATTTGCACACCACGTGATAGATAATTTTAAGACGCATCTAACGATGTACGCTATATGCCGTTTCGCACTTAATTTCGACTACTTATGGCCGAAAAACCGGTTGAAAAATAGGTTTTTTGAGCAAAGTTAGGTCTTTTTGGAAAATAATCGAATCGAATTACACACCAGGTGATAGATAATTTTAAGACGCATAAAACGATGTGCGATATAAGCCGTTTCGCACTTAATTTCGACTACTTATGGCCGAAAAACCGGTTGAAAAATAGGTTTTTTGAGCAAAGTTAGGTCTTTTTGGAAAATAATCGAATCGAATTACACACCAGGTGATAGATAATTTTAAGACGCATCTATCGATGTGCGATACTAGCCGTTTCGCACTTAATTTCGACTACTTATTGTCGAAAAACTGATTGAAAAATGGTTTTTTTGGTCAAAATAAGGTCGTTTTGGAAAATAATCGAATCGAATTGCACACCACGTGATAGATAATTTCAAGACGCATCTAACGATGTGCGATACAAGCCGATTCGCACTTAATTTCGACTACTTATAGCCGAAAAACTGATTAAAAAATGGGTTTTTTGGTCAAAATAAGGTCGTTTTGGAAAATAATCGAATCGAATTGCACACCACGTGATAGATAATTTTAAGACGCATCTAACGATGTACGCTATATGCCGTTTCGCACTTAATTTCGACTACTTATTGCCAAAAAACTGATTGAAAAATGGGTTTTTTGGTCAAAATAAGGTCGTTTTGGAAAATAATCGAATCGAATTGCACATCACGTGATAGATAATTTTAAGACGCATCTATCGATGTGCGATACTAGCCGTTTCGCACTTAATTTCTACTACTTATGGCCGAAAAACTGATTGAAAAATAGGTTTTTTGGTCACAATAAGGCCGTTTTGGTAAAGAATCCAATCGATTTGCACACCACGTGATAGATAATTTTAAGACGCATCTAACGATGTACGCTATATGCCGTTTCGCACTTAATTTCGACTACTTATGGCCGAAAAACCGGTTGAAAAATAGGTTTTTTGAGCAAAGTTAGGTCTTTTTGGAAAATAATCGAATCGAATTACACACCAGGTGATAGATAATTTTAAGACGCATAAAACGATGTGCGATATAAGCCGTTTCGCACTTAATTTCGACTACTTATGGCCGAAAAACCGGTTGAAAAATAGGTTTTTTGAGCAAAGTTAGGTCTTTTTGGAAAATAATCGAATCGAATTACACACCAGGTGATAGATAATTTTAAGACGCATCTAACGATGTGCGATACATGCGATTCGCACTTAATTTCGAATACTTATGGCCGAAAAACTGGTTGAAAAATAGGTTTTTTGGTCAAAATAAGGCCGTTTTGGAAAATAATCCAATGGAATTAGACACCAAGCGATAGATAATTTTAAGACGCATCTAACGATGTGCGATACAAGCCGATTCGCACTTAATTTCGACTACTTATTGCAAAAAAACTGATTGAAAAATGGGTTTTTTGGTCAAAATAAGGCCGGTTTGGAAAATAATCCAATGGAATTAAACACCACGCGATAGATAATTTTAAGACGCATCTAACGATGTGCGATACAAGCCGATTCGCACTTAATTTCGACTACTTAAAGCCGAAAAACTGATTGAAAAATGGGTTTTTTGGTCAAAATAAGGTTGTTTTGGAAAATAATCGAATCGAATTGCACATCACGTGATAGATAATTTTAAGACGCAACTAACGATGTGTGATACAAGCCGATTCGCACTTAATTTCGACTACTTATGGCCGAAAAACTGATTGAAAAATAGGTTTTTTGGTCACAATAAGGCCGTTTTGGTAAAGAATCCAATCGATTTGCACACCACGTGATAGATAATTTTAAGACGCATCTAACGATGTGCGATACATGCAGAATCGCACTTAATTTCGAATACTTATGGCCGAAAAACTGGTTGAAAAATAGGTTTTTTGGTCAAAATAAGGCCGTTTTGGAAAATAATCCAATCGAATTGCACACCATGCCATAGATAATTTTAAGACGCATCTAACGATGTGCGATACAAGCCGATTCGCACTTAATTTCGACTACTTATGGCCGAAAAACTGGTTGAAAAATGGGTTTGTTGGTCAAATAAGGCCGTTTTGGAAAATAATCCAATTGAATTGCACACCACGCGATATATAATTTTAAGACGCATCCAACGATTTACGCTATATGCCGTTTCGCACTTAATTTCGAATACTTATTGCCGAAAAGCTGGTTGAAAAATAGGTGTTTTGAGCAGTTAGGTTTTTTTGGAAAATAATCAAATCGAATTGCACACCACGTGATAGATTTTTTTAAGACGCATCTAACGATGTGCGATATTAGTCGATTCGCAGCTAATCTCGACTATTTATATCCGAAATACTGGTTGTAAAATGGGTTTTTTGGGTGAAATAAGGCAGTTTTGGAAAATAAGCGAATCGAATTGCACACCACGTGATATATTTTTAAGACGCATCTAACGATCTGCGATATTAGCCGTTTGGCACTTAATTTCGACTACTTATAGCCGAAAAACTGCTTGAAAAATGAGTTTTTTGGTCAAAATAAAGCCATTTTGGAAAATAATTCAATCGAATTGGACACCACGTGATATGATAATTTTAAGGTACACATATTATTTTCAATTCGGTCGATTTTATTAATAACAGAACTCCCTTTTTAATTACGAGATATTTGTTTTAAAACTATTAGTGTAGTTTTTCAAATAGAATTCGTAAATATTAAATTAAAAACGGACAGGTTCGAAAATTGTTTGGGTACGTCTTTTCTTTTAAATATTTCTGCAAATAGAAACTATATGTAGATAAAAATATTTTATTAAAATATGTCAAATAAATGACAGTATTTTCAATGTTTGCAGTTATACCGTTTTCATCGAAACATACTATTAATTCATCAATTAATTAATTAATAATCTCTTTAATAATCAAAATAACGCTGCCATTTAAAAAATATTTACGTAATAGATTTAGTTTAAAACAACACACCAAGTACAAAAGTATCTATAACGTAATGATGTCTGATGTTGCACATTTGCTCTTTGGCAGATTGGTGTTGATTGTTCTGTGCAATAATACAGTGAAATGAACGGCATCATTTTGCTATAAAGAATACTCTACTTTTAACTTTTATATAAATTAAAACCTAAACACTTACTTTCGTACAAGAAAATCACTGTATTATAAGTGCAGTTTATGTTCTTCAATTGAAGATAACTTATATACACAGTTATCGTTAGATATTAGTTTGCTTATATATAACAGTAGGTTTGCATTTTATTCAAACACATTAAATCTTATTTTGGTTATGCTGTATCAGTTCATGTATTGTTTATATACACACAAATTATGTTATTTAATTATAATTTTACATGTTTATTGTAATTTACTGACATACAATTTTTTACAGTTATAATTTGTAATTTAATACTTATCTGTTGCATTAGAATTATATTTTATTTGAAAAAAATAACAATAAAATTAATATAAAATGTTAATTTTGTATAGTTACATGAGATCACATATTAAATAGTGTTCATATTTAATGGTAAGGAAACATTCAGAAATTTGATGTTTACATAATTTATATTTTTCTAACTCACATATTTTATATATATATATATATATATATATATATATATATATATATATATATATATATATATATATATACCCACATACACACATATGTAGACATATGTTTGTACTTTCTGAATAGAAAAAACTGAAAAAATACTATTATTTAATATATTTTTTTATAATACGTTTTGATAAAATACATATTTTTTATTTATAATTATATATGTTAACAGTGATGCTGCTTTAGATAACTTGGGGAAAAATGAACCTAAAAGGAACATAGATATTTGGAAGCTTTAAAAAATAACTATTGGGAAGCCCGTTCAAAAGCTTTACAATAACACCACTGTTGTATAAAATAGCACCGCTAAATACATACACTATTGTATTATTTTTATGTGCGCGCGTAAGTACATTTACTATAATAATTGAATATATAACTTTTTTTTAAGAAAAAACAATTTGTGCTGTTAAATAACTCCTTCCTCTTGCATTGTTTCATCAATTTTTTAATATGGTTGATAATGCGCACAAAGTACAGTTTTAAGTAAGATAGAACCTTAATAATTCCGACTATGCATGTATGTATGTGTGTATATATATATATATGTATACATATATATATATGAAAATATATATATACATATACATACATATATATATATATATACATACATATATATATACATACATATATATATACATACATATATATACATACATACATATATACATACATATATATATACATACATATATATATACATACATATATATATATATATATATGCTAATTAAAAATTTGCATGTTAAAGACATTTTGTTAACTTGATTATTTCTAACCTTTGTTAGAAATATTAATAGCAGTCAAAACAAGAATTTGTTTATGTTTTGGAAAATAAATGTAATAAGCACATCAAGGAATGATTTTCAAATGACAGCTAATAAATTGTTTATAATTATTATTTAAGCACGATATGTATATTTAATAATACATCTAAGAAATTAAACAACAAAATGGTAATTTGGTAAACTCCATAGACATGGAAAATAATGTACATTGTATATAAATGTGAAGTTATTATCATCTATTTCTTATAAGTGTCATACTATCAAAGTAGATTTGCAATGTTTGATCAGCTATAAGAATACATGAGTGTATAAAAAATAATATATATACACATATATCGCAAATAAAAAGTTAAAAAAATTATATGAACGGTTAAAATCCATAGTAAAATAAAGAAATAAACTCAGATATTACAAATGTTTGAATTAAATGTATGAATCACAATGATATTTTTTGGCACTATGGCTAAATTGACTTTCACAAATGAATTACCGCTCTTAACAACAATTCAATTTTTATTATAAAAATGTTCAGTAATTGATATTATTGATCCTTTTCATTATTACTTATATGCATTAAGATGGTGTTGTCATTTTCAAGCATAAATAGAAAAACCTTTTGTAAACTTCAGTGAAGAAAATATTTGTCTGTACTTCAGCGGTTTGAAGACGATGGAGCTATCAAAATGCGTATTAGTAATAATTAAAATAATCAATAATCAATTATCTAAAATTTTGATCCAAAAAAATTGTGCTGTTTGTAGTGAGCGAAAATTAATTTGTGAAAGGGCATGGCCGTTTCTGTCATAATAATTTTTTATAAACTTATAAATAGAATGTTACAAAGGTAGATTAATAGACTCTCATGAATCGATACTATAATGTAAAATAAATCGATTGGGAAAATAATTAAAATATTATTATTGGCAAGTATGACTAAAATATAACGCGAACAAAAATTATATTAAAATAATTGATGATACGTGGAACTGTATTGAATGTAGTAAGATAAAATTCGAAAACTGTGGAACATTTAAATACTTAATGCTTACGCGTAACTGTGTTTGCATGTCTGCGCATATGTATGTAACAATATGTATTATTTATAAGAGCTTGTTTCATATAAAAATGTGTTTTATATTAAACACACAAACACATTTATACACATATACAGACAGTGCCACAATATGTTTTGTAAGTTTATATTAATTTAGGGATGCAAACAGAACAAAACTGTTTTTGTTAGCTTGTATATGCTAATATATCGTTTATTATGTTTTATAATGCGGACAGTATTTAGAAGAGTAAATTTATTATAACGCTTTATAGTACTTTAATAAATTGTCATTTTTTGAAGTAAAATAACCGTTTTATTAATGTTAAATTATGTAAGGAGTAATTTCCACTATGAGAAGAAAGAAAGATATGACGACATATATTTTCACTAAAATATCAGACTACATTTTTATTAGCAGTATAATGTGAGAAAATGTCAGAATTTAGGAGCATATAATAAACGCTTATCAGATATACAAGCAGGATACTGAATTATGTTTAATAATAAAATGAAACTATACAATCAATAAAATAGTTGTTCAAAATTAATGGGTATGCCAATATATTATGTAACACAATAGATTATTTTATTGTTTTAAGAAAGAATTGAATTTTAGTGTTTTAACATGACTGTGATGTACCTACTTGTGATAAGATGATATTGTATATTTGTAAACAGTATAAAAAATTATTTCTGTTCGAGTATAATACAAATGTTCATGAAACTCTGTAAATTGAGAAACTCAATTATATTATTTCTGATAATGTCGGATTATTAAAGTTTCACTCGTATAA
Organism: Acanthacorydalis orientalis; assembly: GCA_034766995.1. Classification (NCBI taxonomy): domain Eukaryota; kingdom Metazoa; phylum Arthropoda; class Insecta; order Megaloptera; family Corydalidae; genus Acanthacorydalis; species Acanthacorydalis orientalis. The sequence continues at coordinate 32,536,060 of CM068314.1, read as the reverse complement.
TGATGTAATAAGAAATGTCTACCACATAAGTGATGTGCTGCTAGTTTAGTATGTTATTGGACCACTGATTAAATGTGCGATATATGTAAAAAAATAAACGTTCTTTTTTGATTAAAATAAATTTAATAACGTACCAATAAATTAAATTATAAGTAAAATATTTTTCGTATAAATAGATTTGATCACATTGAAGCAACAGTTACGAAAGTCACTAAAGTCGACACATATAAAACGAGTAAGAAACATATCTAAAACAATCTTTGCTTATAAAAAAAAATCATTGAAACACTAACTAAATTTTGATTTGAAAAAAAACAAAATTAACTTACATATCTCATGGATAAATAAATAAATAAATTACCACAGTTTCGAATGGTAAAATTTCAGATCCAAAAAACCCTGTTCTGTTAAATTGCTCGGAGTTTTGACTGGCGTCATGGATTTTGGCGTGATCACATTACTTATCATTGACATAGTGTTAACGGTGGTGTTCTCCAGTTCGTCATTTTCAACGTTTGAATTTTTCGACTGAACGCCCACGTTCGTAGTGTTCGAAGTTTCGGAGAAAGGAACGTTCGATTTGATGACGACAGTTTCCTCAGGTATGTTGTCGTTTTCAACCTTTGTCGAAATGTTGTCGAGGTTGGCTTGTAGTGATTCTAGCTGCTCGTCAATCGATTTGATCGACAGTGATCGTGGACGTTCACGTTTTGGAGAGTTTGAGACGGCATCGATGATCGTCGATTTCATTGTTGGCGCGGTTGGTTCTTCACTGTAATTTTATTTTGTGATTTTGATTGTTCCAACACGAATACAGGAGGATGCTAACATCTGCAGAGAAGGTAAAAGAAGAAAAAGAAATAAAATAAATTATAACCAAAACTCAAATGCGAAACGCAAAATCAAATCATACTAAACATAAGAATAAAATATAACAAAATCAATAAGCATATTTTTAGGGGGTACATGCTTTGCGATAAAAGTAACTAAATAAAATACATTACAAAAGTCATTACAGTTTTAATATGCATTTGCAATAGAGGCAGAAGTTAAATTTAATTAATACAATCATAAAATTGATATTTTATATATTACAATATAAATTACGATTATTAATTTTCATGTAGTAAAAAGAAGTTTATGACTTTCTTATTAAAGAAGAATTATTTTATAACATTTGATGAGATATTAGAATTAGCTTAAACGAAACTTCGGCACCTGCGACGCCCCCATCAGTAGTAGATGGTTAACCACTTCATAAATATAATTAGTGTTCTGTTTAAATACAAATATAGGAGTAAATGAGAAAATTGATATTCTTAATATATATATATACATACATATATATACATATATATATACACATACATATATATATATATATATACATACATATACACACCATATATATGTACACACATGTATATACACACACATATATATATATATATATATATATATATATACATACATGCATACATGTATCGAGGAGACTATAATAAGGAGAACGAACTCTGTCGATTACCTATTGTAAACAATTCACGAAAACCGGTGATGAAACGACATGCGCAAAGGCCGATGCGCACAAGTCTCAGTACCACAATATCTGCTAAAAACAGCTTATTGTGAAAAGAGGTGATTAATGTCAACTTATTTATTGTTACCGATTTGTTACAATTTGTTGACCGGTTGTTACCGATGGAAAAGAAAACACTGCTTTTCCTTCTTTTCCTACACACTCTTTAATGCAACAAGTCTACGTCATTTTTCTTGCGCACGGTAAATCATGTACTAACAAAATGAACGTAAACGAGACAATGAGAACTTTCAGATTAGAATACTTCTGTTACGTGCGTTTCACGCGTCCCCTGGCTGAAACTCGTACGCCACTTTTCGATGCCACCAAACACCGAAGTTTGTTCTCCTTATAGCCTCCTTGAGATATATATATATATATATATATATATATATATATATATATATATATATATATATATATATATATATATATATATATATATAATATATGAGGTTTGATCAAATTATACCTGGGCTAGTGTCATAAAACTATAAAAAAAATATACTAAATTAAAATGGTTCCCTTCTAAATAGTCCCATACGGTAGTTACAAACAGCTGTGAACGCCTTTTCCACTTCTGGAAGCACTCATTGTAGGCATTTGAGGGAATCGCTCTTAACTTCAAAATTTCTATTATCTCTTCAGTCATTTAAAAACGGAATCTCTTTAAGGATTTTTTTAGTTTGGGAAAAAAGGTACATGGCGTTTAGACAGATCAACGTGGTTGGTGAGGAATGATAGTGACTCTGTTCTTCATCAAAGCTGCCAAATCAGAAGGAAAGCATGAGGTGGTGGTGAGTTGTCGTGATGCATGCAGTGATGATGCAAAACACGACATATCTGCAAAGTATCGATTAAAATGTTTTAAGACGCATGATATTCCTACTTGTTCTGCAATCTCTCTAAGAATGAGTCGCCGATTGGCATGGATAACTTCGCTAACGTTTTGAAATTGAAAGACTTCATTATCTTTGGTTGAAATTCTGCTTTCCTTAAAGCGCTTGAATCATTAAAAACATGTGGCCCGACTCATAGTATCTTCTCCGAAGGTCATTTTGAAAAGTTGGCTATCGCCGGCTTTCTAAGTTTAAAACAAAATTCCATATAGACGCACTGTTTCAATCAATACTATCTTAAGAATATCCGGGATAAATATGATCTAATTACGAAAACTACGATAACACTCAAAAGAAATGACTTTTTCGATAAAAACTCAATAGCAGTCAACTCACACAACAGATGACCGATCATATCATTTCACTGGTTTCTCCCTACTAAATATTTAGCCGCGCGCAGTCTGAATACTACTTGATCAAACCTCGTATACAGTAATACAAGCTTGTATATACAAACTTACTTTAGATAAAAATAATTGTTGAATATTTTGTAGAATTTCAATAGTACTAATTAAAAGTAAATTTAATTAATAAAAATATAAAACGAAACAAAAAAATGAATACGTATGAACATAAAATTTACAATAAATTGAATATGAGGATATTATAATCCGAAAATAATTTTTCAAATTTAACTATAGAGTTTGGAATAAAATCTAATTAAATTTAATTTAAGTCTTTACGAGACAATAATTGAATCTAGACGATTATTAAAATTTGAACGTAATGGAGGATATTAATCGATTATGTTCAAATAAAAAATTACATATATTAACCGAACAATATTATGATTGCATTCAGTTAGAGATTTGATGTTAAACTTACCCACTCGATTCAGTTGACCCTAACTTTGATGTATAGCTATGTATTATCTGTAAGTAGACATGATTAATATTTGAAATGCGTAAAAATTAGTAACGGCAGCTTTAGTACATTCTAAGCAACAGAAATTAAATTGTATTGTTATCCACGTACCTCTCCCATACTGCATGGCGGTTTTGGAGCACCGTAACGTCCGTACGGAGGTGTATATTGAGATCCGTTAGTTGCTTTTTGTTTAATTCCATTCTCTCGAGGAGATACAATGCTGTTAGTATATTGTTAACTATTAGTTTTACAATTTCCGAAACCAATTATTAAATATACTAATGTTACAGTAGAATAACAATAAACAATTATTAATAATTTTCTATAGATACAAATATGATTGTTGTTATGTATCTCACTGTTATTTTTAATAATTTAAAAATTCTTAAAAAGTATCTGAAATACACTTTGGGTTTCATATAAAAAAAGTATAAATTAAAGAAGATAACACTCTGTATAATAAATGCCTACCGATACTCTTCTGTAACAAGTGTGTTTTTTTTTAATTCTGCATCATTTATATGTTTTTTATAATTAATTTATATAGATATAATATTAAAATTGTTTGACATATATCTTTAAAGAAGCTGTTTGAATGAAAAGAAAGCAATAACATTATAATGTTCCTATAAAACGAATATTAAATACAGTTAGAAAATATGTTTTTCTTTTAAATTATATGAAAAATAATAAGTTTTAATATATTGTTTATTAAATTATATGTATATATATATATACATGTACATATATATATATATATATATACATATATATATGTACATATATATATGTACATATATATATGTACATATATATATCTAAACACTTTCTAAAAGTATATTTTCATTATACTGAAAAAAATTAAGGCAGTTTATTGCATATTTGTTTACCATTGAAAAGTAATGTTACCATTACTTTCTTTTTGCAATCTGCATTTATTAACATTCTTCTTAATTAATAAACTACTAATTACGTAAAAAATCTTATTAATCGTCGATAATGAATTTATTGTTACACACATAATTCATTTTAAACAAAGTATAATACATGTATTGGAAAGAAAATTCAATACTTTAAGTCTAACGTTCAAAATTCATAACAAGCTCATTTTTTGCAATATTTTATTCGTTACTAATTTGAAAATTAATTTGGCAATGATTTATAATGGAGGCTTTCTTGTTCTTGGAACCCAAAATTGTAACGACACAAATATTAAATAATACGGTAAAGATGAAAATCCCAAAAACTGTATCAAAAAAGTTATGATAAGAGTTTGTGTGTGTGTGTGGGTGTGTATATATAGAGAGAGAGAGATGGGAGACGAGTATTACTTTGTATATATTATTAAGTAAACATCTCATATTCACGTAAGATTCTTAAATAAATTTTTACTTCAACAAATGTCGTCAATAAATTTACCTGTTGTTATTATGAGAGTTTTGTATTTTGTTTGGTGTGCCAACGTTTTCTTCCTCTGCCGGAACAAAAAAACCCTCGAACACTACAAAATTATTCATTTGTGGTACGACACGGGTGAGCCCGTAATGTTTCTTTAGGAATGCTAGAAACTTTTCGCTTGGTCGATCAATTGCAAGTCGGACAGGTTCTATATCTTCTTCCTACAATGAATACTTTATCTGTTTATATTTCTGAATGTAAAAATATTTACAATAGTATTACATAGTGTGCTTAACTATAAAATGTTAATGATACAGCACAGTATAGAACGTTAATAATATATATTTATTAAATTTTTCTATAACATCTTTTAGTGCTTAAGTAATATATATACACACACACACACACATATATATATATATATATATATATATATATATATATATATATATATTTGTGTGTATATATATATATATATATTCACGTATGAACAAAATTGGTCTCAATACTATAAAAATAATTTACTTTTTTGATTAACTGATGGTAAATCATATACTTAAAACAGATACAATTATCGATTATTACTTTCATTTTACAACCAATGGGTATATCTTGAATCAAAATTTTAGAATGTTTTTACAGCGAAATTGCTGTTCTACACTTATTAATCAATTCAAGTAAATAAGGATTCAACTACTACGTCTCAATTTTACTTGGTATTAACTTACGAACTATGCATGTGAAATGTTTTATCCACAACCCTATCATTTACATACTATTATGTAAATCACCATAACAGTATCTATATGTTCGCTATAACCAAGTTCGGTATATCAGGGTAATTCAATTTATGTTTCCACATAAAAGTATTAAAATACAAAAAAATAAAAAAAAGATGTTATTTTTTACTTAGTATTTTAGTTCAATTCTATGTAATTATCTATGAAAGATTATATAGTTCAAATCGCCGCACTGTGCATTTTTTTTTCATTTTTGTGTTTTTTAATACTTTCATGTGGAAGCCTAAATTGAATTATCCCATATATATATATATATATATATATATATATATATATATATATATATATACATACATACATATCTATAATGTAATTCTGAGTGATAGTTTTTTTAGTTTCTTGTTCTTGTAAAATACTATGTAATTATTTCGAATTTGAATTGTTTGATAGACTTTTGAAATTTGAACACTAATGTCCTTTAGTGAAGGCTTGGTGTATTTTTCATATTACTGTTATAAATAAAATGAAATATTAGGTCGATAGGAAAATAATTGCGGCTTTGTATATGAATTTGAAGGTCATAAAACGCAATTACTTTTTTATCGGACCTAATAGTATACTGATTTCAACCATTACTCTTTCTTTCCTCGACTTTCTTTTGGTTTATTTACAATAATCTCTTTCTATAATAACTTTTGAAGTGTGAAATGTTAGATAGTTCGACATCTTTAACTATGACTTTTCCTGACCTGTTATTTTCTGTGAGTAATGAATTCATTAATACTCAAAACTACCTTGCTTTTATTATGCTGAAATCCATATTTTTAGGATAGAATTTATTTACATTTCTAGTTGATGTGATAACAGTACCTAATCCTTGCAATATATTATAGAATCAAGAGTCAATTAAGTAATATTTAAAAAATAATTTACGAAAGTAAATAAACAATTTAGGAAAAAGAAAATAGATTTATGATATAAAACTAAGTAAATAATTTAAGAAAAATAAACTGATTATGTTAAAAATGCTTCTTATGAAATGATTTTTATTAAAGTAATTTTTATTCCAGCCAAATAAAAGTTAGTGAGAAATAAAAATATAGTTTGGATTTCGCAGGAGTAATTCATAATTGCTATTGTATTAAAAATGAATTGGTTTAAAACATTTTCAAACTGCTAACTCACAAACTTGTATATTTTGATTTTTCCTTCTTGCAGTTCATTCACTTAATATAATTTAATATTTATCGAAGCATATTTATTTAAATTTATGCTTACTATCAACCTCATCTTATTTACATAGTAGATTAAACTATAAAGCAAGTTATCTTTTTTATTGAGCTAGCTGCTTCGAAAATTGACTTTAGTTATTGTCAAAAAATGTAAATGAATTGTCAAGTAACCTTAAATCAAACAGAAACTTGCTACATTTTATTAAATTGCAAAATAAAACTAGAACAAAAAGTCAATGAAATCAATCATCACGCAATAAAAATGTGTTACAATTAGGAATGATAAAAAAAATGTTCTTTTTATTACGATTTTTTCGATAAAAAAATATTGCTGTGTGTGGAGTAATAAAGTCGTACATAATGAAAAAAAATAATTCATTTGATTAAATAGTATGTGTCCTATGTACTACATCATACACATATGTACAAATGTAATAAAATAGAGGAGACATTTTTTTAATTATAGTTTTATTAAAATATGCACGAACTTTGAAAATATACCATATATAGTTAAAATAATGTATTGAAAACAAATTTGTTTTCGTTGAAGATCTTACCTTAAGCATGTACTCGAAGAGACGCCGACCTAAACCAGAACGCTGTCGACTCTCGTGCACGTAAAAGTCAAGCACGCAGACCGGCTTGAGTTGATGACTACCGCCCGATGGGTCGAACACATATAATCCTTTACGTCCTACCTTCAGCATACCTGTCACGCATCCCTTGCCACTGAAATAAATATTCCATATGTTCAATAGCAATATATATTTATTAACATTTCGAGCTGTTTCACTGAAATAATAGAATGTACGTCGAAATGTTATATAACGTTTTTCATTTCTATTAAATATATTTTTATTGTATTTAATTTTATATTGAATGACCTTTATAAAGAATGTAAAAATACGTACATATTAGGATTTTTCTAAATAATATTTGTATGTTCGTATTTTTTTATTGGAAAAGTAAACATTTTACTAGTTATACATTGATGCTACTGATAATAAAATATGTGGTTTTATTCTGAAACGACCTTTGTACCTAGCAGTGACAGTAACTTTAGAACTTAAAGAAATAATAAATACATATACTTTGAATGTAATGTTGTGTATACGTAGATGTAAATAAAAACGATTTAAGTTGAATTATTATTTAGTTTTATATTTCGTAAATTTAAAAATTGCCGTTTTAGTCTCTTTCTGTAATATAAAAAATACGGTTCTATTAAAAACTTGAATATTTATTCATTTTTTTGCATTTTCCGATTCACTTTTTATACCTGTGATCGTTATTATATACATGGGTGGTTTAAAAACTAACTTGCTTTTTCAATTCTTGTTATTTCCAACCAGAAACATTTGAAGTTTCGGAAACAGAAGTCCGAGCGAGTCAAATCAGGCGAATACGATGGATACAGCAGGATTTCAAACTTCAATTCGGCCATTTTTTGTTGAGACAACGCTTGAATGAGTCGGTGCATTGCCATAACAAACAACACTTGACACAATATTTTTTTTCTTGTTCATTCGGGACGTTTTTCCACGATCATTGCCTTCAAATTCCCTAAAAGTGCTGCGTAGTATTGATAAGTAACTGTTTTTTTCCCTTCTGACGAAGTCTACCATGAAAATTACTTTCGCATCACAGAAAAATGACGCCATCATTTTTCCAGCCGAGTGAACTGTTTTTATCTTCTTTGCAGCACTTTTACCACGTTCACTCCATTGTTTTGATTGCGTTTTAGATTCTGGTGCGCAATAGTGAATACAAATTTCATCCATAACCACAAAATGCCCCATCAAGTCCGTTGAATTCTTCTTGAACAGTTTCAAGAAGTCGGCTGATGTTCGCATATGAACTCATTTTTGCTCTGGAGAGGAAACGCGGCACCCATCTTGCGGAAATTTCTTTCATACGCAATTCATTATGCAAAATGAAATTCGTTCGCTCATTTGAGATACCTATGACCTCTACTATCTCGCTAAATTTCACTCGCCGGTCGAACAAATCCATATCGCGGACCTAACGATGAATTTAGGCATGACAGGTGTTATCGGACTTCCTGAACGTGGTGCAACTTTGATGGTCGCTCTGCGCGTTTAAATTTATTAACCCAAAGTCGAACGGTTTCATAGGGATGACAGGATTCACCCATTATAAGAAATATCCTCTCAGGAATTTCCGTCGCTGTTTTCCTTTCCAAAAAGAAAAATTGAACCATACCTAGAATTACGATTTCATCCATTTTGCACTTTCGTACGAAATGCTTGTGTTGGAACAACTGTCAAACGAAGAATTAATAGCGGAATGACTTGCCACTTCACATACGTTATTAATAGGAACGGGACTATATGAAAACATATACAGCTGTTCTCTCTCTCCCTTATCCAGCAATCGTGAAAGGTCGATGTGCTCCACGCACGTCTGCAGCGTTATCTCGATGATCTCACCGAATACTACGGTATTTGGCGAATGAGAGTTAACGCTGGGAAGTGCGGGGCACTTTTATTCTCCAAGAAGAAGAATTTTGATCCCCCCGACTTACATTTCAACGACACTACAATCCACTCAGCGTCACGATTAATAACAGACTAACGTTTAAACGCCACACCGACAACGTACTCAATAAGGCGACTAGACAACTAGGCATACTATATCTGTTACTAAACTTCCGGTAGCAATTATTGATGTGTAGTAAGCTTTTGCTCTACACCAGCTTTATTCGGCCGGTCATGACGTACGCGGCACCAGCTTGGGCTTTCGCGCCCGCTTTACTTAAACGATTGCAAATACTTCGGAACAAAAGACTGCGCATCATCACGGATGCGCACTACTTCGTTCGGAACGATACTTTGCATAACGATATCCGGGTCCCTACACTCCATGAGTTTGTGCGTTGTCAAACTCATGCTTTGTTCAGCCGGTCCGAATCAAGCCAGAACGTTCTGATTAATGCCCTCGACGATTATGACCCATCTAACCCGTGGTACCATTTAACCCGTGGCCAAAGCTACTGGCGTTGTGATGGGTAAACTTCCCGCACGAAGAGACCTGGTCATGACAACGGGACGGGTCGTGGAAAGCGGGCCTCTCTCGCGCCCCGAGCCAATCCGCCCGTAAACTGTCACCAATATTCGTGCTCGAATTGTTCTTTCGTTCTGTTCTTCGCGAGGATTGAGAATTCTTCATCAGCTCAAGTTAAATGGTAATCATACCTCGCATTTGAACCAGCGAGGTGCGTTTTCAACGCACACTATAGCACACCCAACAAGAATTCCCTCATCGAGCACACGAACCAAGTTATTTTTAGACCGCCCTCGTATATTAAGAATGGAGCAACTAATCTTTGAAAGAATTATTTACGTACTTGATCATATTAAGTTATTCAGTGATAAATTAGCCCCGAAAACTATATTCTTTTTATTAAACTAATCTATTTTAACATTTCAATTCGGCTAATAAGCTTAGAATATCTATTATGTATTTTAGTTCATTAAACATACCATACACTAAATGAGACTTCATACATAAAAAGTGATTATATAAAAGAAAAAAACATTGCAAAATTTGAATATACTAATAAAAATAATAAGAATTTTTCTAATTTTTTTCATTACTTTATGGTTGACAATTTTTATCCTCATTTTGGGAACAGTTTGGATACCTTAAAAGTTGTCAGATTTAAGTAAATCATAAGTGTGAGAATCTATGACGATGATGATGCAGATCTTTTGAAATAATTTGGACAATTATATTCAATATACCTAGTGGTGTTTGAATTTATGTTAAAAGCCATTTTTATACTAACAATTTTGATTCTGATTAATTAATAGAAAGTATGACATGTCATACCTTCGCATTGCTTACATTAACAGTGTAAGCATGATAAGATTTTAATAATAAAATATTATAAGATTATATTTAATGAAAGAACATCAAAAATGAATAAATCAATACAATATTTATATTGATTTTGAATTTACTAGAAAAACTATTTACATTCAAAAATTTAGTAAACATCAAATTTTTCAAACATGTTTTTAAATTGCAAACAAAACCATTCATGTTGGGTATGTTTGTTGACTACCCTTGAAATAAAAATGACATTTTAAATGTTTACAACACGAACTGAACCAGAATAACATTGTTTAATATTTCATGTTCTTAATGTGACAACAAAAACTAAACAAATACATTTTTCATATCGATTTTGTACTTTCAACCCGCATTGTGAAAATATAAATGATTAGTAGCAGGTCAATAGCATTGTCAAATAAGACTGTTGTAAATTCTACGCGATATGAATCGCAATGACTAAAATATAATAATGTAGTAAATAATGTCACGTAATTTTTGATTTGAAATTTATTTAATTCTAGGGTTGATACTGTATTTTATATTGAAAGATATGGCGGTTTTGCTTAAACAATGTCACATTTTGTGAAATCAAGATTTTAAATCTAATTTATATATATATATATATATATATATATATATATATATATATATATATATATATATATATATATATATTTATCATCTGTTTTTGTTATGAAAGTAATGATTTAGAATATAGAAATTAGATTATTAATCTATTTTTCATATTATATATATATATATATATATATATATATATATATGCATGGAGATGATTAAAATGATTGAATACATCACTTCTTTCTATTTTTAGCCAAGCGCATGTATTATACATTATAAATAACATGTACTTTAAATTGAAATTAAGAGAAAGATAACAAAAAGTTAAAAATTAATATTTATAGTTTCAAAAAGTTATTAACATTGAAGGACTTGTTCAATTTTGATATTTAAAACTGCTGATTGCAAAAATTAACAAAGAATAAAAGAAATAAATTCAACATTTTATGATATTTCACAAAGTAAAAAAATAAGATACAATTGAAAAAAGGGGAACTTTTTATCACATAATTGGTGGTTAGTTGGTCATCATGCAAACGGTACAGAAATGAAAAGAAGGGTTGATTAAAATATTTAAAGAAAACTGCTCTATGTTCAATCATTTTTATTCTAATATTATCTTATTTGACTTCGTACTGTTGAATTACACTTAGCATTAGTATTCTATAAGGTAAGTTAGTAAAACAATGTTTCTAGAGTGATCAAACCACAGTTAAAAATGTAATATTGGTATCATTGGTATAAAAACAAAGTATTATAATTATAACATTAATTATCTTTCCCTTTCCTTCTCCTTTATATATATATATATATATATATATTTGTGATATATATATATATATATATATATATATATATATATATATTTACTGTGTGTGTATGTACACATTTATACATTTGAAAGTAAAAAAATATTTTTATAAAATTAGTTAGTTATATTAGATCTTCATTAATAAATAAATATTAGACATTGATAAATAAATATTAGACACATAAAAATAATTTGATGAATTCAAATTATCGTGTATGTATATTATATATATATATATATATATATATATATATATATATATATATATATATATATATAGATAATAAATTTTACTTTCTGAATTGGTACCTACTCCGTGTTTACAAACATTTCTAAAGTGTAATTACATTGTGTCCTTGGAAGTGCCACGAAATATAAATTGAAGAAGTTGATTTTACAAATATTCGAAATCAATAAATTGTTAATCAGATTTTTGTATGAAATGATATTAATGTTGGTTTTTTATTATTAATTTCCATACACTATCTCTGTATACAATAAAAATGTATTCATAAAATATGAAGTATTCTCTCTCTCTCTGATACATACATATATATATATATATATATATATATATATATATATATATATATATATACACACACACACACACACACATACATATATAGAGAGAGGTATACTTTAATAATACAAACTGATTTCTGTATTTTAATTTCGCATATTTTGTATATACTTCATTTAACTAAACTATTTTTGGGGAAGTGAAAAGGTAGTGCAAATAAAGTTGCTCCCGTTTCAGTTACACTTTTTCAATGTCATCGTTTGATTAATTATTCTAATACGAGAGTTTATAAAATGGGCTCACTATTTAAATATGTCTGTTCATATACTAGATAGTAAAACTTGTAGAACACTATTCGTTAACAGTTATGAATGTTAAGTGTTATATTAAAACATAACAGAAGAAGGGGTCTATTTATCGCCTCTGTCGTTATTATAATGATAATTTCCTTTCGTGCATACTGGGGTCTACTAATTTTATGATAGTTCGCCATTTCTAGATAATAACAAACGTAATGGAAAAAAATTAAATGAACGAAGTGTGTTTCAGACAACTACTGTGCGGAAATTACCTTCCGCATTTGAACAATGTACTCTAATGAAAGCAAATTTAAGATGGATTGGAGCACGTTTATAAAAACGTTTTCAACTAAGATGAATTTCTATAATTTACTTTCCTACTGAATCATGAACAATATAAAATTATTCTTAGATAATTTTTCATAGCGAATTACATAAAAATTAATAGTCAATGGATTCGTTATTATTACAAGATCTAAAAATTAGGTTTTAAATAATATTTTAGAAAATTTGATATATATATAACGACCACGCGGCACTGGAGTGACACCGGTTCCCGTCCGATCACCGCAGTAAGCAGTGCCAGGCCCGGTCAGTACTCGGATGGGCGACTGTCCCGGAACGCCGGGTGTCGTCGAATACTCGCCAACACGCAAGTGGGATTAGTGTAGTGTGTCATGATCCCAAACCTTACATGATGAGTACATAAATGGAAAATCATGGAAGAGGCCTTTATCCAGTAGTGGATTAACAGAGGCTGAAGATAACGATTATATATATATATATATATATATATATATATATAACACAAAACTACGAATAAGATGAACATAAATTATTATTAATGTTCAATATGGTATGTAAGAATAATTCGGTAATATTATATTTAAACGATTTTTTTCGTATACATCTATAATTAAAGGAACTATGCACAGAAAAATTAAATATATTTATTTGGAATATGTGGAGGAATAAACTTGTAGTTTTGTTGGCTTTATATATTCACAATTTATGAAAAAGAGAGGCATTAGATCGTTTGAAATAGAAAGTTCTGGAAGAGATCTTCATCTAGCAGTGGATCGAAATAAGCTGCTGTTGTATGTATGTATGTATGTATATATATATATATATATATATATATATATATATATATATATATATATACACACATCATTATTTAAAAAGGGAAGCAAAAATTTCAAATCTTACCGTAGTGTTAAATACGGAAAATGTGTCAAGTTATTATATTGTCAATAGATTTTTTCATAAATATTCCATTGAACTGAATTAGATTTATTAATATCGGTTTATGTGTTTGTAAATTAATTCAGTTAACACATACTTTTATTAAAATCTAACATGAAATCGGTAACACACGCGAGAGCCTATAATGTAATATGAATTCAGGTAATAATTTTTTTAATGTTTTAATCAAATGTAGTTGGATATAGTAGGTATATTTTTTTAAGAATAAACATATATATATATATATATATATATATATATATAAATGAAATATATAAGTCGCCATCTTTTTTTCGACAAGAGATTAATTATTAGTTACCCAACAGATGGAAGAAAGTTATACGACAATAAAACAAAGTAATATGAAATGTATTTTATTTTTCTATAAATAAAAAAACATTTCCTATAAAAAAGGCACCGAATTACTTTGTACACCTAACAACTTAGAATATATAATTTTAACAATATATATTTTAAGGATCCTTCTTAAACTATTTTTTTTTAATACATTCTTGCAATATTTAAGAACTTTCATTTAATTATAATAAATTTTAAATATATTAATTAATATTTAAAATCTTGCTGAAAGAGATAATTTGGCATTGAAGTTATATGGAAAAAGAACTATAACAAGCTCATCGAGGAATAATATGTTGATATTACTAATAAATTGTAATAGCACATAAATGTGATGTACATGTAAATGTGATGTTCAAACAGTTATTAAAAAAAATTAAATGAATAAAATTCCGCGTTTTCAAGTCAATGAATAACACTACTACAAATTAAAATGCTATTAAGAACAATACAATAAGATTTATATTATAAGTATAAATTCCGTTCTATGAACTAGTATTACACGACCTCTATGGATATCCGGGCAGTGACCATTAAGAAAATACGGAGCTGTATGTTATTTCACTAATGACATTTCATATTTACATAAAATATTCTAAATAAATTAGGTTACGTATATATCAAGTTTTATTTGATGTTAATTACAACTGGAGTTTTTAAGACTTAATTAACACAAAGAGAAATCAAAGCAATAACATATATTTCCACAAATGTCGCCAAGTATTTTTGTATGCAAATTACAGAAAACAATAGAAAATATATGATTTATTATGTAAAAAAAACATTAAGACATTTCGGTTTTCAAAAATATATAAAAAAATATATGAAACTATTTGTTTTTTCCAAAATCAGTAGTATTTCAACATTTTTTTCGGCAATATTATTTATAATAAATTAAAATTAAATACATAACATTAATTATTTCATACTTGCTTCTATCAATTTAGTGACGAAAATAAGTATTATAAAAATTCAGGTTTAGTTTTAATATATATATATATAAACATTAATAATCATTCCTTGTGTTAATATATTTTATATTACTTGCTAATATAATACTTGCACAGAAGTATCTGTTGATTACTTTTTTTTTCATTAAATGCACAAGATTTTCAGAGAAATGTTTTACAACTACTTGTTATAGAAACTTAAACATCAAAATATCATAAAATTGACTTGAGAATCTCGAAAAATCAGTTTACCATCTGTTTCATAATTACTAATTAAAATATTTGCCATATGCTCATGATGGTTATATATTCTTCGATACTGTTTACACCAGTTGTTAATAACGCATATTTTTTCATATTATAACTATATTATGTGAACAATATTAGAGGCTGAAATGAGAATATCATTCATTTTATTTAAATTGTTTACAAAATTATTAATTTAATTAAATAATTTATTATATACATACATCCATACTATATAAGGGGTAAATTAAATTCGGCACTTGTACATTTTATTGTTTCCTTATTTTTTGCTATGTGCAGTTATATTAAGTGTAAAAAAAATTTATACCTTTAAATTGAACCAATCATAGAAAATATTTTAATTTAAAACAGAGTTTAAATTAAAATATTTTCTCGTCGTTTTAGTATTTTCAGTTGTCAATCTTAACATTTTAAAACACTATATATCTTGGCCAAGTAGTTGGTATAACCTCACAAAACATTAGTGAACACGATGGTGTCCGAAAAGCAGTATTTTAGGCATTGCATACTTTTTGCATTCCAGTTGGAAAAAAATGTAGCTGAAGGGATAGGAATCGTTTGTTCAGTTGCGGTGGAAGGTATTGTGACGCATAAAACATGCAAAAAATGTTAAAACAGTGGAAGAGGTCCGAAAATGCATTACGACTTCATCGACTTAAAAATGCCATATGTTTTTCGATAAGGAAATCATTAGTTAGCTGATAGGTAGACAGAAATTATACAAAAGAAACGAATATATTTTCAGGATTCAAAAGTATCTAATTTTTCCATAAACATCCATTTTCTATTAAAAAAGGGCATCGAATTAATTTGTACTCCTAATACATACTTTGATTTTAAGTATTGATTAAAAAAAAACAATTTTATAATACAAATATAAAACTTTTTTGTGTATAATACGAAAATGTATACAAATCTAATATGTATTTTTTAATAAAAAAATATATAGCTACGTAAAGGCATCAAAAAGTGAAAGGTCAATCGGCAATAAAAAATATCGCCAGTAAAAAAGTGTATGAAAGAATATTACTAGATTACTAGATTTGATATCGAGAAATAATATTTTACTACTTTTCAGTATGAACTGGAAAAGTGTAGAAAGTACTTGGTTTATATATATATATATATATATATTATATATATATATTATATATATATATATATATATATATAAATATATATATATTATATATATATATATATATATATATATATATATATATATACATACACACACACACACACAAGCTTTAATAGTGCAGTGAAAATACAACGGTACGTATTGAATTGTTATAAAGTAACTGATGTATGTAATAATGTCGTCACTGAAGTTCATTGTACGTAACCATTCTTGTGTATATTCATTAAATAAATTTAATTTTGCTTGTCATTTTGAGCAGTAAAGCGAGACTTGATATACAATTTTCATGCATTCTACGAATAATTTTCTGATAATCACTGGAAAATTAATAACATTAAATTTGTTGATAAAATGTATTTAAAAAAAACTCTGTTCAACTATTAACATCTTCAAATGAAAATACAATAAATATTGTTTTAATACACCTATCAACACATTAACTGTTTACCTTTATTGGGAACGTATTTACATGACCCAAAACTTAAATTATATAGAAATAAAAATATTTTCTTTATGAATGCTAATATATATATTATATTCAAATAGAAACGATAACATTGCAACTCTTCTATCAACTATACTCATATATCCTCAGTCGTAGATATTTTTAAATGGTTTTATGGGTAGCATGCCGATGATGATTTAGTACATGAGTCAGAAAATTCGCAGGAATCAATCAAAAAGTTCGCGTAAAAGACTAGTATTATTATTTAGTTAACTGACGTTAATCCGTTAAGGATCATATGACAATGTTCACGGTACTCATAGTGTGGGTGGTTTAGGGCCACGTATTACCATACAGACACACATTTATAATATGAAACATTTATTATCAAGTAGCAATTTGTTGCTGTACTTGAAAATAGTAAGATTAAATAATGCAAAATAATTAACAATAAACAAATCGAATACATGAAATGTACGTATTTTCCTATGTTTAATCACGAACGGTATTAAAATATTTTCGTGTCAAATTTACGTAACACTGTATGAATGGTTGAAATAAATTACATGCACCTGATACTAACGTGACGAACACGTCAATTTAGATAAGTCGGGGTCGAACCCTGAGACCAACCTTACATCCGGTGCAGACGCACCTGAGCGTGAACGGAAAGAAACGGTAAGCAGGCAGTGCGTTCGAGCATGTCTTCGCCATGCGAGCCACGTACAATGCAAAACACTAAACGAAAGCGTAACACTATCTTTCTAGTTTCGTTAGTACTGCACTTTTGTTCATTTAAAAAAAAAATAACAGTAAAAAATTTATGGTTTTGTATCGTATCTTGAACGTGAAAGTATATTGATTTTAATAGATGCTTTGCATGAAATAATAAATGCAATATTGTATTTGCATAAATGAATTATTTTTTCACACCACGTGAAAAAGAAACACAAACATACTTTTTTTTCTGATAAAAAGTATTCAATAAATTCTTGATTATTTTTGTTTGTTGGTTTCTAGGTTCAATGGCAACGCAGTCATCCAAAAGCGCCGAGGTACAACATTGGCGCTCTGAAGATGACGACGTTCATTTGTGAAAGCGAATTTAGCCACAATGTCAAAACTGTTTTGTTATAATATTGTATTTTTAATATTACAATTATCTTTTAATAAAAATTTTAGTAGAACTATTAAACTATTAATCAGAACTATTATTAGCGAATGCATTTTTTTTTTGGATACTTTAAAAATTGTTTTTTGTACACTAATTGATTATATATAATGTATTATATATATATATATATATATATATATATATATATATATGTGTGTGTGTGTGTGTGTGTATACACACACACATACAGGTAAACATCGTATAACGAGTGAAGTTCCGGAAAAATAGGTTATAAAAATCGCGTTATGCGTGACTACGACACGTTATATAGCCAGACACCAATTTGCCACTCCAATCGCTTTTATTTTTGCGATTAATACATACCTATTTGCATTTGCGTTGCGGGAAACTGCATACTGCAATATGAAAAGATTGCTACAATTTGTGAGTCACGTTATACAAGTATCGCGTCATAAGAGGGTTGTATGTATGTGTGTGAATATATATATATATATATATATATATATATATATATATATATATATATATAAATATATTGGGTGTTGGAATTAATTCGTATTGTTTTCTTCATGAAAAAAGATGATTTATTTTAAATGAAATTGAAAAACATATCATTCAATGTATCGTCCACCGTTAGTCACTACTTTTTTCCATCTTTCGGGCAGGAGACGAATACCACGTCGGAAGAACGCCTCGTCTTTAGATTCAATCCACGAATCGACCCATTTTTTCCAATCTTCATAAGTAGTGAGCTTCTGCCCAGACAGGCCATGACTCATCGATCGAAACAATTGGTAATCAGAAGGAGCAATATCTGGAGAATACGGCGGGTGGGGTAGGACTTCCCATTTGAGCGTTTCCAAGTATGTTTTGACCGGTTTTGCGACGTGCGGATGAGCATTGTCGTGCTGCAAAATCACGTTGTGTGTTTCAAAGTATTTTGGCCGTTTTTCCTTCAATGCACGGCTCAAGCGCATCAATTGTAGTCGGTGGCGATCCCCAATGATGGTTTCATTCGGTTTGAGCAGCTCATAGTAGATCACACCTTTATGATCCCACCAAATACAGTGCATGAGCTTGGATCCATGGATATTTGGTTTCGCTGCTGGTGTAAATGGTTGGGCGGGCTTAACCCATGACTTTCTGCGCTTGGGATTGTCGTAATTGATCTACTTTTCATCGCCCGTGACAATTCAATGCAAAAATCTCTTCCTTTTCTCCCGTTTAACCAGCAGTTCACAGGTAGAAAAACGACTTTCAACGTCCTTCGGTTTCAATTCGTATGGGACACAATTTCCTTGTTCTTGGATCATTCCCATGGCTTTAAGGCGTTTTCCTACCGTTGACAAGTCAATTCTCAACGATTCAGACAATTCTTGAAGTGTTTGACATGGGTCTTTATTAAGCAATACCTCCAATTCTTCATCGTCGAACTTTTTCGGCTGTGCAGGTCATTCCTTGTCTTCAAAGTCAAAATCACCACTTTTAAAACGTGTAAACCACTTCCGACACGTTTGCTCGGCTAGATGTACATATATATATATATATATATATATATATATAACGTTCATAAAGTGAAGCGCTCTTAAACCCCAAATAACCAACCAACCATAAACAACAAAAATGCATAAAATCATTTTTATTTATTTATTTTATCGCTCTTATATACTTTTTTTAATAAAAGAAGTTAAACAATGGCATACTTATTTTAATGATATTTTTCTTGAAGAATAACTAAAACTTTAAGTTATATATATATATACACATACACACAAATATTAAAGTTAATTTTTATTGTATTTTAGTGCGAAGACAGACAAGTTTCGACCAAAAATATTGACTTAATTCACTTATTACTAGTACATTATCAAGTTAAAACTTGTGGAGATTTTAAAAGGAGGCGCGGGGGTTAAGAAAATTAGTTCAATTCACTACTACGATATAATTCAACTTAAATACTAAATGGCCGATAACATGCTTTTTTAATATTTTTTTAATACTTTCGTGCGGAAACTTAAGTTGAATCACCTATATATATATATATATATATATATATATATATATATATATATATATATATATATATATATATATATATATATACATAAATACAATTGTGTGTAAACATTCTTTAACTTTATTATTTAACTCGTCATTAATACACTATTACGTTTGAGTTCAATAAACAGAACATTATGCAGTCTACTGAAAGTGAAAGAAATAAGAATAAATACCAAACTGGAGTACCAAAATGAGGTTGATTTTTGTACAGTCATAGGTTAGACATTTATCTTTCGTACATTTGTTGTTTAATTGTATTGACTTGTGATTGGAATTGAATTGAAGTATAAAATTTTATAAAAAGAGAATTTTGTAATACATATAATACAATGACATCAGAATCAAAATTAACAAATAGAAGTTCAATAAGAATTTTAAATAAAAAAAATATCAAATACATTTGTTTGTAAAAACGTAATACGCATAGTAAATGAACAAATTTAAATTAATAATTCTTGCAGATGTATGTAGCGTATATAAAACAATAAAATAATTGCACTAAAGTTTATTAATCTTTAAGTATTTTGAAATGAAATTGTTCGTAATAAAATCTTAGTTATCTGTACAGTTGTTTTATTCATTAAACATGCGAATTCCAGTGTGGTAAAATGTAAATTGTCTGCAATCTATAATAATTACAGATATAATGTTGGTATTGGGGCTAAGTTCACTTTCATAAATTACTTTTCAATTATATTTTCTATGTAGATTACTATGAGAACGATGGTATCGCTATTTAAACATGTATGCGCAATTATGGAAATTATCAAAATCAAATATTGTATATTTTGATACAAAAACAACGCGTGATTTAAACATGTACGGTTTTCTTTGCGTGAGTATGAATTTTTACAAATTACCTCTCAAATAAATATAAAATATTATTTTTTATGTTAAATGATCAGAGTTTAAAATTAATACATAAACAGAATTATAAAAAATGTTTACAGTAATTTGGATATGTCCTCGAATATGACATAAAAGATTGACGTTTAGATAGAACCGTTAAATAATTAATTAATATATATATATATATATATATATATATATATATATATATAATATATATATATATATATATACACCTTTTTGATTTACTTCCTGTTGAATAGTTTTTTGAAGTTAAACTCATGATAAAAAATAACAGTTCGTAAAATAAATCACGTATCTTTTAATTGCAACACACTGGCGTTCATTGCGAACAGCTCATCTGTTACAAGAGTACATACTTATTAAAAACTTCATATCTAAACATTATATGTGGTGTTTAGAATACCGGTTTCATCAAACGTAAACAGTTTGATTCTATATCACGATAGTATTTAACCTTCACCTACACCTACACGCATAACTCGAGCAATACACACAGTTTATGTTTATGTAATCAGTAGACATTATAATTCGTTCGAATTTCCACTTTGGTCAAATGACAAGTAACTGATTTATATATAATGCGTGTCTTTACCATTCAATCGTCTTTTCTAGACACAAAATTGATAATAAATAATCGTTTCTAGATTTTATCGCTAAATTTAATATCGTCGAATAAACAGTCTTTGAAGCGTGAACTATTCATTTCTTTGAATAATGCGCAGAATAAGTATTTTCTCAACAGAATCAAATTACACAACATAATAACATGACGGAAATTCATTTACAGATAAATTATTTTAGTAATACAGTTTGATTAATATTTTTTAAAATGTATTAATCAAAGGGACTGTTCCGATTATTTTAGTACGTCTAATGAATTATCTTAAAAATAAATTCCATAGACAAACTCTCCCAAAGTTATTTTATTTATGTTGCAGTTGACTAAACACTTGATTTTGAAAGGTCTTGATGTGAAAAAAATCATAAATTTTACATTAATTATATTGTTTTCTTTTTTTTTCATGTTATATTAGGAGTAAAAAATCTTTACCTTTAAATTGAATCAATCTTAACTTTGTTTTAAATTAAAATATATTCACGTCGTTTTATGATTATGAAGTGCCAACCATAACATTTAAAAACACTATTTATCTCAGCCAAGTTGTTGGAATAACGACCAAACAGTAACGGACTGAGAATGGGCGTCCGAAAAGCAGTATATTACTCAGTCCATACTTTTCGCATTTCAATAAAAAAAATGTTGACTAATCAACGGGAATGATTTGTTTAGCTGTGGGGAAGGTGTTGACTCATAAAATATGCAAAAAATATGTAAGAGTCAAAGAGATCCGAAAATGTATTACGACTTCAACGACTCAAAGATCCCATTTTCTTTTTCGATAAGGAATTCGTCAGTTACCTGGCAGATGTATTTCATTTTTCGATAAACATTCATTTTCTATTAAAAAGCATCGATTTAATTTATACATCTTATGAATGATTTTGTTTTATATATATATATATATATATATATATATATATATATATATATATATATATATATATATATATATAACAATAACAAGCTTGTGTCTCAAACAAGTTTGACATCGCTGCGCTAAAAATGCAATTTTCATCTACACAATTAGAATAAAAATAAACGTATTGATTGGTGATTGATTATTATTGTGACATACTTGGATATAACTCTTTTGACATTGCAAGTAATTAAAAATACCGAATAACAATAATGATGTAGACATTCGAATATTTAAAGGTTGTCCTGCTTTTAACTTTATATATACGACTCTGAGTGATCAATTTAAAATCCAATCGTTAATCGTCTTGAATAGTTAAAATATTTAATCTGTATCAATAATTTACATGCGCTTTATCAGTTCATTTTAATATGTTAACTTCGTAATTTGAAAAATGATAAGTTAGAAACAATTTTTACTTTTATTTCTATTTTATGAACAAAAATACTAAATAAACTAATAAAAATAGATACTGAAAACCAGATGTGAGGTAATAGGTAAATATAGGTACTTACTTCCTGCCACCGGTAGCGTCGACGAGTATATATAACGTGTGATCTGAGGTTCGAAGTCGATCCGCAGTTGTTATAGGTTTGGTCAGGCCTTGGGCGGCAGCAGACGCCTCGCCTATAGCGTTTATTATCTCTGCAATTTTCGTTTGGCATTCTCTGAAAAGAATATATTGGTGTCAATAAACTCTACGTTTAATCAATCACATTACCTCCACGAAAAGTGTATAATTATAATTTGTGAATGACGTGAAAGATTTATGAAAATAATTTAATATTGATTTATTATTCATATGTTATAATAATCATATTTAAATAGATTTGAAAAAAAACAATTATTTATTTATATATATATATATATATATTTATGTATATATATATATATATATATATATATATATATATTTATTTGTCTGTGTGTATATATATATATTTATTTATATATATATATATATATATATATATATGTAATGTAAATATTTTTTAATTATATTTCAATGATTACTAATAAAAAATATATACTACATAAAATATACATACCACTATAAAATATTACTTAATATATAGGATCAGATTTAAGAAAGAATGTTCTCAAGTCACGCAAATAGTTTCAACATAAGCTGGTTAGTATAAAAACTATTCTCGTAATTACTTTAATTTCAGATTTACTACTGAAATATTACATTACTAAATTGATCATAATTTGCATACGGGATGAGAACAATTTACCATTAACGAAATTGAAACGCATGAATGAATATATATTCTTATAAACGCACATACTATAGAAAAACAAACAAAAATGTTTTCAAAAATATTGTTAAACTTTTATTAAAAATTATCTTTTAATATATTTATGCTGATTGCTGTACATAAAATTACAAAAGTCCCTTTAGTTTCACTACATATAATTTTAAATCAAATTAAATTTGATCAATTATACATTAGCCTACCAACTAATGTCTATAATTTGATAAATACAAATCGCCCAAATCAAAAAAATGTGAAACTGAATTATACACACACATTATATATATATATATATATATATATATATATATATATATATATATATATATATATATATATATATAAATTGTGATATGCACGAAATTAAAAAAGAATATTGCAAGTAGTGTTATAATAAAGGCATATTAACAATTTGTGCAAAATATATTTTGCAGTCATTTATCAATATGGATACCAAAAAAAGAATAAATGTAATTATATCGTAGGCTGATAATACTCTGTAATAAATAAATGCAATAGGATCGTATACTCGTGATACAGCCTACACAGTCACCGTGAAATGTGGTCAGCATGTGCGTTATAACATCACGTCTTTATCTTGTTGACCGTGACATAGGTAGACGACGCAAGAGACAGTCAATTGTGGTAATAATTGTTTCTTCTGCAATCACTACTGACCATTGTATTGATGGGTGAAAAAAATGATGAATTACATGCATTTAGTTCAAGTGGCGTAGTACAGACGTTCAGTTATGTGGAATCAAAGAGAATGTGCTGTACGCTTTGCAGCGAAATTTGCAACCATACATGATGCATATTGATAATGAACAAGAATATTATAGCTCTCTCTATTTTTCTACTTGAGAAAATTTATTAATTACTAATAATAATCAAAAGTGGAATTTAACTGTAATATTGTGTTTGTTTTTAAAAGCATTTTCTATTTAAAAGAATAAACAAGAGTGTAAAACGTTAAACTAAGGACATATTTATTAACTACTTGAGTCTTGACTAACTTTTAGATGTAAAATAACCAACTTATAAATATGAAACAAATTTTTAATAAAATAAAAATGTAGACATACATGCAAACACACACGCATATATATATATATATATATATATATATATATATATATATATATATACACACACATATACAACACAAAGTTTTCTTAAAAACAGACTTCTTAGTATAAATTGTAGAAACGTTTCCTTTATCATAAAGCTTTAATGTAAATTGAAAACCAATAGGATAAAATATGCATACTAGGAATATAAACTTTACACTTTCAACATTATGACACAAAAATGTGTGTTAAACATATTGAAAAAATTAGAACCCATTTATTTAAAAAAAAAATATTCTCTCAAACGTTATTTAATCAAGTTGCCTCCACGCATTTCTAAAAGCGTACCTTTATGGTAGAAAATCAATAGCAAGCACCTGCTATATGTAATATTTATTTATAAACAATATACATGCGTACATATTTCTTTAAAATGAAATGTAGGTTTAGATTCATGATTTTTATATATTTTTTTTAAAAATATAAACTTCTATACAATACGTGTGTGTATGTATGTATATATATATATGTATATAATATATATATTATATATATATATATATTATATATATATATATATTATATATATATATATATAATATATATATATATATATAAATTGATCCTGGATTGCCTCGCGTACCGCACTTCGGACACCCCCGATTTAATTCTTCTGTGTAATGTAGACTAAATTTAAATGAAAGGTAAACAAAAGACCATATTCTTATAAATAACTGAACTAAATACGGCTAAAACAATATACGTATTAGACTACACTTATTGATTATTAATAAAATAATGAATGAGTTTTTATTTTAGAGACAAAAACATTTAAACAAAAATCATCCCCGTAAAATTATTGAACTAAATGACTTTTTAATTATTACTGAATACATTTTATTAATGGATCGCCTTTCATGCTATTAAAATGAAAAAAAAAACTTATAATTCATTATTATGGAATATTTTCTTTGGATCATATACAATTATTATTGCAAATATCGTCTTCAGAAGTCAGACAAAATTTATAAATAAAGACATATTTTTGATACTTATTTATGAAAAAAATAATTTCATAAAAATCCCTTCTATATACAACAGTAATTAACAACAATAGTAAATTATGGATAATGAACTGAATAAAACAATTAATCACTGGTAGTATCTGGCATGACACTGAAAGTGATTCTTATGAAATAATGTTCAAATAACGTTATAACTACAATATTTTTACTTATTTACAAGTACAAGTAACATTATCATAACAAATATGTTTAATTAAAGTAAAAAGAAAACATGCATATCATTTTACAGTATGAGAGAAATATATTTTGTTTCTTCTTTTAAGTAATGTTGCTTAATGTGTTTGAAAATGTTTTCAATAAATAAAACGATTTTATGCAAACGCAATTATTTCTGATAAAAATAAAAGTTGTAATATGCATATTGATAATAAATTAATTATAATTATCTGAAAACATATTGAATCAATCTTTATATATATATATATATATATATATATATATATATATATATATATATATATATGTGTGTGTGTGTGTGTTTGCTTTTATATTTAAATGATACTTTTGCTCTATTTGTTAGGTTTCAATCTCGAAAACATATTTCGAAATGTATATATTAAAATTGTAACTACATCATACTTAGAGCATAAAATGAAACAATGCTTTAATATTTTTATTGGTGAAGATTTGATTCAGGGGTAAACTTGTTGTAAAGGATGTAATCATCGGTAAAAATACGAAATTTTTAACTAATTTCTATTCGGAATATATGAACAGGATTAACAAAAAAAAAGCAATTACACTACCTTGGAGTACCACTGAAATAACTTTTTCCCTGTAATAGTATCCCTGAAATAAAGTTTTTTTTCTGACATCATCCTTTATATTTTTAGCTTAAATATAATTCAAATAATACATAATTCAATTTAAAAAAATTAAGTATAATTTATTGTTTGAAAAAAATGAAGAAAAAAATTATCAAAAACCGCAGAAAATCAAATTATATAAACTTTGGCTTTATATATATATATATATATATATATATATATATTACATATTGCTTCCAACACGTGTAAAAGTAACCTTGCTACTAATGCTACTTGTGAAAAAACTTGTTCAGATACTAAACACCATATCATGCTGCTAATTGTGGAATGAACGTTATAAAGTACGCATTTATATAAATGCCTCTTTCAAAGTGCATCTATTTGTTTTCAATAATTCATTTTAATAATTTGTTTATTGCAATTATTGAATGAATGAATATATATACAATTATATATACACATACATACACACACACACACACACACATATATATATATATATATATATATATATATATATATATATATATATACACATACATACAGTTAACAACACTCAAAATAAAGCACCGGTTGAAAATCTTATTAAACAAAGTAAATTGAAAAAATCTTGAAAACAAGAAATTATTTTTTATTATATAATTTAGTTTGTTTTTATTTACAATACATAAAAAACGAACAGAACATATAGATGTTAAAAAAGGAGTAGAAAAGCAAAAATACGAACATGATACACAAATCAAAATGAATAATGAAATGTTTTCACGGCGTTTGCAATGTTGCTGATTTTTTATTTCTCCAGAAAATACTAAAGGTCTTCATTGGCAGTCTACATGTGCATTTGATCGCGAAAAGTTAAATTGTTGTCCAAAATAAAT